>JARHVA010000639.1:1580000-2015000 GCA_037957365.1 Torreya grandis | reverse complement strand
TTCAGAAAAAAAGTTTGAAATAATTCCTTTGAGATTTAGACAAAAAACCTGAAATAAAACCTTGCCAAAAGAAATAACACCTAAGAAAAAAAGACCAAAATAACACTTAAAAAAGATTGAAAAAAGGATTTCAAAGGAAATAACACTTGGTCTTTTTGTTGAATGCTGCACTTACCCAAAATGAAAGATGTAAAACTTGGGAATGAAAAATGGCTAACATTCTTGACGATTCCAAGGGTTGACATGCTTGTTATGCCTAAGACCAGTTGCATACATCCTTCCATTAGGCATGGATTCATGCATATAAGCATCCAAAATGATTTGAATAGATCCTTGGCCCAAAAAACACAAGTTGGTTGATCACACACACAAAGGCAAAGACACACACCAAGCAAAAAGAAGGAAACACATTGTGCTACAAAGCACTTAGGGAACACAACAACAAACCAAAGGAAACACACCTAAACTACTATTTAAAACAGAATTGTAATGACTAATATCAAAACTTTAGATGCATCCCATTCACAAGGATAGGCAATTCTTCTCCATTCATATTGGTCAGTTGGAACAAGTTGCTTTGCTTACACCTGTTAATGATGTAAAGGCCACTCTATAAAGTGTCAAAATTTATATGTATGCTTGGTTTTGCTCTGTCCTCATCCTATTTTAGGACTAATTCACCTTCCTTGAACACTCTTGCGCTTGATATTTTATCAAAATACTTCTTCACGAGTACTTGGTGGTATTCCCATGACCTTATGTGCATTGTCTCTTGCTTCTTACAGCTGCATTAGTTCTATCAATTTGACTTCCATTGGAATATTTTCAAGTATTTCTAGCTGATGTGCAATTTATAGAGTAGGGAGTTCTTGAGATATGAAAAACCTTGCCTCTCTCCCATAAACAAGCACAAAGGAAGAATTACCAATTGATCTCTTAGGAGTAATCTTGTTAGCCCATAAGGTTATCTTCAACTTGTTGTGCCATGCTCTTTGATTATTATCCAATGTCCTCTTGATAAGATTCTTGTTAGTAGATTCAGCCAACCCATTACCTTCAAGGTAATATTCAGATGAGGTACTCAAGTAAACTCCATTCCTATTTTCCCAATTAAAAGTTTTAGAACTTATGAAATCAAGTGCATTATCAGAAATGATAACATGGGAAACTCCAAACCTTGTTATAATGCTCTCATAGAACTCCAAGATAGCATTTTCACTTGCCTCCTTCAATGCAATAGCCTCTACCCACCTTGTGAAGTAGTTAGTAGTAGTCAATATCTATTTGTTTCTATCACTTGATGTAGGGTTGATCATACCAATGAAATCAAGGCCCCATCGCATGAAAGGCTGGTCTAATTGGATAGGATTCATTGGAAGGGCTGCAAGTTTCTATTTGCCTACAAATAAGGCATATTGAGGACACTTTTTAGCTCAGTGGTAACAATCCTTAAAAATACTAGGCCAATAGTAACCAGCCCTCATTATCTTTGCAACTGTTATCTTAGGAGAGAAATGACCTCCATTTGCACCATTGTGAAACTTTTCTAGCAGCATATCAAACTGATGTTAAGCATGAAATATACTGAGAGGGGGGTGAATTAGTATATTATATATCTTTTACTTAATCAGATTTCATTTCTTTAACCACTTAATCACACATTAAAGATATGCAATAAAACTAAAATAATAATATGCATCACACGAGAGAGAGAGAGAGAGAGAGAGAGAGAGAGAGAGAGAGAGAGAGAGAGAGAGAGAGAGAGAGAGAGAGAGAGAGAGAGAGAGAGAGAGAGAGAGAGAGCAAATTTTTACATGGAAACCCAAATAAGAAAAACCACAAAGAACAATCTCAAGTATATGAATGAGCACCAACTCAAAATACAAAGTTTTTAAGCACCAACTTATAGGAGCACCAACCCCTTTGTCGAGCACCAACACAACTATTTGTGAGAACCAACCCATAGAAGCACCAACCCATTGCAAATATTTGTGAGCACTAACCCACAGGAGCACCAACCACTCTTGTGTATAAAACACAACTATCTCTCAATGTTGCTTACTCAACAAATGATAGAACTCTACAATATCTCCTGCTTTTCTCTCTTTGAAAACAAATACAAACCATGCACTCTCTTGATTATTACAAATGGCTTCTCAAGATTTTATTTATAGCTTTCCAAATGACCTTTGACATTCACCCTTTGTGACCTTTCAATCCTCATGAAAAATGGCACCAAACTTGCATGACCCTTCATATCCTTACATTTGAAAAGTCATATGGTGAGCCTGTCAGGAGAACCTACAACAATCAATATACTCTGATACCAACTGTTAGGTGACCCCTTATCCAACGGAAGCACAATTGATTACTTTCTTATAAGCAATTAAACACAGAATTATACCAGAATGATAAAGTAACTAGAAACTTGAGACAACAAAGAATTTGAGAGACAATACACACTCTTGTATTAAATATTACTAGAATAAAATACAATAAGGAAGATGCCACTTCTTACTCCACCTCAAAGGCTTGCCACACCTCAAGACCTTCTTCCCTCTCTCTCTTGCTCAACACAAAACCAACTCTACAACCTGAGTTGCTATCCCTCCTTGAATGCTTCAGCTGATCTCCTTGACCTTACACCTGTAGATCTCCTTGACCTTGCTTGATTCAATGCTTTTACTTGCCTTCTTGATAATTACAATACATGCCTCATGGGTCTTTAAATAGAATCTCATGGTTACAAAAATAGAAATCTAACTACAATAATTAGACATGCAGCTCGTGACTATAATTAGTCATTTGACATGCAAACACTCACTTCACTTAACTGACTGTTCATCAACAGCAATTTTGGAAATACACAGGCGACTGACGTCGATCCCTACTTGCCTGGTGCTGCCGACGTCGGCCGACATCCTGCCGTTGCCGGTTTCCTTCTCCACTGTCTGTGACCAACGTCGGTCATGCTGCCAACGCCGATTCTTTTGGTTCTTCAGCATCCTCTTCTTCATGTCTGCAAATAGTTGAAGCTTTTAGCTCCACACCCTAACAATCTTCCACTTGGAGATAAATAGCTACTACTGTACCTATACCTGTACACCATCTATTTTGTTCCTTTGGCTCTGTATCCCTCTTCAAAGTCACTATTGAAGACCAACCACCACGCAAACCTGTGATGCTATAACTGTCACTTATGCCACAAGAATTTTGTTGCTCCCAAATTCTTCATGACATACTTCTGAACCAACTCTACCCTTAGCTCAAAAAACTCCATGTATATGAAACCCTGCAACAAGTAACACAATACAGTAACAGGATAATGTAGCTAATATTATCCAACCTGGTCAAGATAAAATACAATGGTAAAACCTCCATTGTTCTATAGCCTAATCAAGACCATATACCATAGCCTTTTGTCTCATGTGTCCATCAACTCTCTTCTCTAAAACGGGAATCCATCCCTCTATCCAGTGCTTTCTTCCAGCTGACAACACTACCAACAAATACCTGTTTGGTTCTACTCAAGGACTCACACTCCTCATCCATGCCAAGCTCCCACTGTTTTTGGATTCTACCTGCATTGCTTCCTCCATCTTCATGACTATCAGTAAGCAATATAAAGAAGGTGAACAACGAATATGAGGTTCACATATCTTTTCTGACCTCCACATGGGTGTTTGAGACTTATAGATCCACCCAACATCCGTTCCAGTGACCGATCTCGGCCATCTCCCAGTCTGCTCCCGATTGATGTTGGTTCCCTACACTGACCCTGACTGCCGACATTGTTTCCCTGGCCGACGCCAGTGTCCCTCCTGCCGACGTCAGTCCTGATGACCGACGTCAAACTTCTCCTACCCGACCTACCGACCCTGCTAGTCTGCACATGACCGATGTCGGTATCTGGATGACCGACGTCGGTCCCATGTGACCGACATCAGTGTCTGTGTGTTCCTGTAAGTGATGAAATTTTCATTCGAGAGCTCTTCTTGAATCAAACCTCTGTCCATGTTGCCCTACTTAGATTTATTCAGCCCCTATGACTGATCTCTATCCTTCATCTCCTCCATAAACACCAAGGCTTCTTTGTTCCTGTCAAAAGCATCAAATTTCCTTTTTCTACAATGAACTCTATCTATGCTTTCTGAATCTGAACACATACCTTTTGAATCAAGAATGTCCATTCCCTTCTTATTCACGTGACCAAGCTTATTAGGCCACATCTTTGAATCTACACCAGAAGTAGAATCAGTAATACAAGTAGGTAGATAAAGAGTACCTACTTTCTTACCTCTTGCTAGAACAAGTGCTCCCTTGGTAACCTTCCAAGAGTCTGCTATGAGGGTTATTGTGCATCCCTCATCTCCCAACCTTCCTACATAAATCAGACTCTGCTTTAGAATTGAAACATGTATGACCTCCTTCAACACCCATGTGTTGTCAATCTGCAATCTCAGCTGCACTTTCCCTTTGCCAACTATCTGACAAGGCATACCATCCCCTAAATAGAGCACTCCAAAGTCTCCCTGTTCATACTCATGAAACAAATCTCTATTTGGGGATGCATGAAAAGATAAACCATAATCTAAAATCCATGATCCTACCTGACTATCCAAAGAAAGTATGAGAGCATCCTGTACCACAATATTTGCATCCTTTGCTTCTTCAGTACCTACATGTTGATTCTCTTTATCTCTCAACCAACACTCCTTCTTTGTATGTCCTTTCTTTCCACAAAACTAGTAGGTAATACCTTTAGACTCGGATCTCCTTCCCAACCTTGATTTCCCTTGCTCAATCTTCTCTCTTTGCCTTCCCTTGCTTTCTGCACTTAGAGCATTACCTGATGATTCACCTTTGCTTCTCCTACGTATTTCTTCATTCAAGATCACACTCACAACATCATCAACTCTTAAGATTTTAGAAGCATATGCAGAATTACTTACTGCCATAACCAAACCGTCCCAACTTTCAGGCAAAGAACATAAAATCAAGAGAGCCTTTACCTCATCATCAAAAACAATATTGACTAAAGCTAATTGGTTTACCAAACCATGGAAATCACTGAGATGAGTATGTACCGATCCACCTTCCTGCATTTGCAAAGTAAATAGATGCTTCATAAGATATACCTTATTAGAAGCCGAGGGCTTTTCGTATAAATTTGCCAAGGACTTTATCAACTCTTTCGTTGTCTTGCACTATGATAAGCTGGAAATCACAGATGATGCAAGGCTCAACCTTATGAAACTGAGAGCCTTCCGATCAAGAATACTCTATTCTTCATCCTTCATATCTGTGGGCTTACATGCAACCCCACCCAATGGTAAGTACAGATCCTTCTGATACAGATAATCCTCAATCTGCATCCTCTAGTGTTGATAATTCTTGCCGTTAAACTTCTCCATTCGTAGCTTACTTTCTTCTACCATTGCTGAACTCCCACTCAATCAAAAAACCCTGTGAATGACCTGTAATCAAAAAATTACCCTGCTTCCTGCAAACCGTAGCTCTGATACCAACAGTCAGGAGAACCTACAACAATCAATATACTCTGATACCAGCTATTAGGTGACCCCTTATCCAACGGAAGCACAATTGATTACTTTCTTATAAGCAATTAAACATGGAATTATACCAAAATGATAAAGTAACTAGAAACTTGAGACAACAAAGAATTTGAGAGACAATACACACTCTTGTATTAAATATTACTAGAAGAAAATACAATAAGGAAGATGCCACTTCTTCCTCCACCTCAAAGGCTTGCCATACCTCAAGACCTTCTTCCCTCTCTCTCTTGCTGAACACAAAACCAACTCTACAACCTAAGTTGCTATCCCTCCTTGAATGCTTCAGCTGATCTCCTTGACCTTACACCTGTAGATCTCCTTGACCTTGCTTGCTTCAATGCTTTTACTTACCTTCTTGATAATTACAATACATGCCTCATGGGTCTTTAAATAGAATCCCATGGTTACAAAAATAGAAATCTAACTACAATAATTAGACACGTAGCTCGTGACTATAATTAGTCATTTGACATGCAAACACTCGCTTCACTTAACTGACTATTCGTCAATAGCAGTTCTGGAAATACACAGGCGACCGACGTCGGTCCCTACTTGCCTGGTGTTGCCTACGTCGGTGGACATCTTACCGTCGCCGATTTCCTTCTCCACTGTCTGTGACCGACGTCGGTCATGCTGCCAACGCCGGTTCTTCTGGTTCTTCAGCATCCTCTTCTTTGTGTCTGCAAATAGTTGAAGCTTTTAGCTTCACACCCTAACAGACCCTTCATAAGCAAAAACATCATTTCCTTTTTTGTCTTTATCTTGGTGAATTTTCATATTCCTCAAAGTGTTCTTTCATGAAAAAATGCACCATACCCTCTTTTATCTTTACATGGTGACTCTTGGAATTCCTCAAGATGACTCTTCATGAGAAAATACATCCCATTCTTTTTTTGTCTTTTACCCCATGACTCTTTAACTTCTCTATGGGCCCTCCTTTAACTTATATGCAACCAAAAATATATTCATTAATATTGAATAAATATTAACACATATTAGCCAAGATATGAATATTAAAAATACAATTAAATGCAATGGGAATTTTATCACCAATAATGTTATACCTTTGACATCAATGACAATATTTCCAACAATCTCCTCCTTTGTCATTGATGGCAACCTCAAATTGAATCTGCCACATCTTGAAACATGTATATACTACCATCTAAAAAAATATATAGTAACTCCCCCTTATTGTATCAACTTGTACCTATTCTATGTACCTATTTTTGCACCTGTACTTGTACCTATACCTATTATTCTCCCCCTTTGACATCAATGGCAAAGGGCCTACCTAGAGCTAACACTTAGCTCCCCCTCAACTATTGTTGAATCTCAATGGCAAAAAGTAAAATAAATTACTCTCAACTTCTCTTACAGATACTCAAATGTGTCTTTTGGTAGTGCCTTTATGAAAATATCTATAATTTGCTATATAGTACTGATATATTATATCTTAACCTATTGAACTACAACCTACTCTCTCAAAAAGTGATATCTAATGGAAATATATTTTGTTATTGAATGCATCACTAGATTCTTCAAAATATTAAGAGCACTTGTGTTATCACAAAAAATAGAAATAGGTTCATCATATTTTACCTTGATATCTTCCAAAGTTTGCTTCATCCAAAGCACTTAAGTACAACACAATACTGCTACAATATAGTTTGCTTCAGTTGTATAAAATGATACTAAATTTTGCTTTTTGCTTAGCCATGATACTAAGCTATCACCAAGAAAGAAAACTCCTCCACTTGTAATTTTTCTATCATCTAAGCAATTTACCTAATCTAAATCTGTATAAGCTATCAAAGTTAAATCTCTTCCTTTGGGATACCCCAATCCATAATCCAACGTCCCCTTGATATATCTAAATATTTTTTTCACCAACTGAACATTACTATCTTTTAGATCTAATTGATATCTTGCAACCATACCTACTACATGCATGATGTTTGGTGTCGATATTATCAAATATAAAAGACTACCAATCATAGATCTATACAAAGATTGATCTGTAACAAGTGAATCTTCATCCTTGCTCACCTTATTTTTTGTACACATTGGTGTGCCAACTGGTGAAAAATCCTCAAAACCAAATTTTTTCAACATTTTCTTGGCATATTTACTTTGAGATATGAAAATTATTTTATCTGATTAAAATATTTACAATCTTAAGAAAAATGACAATTCTCCAAGCATAGATATCTCAAATTATTTTTGCATATTATCAAAAAATTCTTTTATCATCTTTTTAATATTTACTCTAAAAATGATGTCATCAACATATACCACAATAATCAATTGATGCTCACCTTCTATTTTGATGTAGAGATTACTATCATCAAAGTCTCTCTTAAACCCTTGATCCTGTAAGTATTTATCAAGTCTTACATACCAAGCTCTGGGATCTTGTTTCAATCCTTACAGTACTTTCTTCAATATGTATATATGTCTACTAATATTTGAGAGAGTAAATCCCTCAGACTACTATGTAGACCTCTTCTTCTAAATTTCCATTTAGGAAGGCAGATTTGATAGCTATCTAAAACACTTTGAAAATTTTAAACACTGCATATGCACAAAACATTGTAATAACCTCTATCCTTACTACCAGTGAAAAAGTTTCTTCAAAATCTATTCTCTCAATCTGAGCATATCTTTTACATACTAATCTTACTTTATTTCTAGTCACTTCTCCATTTTCATTCAACTTATTTTTATAAACCCATTTTGTTCCTATCACATTGTGATCTTTTGGTCTAAGCACTAATTTCCAAGTATCATTCTTTTCTATTTGATTTAATTCTTTATCTATTGCCTTAACTCAATGCTTATCATGTCTAGCTTCTAAAAAAGTTCTATCTAAATTTTGGATAACAAAGAAAAATTAACTTGTTCAAATTCACTTATCATCATTCTTCTGGTGTGAATTCCTTCATTTATGTCCTCGATAATGTCACTTTCATTATGATTTCTTTGAACATATTTGGATGGATTTTTGATGTCCTTTTTTTCCTTCTCATCTTCATCTGATTTTTCAAAATCATCCTCTTCAATGATTTCAAGAATATCTACTGCATCATTGATTCTTTGTGTTCCATCTTCTTCTATCCTGACACTTGCACTTTCAATAATTTTCTTGGTTCTTTTGTTATAACATTTATTAATTTTCTTGGTTATTTTGTTATAACATTTATAAGTTTTACTTTTATAAGAATAACTAAAATATATACCTTCATCTGCTCTGGATTCGAACTTACCAAATTTTTTATCAATTTTTTTATGAAGCATTTGCTATGAAAAACTCTAAAATAATCAATTATTACTGGTTTATCTTTTCATAGATCATAAAAAGTCTTGTCACTATTGACTCTCAATAATTCTCTATTTTTAATATGCACTATTGTAACAACTGCCTCTCTTCAATATTTATCTGCTATCTTAGATTCATTTAGCATTATCCTTACCATCTCTTGAACTATTTTATTTTTTTATTTAACTACTTTATTTTACTCTAGAGATCTGGCTACTGAATATTGTCTCTTTATTCCATGGTTTTCACAAAACTTAATAAATTGATCTGACATGAATTCTCCTTCTCGATTTGATCTTAGACACTTAATCTTAAAACTAGTTTCATTCTCAATTAATGCTTTGAAATGTCTGAAATTTTTTGATTTTTTATTTAAAAATATTACCCAACTCATACGTGAAAAATCATTAATAAGCAACATGAAATATTTCTCACTTTGAGTACTTTGAGTTCTCATAGGTCTACATAGATTAGTGTGAACAAGCTCTATCATCTGAGTGGTTGAGTACTCTTTTGTTTTAAACCACCTTCTAGCCTGCTTCCCATGCTGACAAGGTTCATAAAGCGTGTCGAATGGATTTGTAATTTTTGGAAGACCTTTGATTGCTTGCTTCTTATTGATATTGACAATATTTTCAAAATTTATGTGCTCTATTCTCGTGTCATATCCAACTTTCTTCAATCTGACTTAAACAACATCTTTGACCTTTGATGTTTGATAACATATAGAAATTATTTTCTGTTCTTTGAGTATTTGCAACCAACACATCTGAATCTTTTTTTATAATTTTATGACCTTCTGCATAAAACTTTAGTGTGTGTCCATAGTCATACATTTGACTTACACTCAAAAGATTATGCTTAAGACCTTCTATATACAAAACATTTTTAGCTTTAGTTCTACCATTATCCAAACTTAGTGTATCTTTTTTGGTAGTTATAACAGTATTATTGTCTCCAAATTTCACTACACCACCATTGATATTCTTTAAGGTTATTAAATTGATCTTATCTCTTGTCACGTGCCTCAAACATCCACTATCATTGAACCATAGCTTTTCTTCATTTCTTGCATACAAAACTGTCTGCACCAACATATTTTTTAGGATGTTTCTTCTACCATGAACCTATCTGAACTTTCTTCTTGATGAATGGAACTTTAAAACTCTGGTCCTTCTTGACTGACTCGAACATGATTCTATATTACCAAGCTATGTGTCTAAATTTGTTACACTTGTAACATATTATGGCCTCTTCATTAAACCTGATAGATGAGCAAAAGAGTTGTGGCTTTTGCTTGACTCTGCATGACTTTTCTTCTCCTTATTTCTAAAATTGTTAGCTTTTTTTTAACATTATATTTTCTTATGACCATATCTATTACAATAAAAATAGTAACCATAAAAATAGGTCTTGTTTTTGTATCTCTGACTTAATTGCCTTTTGTAGCTCTGTTCTTTCCAACCTTTTTTATTTGAGATTTTCTCTGTATTCTTAACTTCTTCCCTTTTTTATTTTCTCTTTTATAAGAGCTTCAACATAGCTCTTTCCTTTTTTCTTATTTGTGAAAGTAGTGGCCTCCCCTTTCTCTTTTTTAAATCCGATACCTATCTTATCTAATATTGATATTTGACTTTCTAATATTTCAACATATTAGTGATATTTTCAAATTTTGAATCATTGATTGCTCTATCATTGATTGCTTTATTTTTTTTTTCAAGATCTGTTTTAAAAAAAACAATTTCAATAACATGCCTTTCATATTATTTACTTACTTTTTGCAACTATGATGTTAGATCTTTTTCATTCTTCTTGGCTTCTTCAAAGTGTGCTTGTAGATCTTCAATTATTTCCTCTGACTCCTTTTCATTTTTGTCGATTTGGGGCTTTAATCTTGATTCTTCTTCTCAAGAGCTTTTAACTCTTCTAAGGCACAAATGAGTTCTCCTTCCAGATTCACTTTGGCTTCATCTTATTCTTCTTCTTGATCATTTGTACTTTTGCTTGCAAAGGCATCTTCATGTATGGCCATGAATAGAATCTCTTCTTCTTCTGAATCATTGACTCCACTATTTTCAGCTGACTTAGGATCTTTAGAATATAAACTCTTCTTCTTGAATCCCTTCTTGAATTTTTCTTTGAAATTTTTCTTGTATGTAGACTTTCCTTCTTCATTTTCACCATTGCCCTTATCTGGGCACTTAGATGTAAAATGTCCAATCTTTTCACAATTAAAATATTTAAAAGGTAATTTTTCTTGATATTTACCTATGCCCTTTTTTGGCTTGTGAATGAATAGAGCTCCATTGTCATCTTCATTATTGCTAGAACTGTCACTTAATTCTTAAATCTTAGTCTTCTTTTTCTTTTATGTCTTGAAGGTAGCTTCTCTCTTTGAGGGTTTCTTTTGTTCGGTCTGCATCTCATATGCTGTAAGAATACCATGTAGCGTATCCATCTTTAGCTTTGCTAAAATCTTCATTTCTTCAATTGCCAAAAAATTTGCATCATATCTGAATGGTAGAGATCTTAAAACTTTTTGAACCACAATTGATTCTTCTAACTTTTATTCAAGACTTTAAATATGATTAACTATTTGATCAACCCATAAAAGATAACTTTCTATATTTTCTTCCTCTTTCATCTTCAAACTCTCAAATTGTCTTCTAAAATTCTAAAGCTTAGCTTACTGAACCTTTTCATCACCTTTGTAAATATTCTCAAGTTTTATCTAATTTTCATGAGAAGATTTACATTGCATAATTTTAAAAAAAATTTATTCACATAAACCACATAAAATAGCATTTAAAGCTTTAACATTATTTTCACTTGCCTTCTTTTCTGCCAGAGTAGTTACAAGTGTTTTTGGCTCTTCATATTCCTCCACCACTACTTGCCAAATGTTCAATCCAAGGGACATAAAATAAGTCTTCATCCTTATTCTCCAAAAACTATAATTCATCCCATCAAACAAAGGTGCCTTATTTTTACAAAATCTTTCATGTGATCTAACTATCGTGCTTTCCCGATCTACCTTCAAGCTGTAAAACTTTTTCAAAAGAAACCTACTCTGATATCAATTGTTAAGCATGAAACATATTGAGAGGGGGGGTGAATTAGTATATTATATATCTTTTACTTAATCTTATTTCTTTTATTTAACCACTTAATCACACATTCAAGATATGCAATAAAACTGAAATAATTATATTCACCATATGTGTGTGTGTGTGTGTGTGTGTGTGTGAGAGAGAGAGAGAGAGAGAGAGAGAGAGAGAGAGAGAGAGAGAGAGAGAGAGAGATAATATTGTTATGTTGAACCACAAAGTGGAAAAAACCATGGAGAACAATCTCAAGTATATGAATGAGCACCAATTCAAAATATAAATTTCGTAAGCACCAACTTACAGGAGCACCAACCCCTTTGTCAAGGATCAACACAACAACTATTTGTGAGCACCAACCCAAAAAAGCACCAACCCCTTGAAAATATTTGTGAGCACCAACCCACAGGATCACCAACCCCTCTTGTGTATAAAACACAACTATCTCTCAATGTTGCTTACTCAACAAATGATAGAAATCTATAATATCTCACAATTTTCTCTTTTTGAAAATAAATACAAACTATGCACTCTCTTTCATATTATAAATGGCTTATTAAGCCTTTCTATATATATATCTTTCCAAATGACCTTTGACATTCACCCTATATGACCCTTCAATCCTCATATAAAATGGCATCAAACTTGCATGACCCTTTGTATCCTAGCATTTGAAAAGTCATATGGTGACCCTTCATAAGCAAAGGCATCCTTTCCTCTTTTGTCTTTATCTTGGTGACTTTTCATATTTTTTAAAGTGTCTTTTCATGAAAAAATGTGCCATACCCTCTTTTATCTTCACATGGTGACTCTTGAAATTCCTCAAGATGACTCTTCATGAGAAAATGCATCCCATTCCTCTTTTGTCTTTTACCCCATGACTCTTTGACTTCTCCATGGGCCCTCTTTTGACTTATATGCAACCAAAGATATATTCATTAATATTAAATAAATATTAAAAAACATTAGCTAAGATATGAATATTAAAAACACCATTGAATGCAATGGAGCCTTTATCACCAATAATGCTAGACTTTTGACATCAATGACAATATTTTCAAAAACTGATCATTGTTAACACACCTTAATAGCACACCATTCACATCTTTCCTAAAATAAGGAATGGTATAAAATCTAAAATACCTCTTTTGAGACTTGTTCAAGCCATTGGATCACTCACCATTTTGAAAAAAACTAATGATGTCTTGTGTCTAACTTTGAACTTGTATGTGATCAGTTGGTTGGGGTCAAACTTGGTTCATCAAGACTTCCTCTTTTGGATCTTGGAAATATTAAGCTAAATTATCACATAATCCTTTTCTTCTTGTCAATTTTGTAACATTAATATCCACATCATACTCTATCACCTTTGTAATCCACCCAGCTCTCTTTTCATTAAGGTCTTTGCTTAGGAGAAACTCCTTGGTGCTAGGATGAGAAACCATGACATGTATCTTGTTTTTTAAAACCATGTCTCTAAAAATTTTCAATCCCCTTATCATTGTTAGATCTTTCTTATCAAAAAATTTATATTTGACCTCATAATCTTCTAATCCTTGGCCGAAGAATGCAATTGTTTGCTTTACCTTTTCGTCATTCTTTTGCATAAGCGTAGCTGAGATTGTATCAAGGTTAGAAAAGGTATAAGATATGAAATTTTTGGCAAATTTTGGGTTCAAGAGAGTAGGATATTTTTCAATTGTTTGGTTGATTGCCTCAAAACTACTCTTACCTTATTTTATCCAAGCAAAAGCTTGGTTCTTATTGAGCATGGTTGTGATAGGCTTTAACATATTGCAAAGCCTAGAATAAACCTTCTTACAAAGTTTATTTTCTCTAAGAATATTTGGAATCCTTTCTTGTGTTGAGGCAAAGACAAGCCTAGAATAACCTCAATCCTCTCAGGGTCATGAAATAATATGACTCAATAGATTACCTTCATGGATAGCAAAGATGCACTTTTTTGGATTAAGGGATATTCCATACTCCCTACCCTTATCAAACACCTACCTTAGGTGTTCCATGTGATCAGTAGCAGCCTTTGAAAAAATATTTATATCATCAAGGTACACAAGTAGAAACTTATTGATTAAACCTTTAAAAGTTGTGTCCATTACCCTTTGAAATGTAGCTCCAACATTGGATAGACCAGAAGTCATCTTCTTATAGGTAAAGGTCCCCCATTCTGTAGTGAAGGTTGTCTTGAACTGACTCTTCATTTACCAATATTTGATTATAACCTCAATAACCATCAAGAAGTGAGAAGCATTGAGAACCTGAAATAACTTGCAAAATTTATTCCATGGAAGGTAGTGGATAATGATCCTTGAGAGACACCCTATTAATGTCTCAAAAATACACACATGACCTAATCTCTCCATTCTTCTTTTGGACAGGTACAAGATTATCCACCCAAATTGAGTGTTTGATAATAAATATAATCCTAGACTCAATCAACTTGGTCAGCGCTTTCTTCATGAGTTCCTCTATCTTGAGATTGATAGGTCTTTATTTTTGCCTGACTATTTTAGCTCTAGGTTCTAACTCAATGGTGTGATGAGATAAAATTAGATTAAATCCTTTCAAAAATTTTTATTCCCAAGTAAAGATGTCATGAAACTCTTTACATAATTCAATAAAGGCATGTCTCTTGGACAGAGAACATATCTTATCAATTTTTAGGAGTTTGTCCTTATAAATCATGACTCTCTCATAGTTCTCTTATTTTGTTGACATGCTCACTATTTATTTCTTCTTTTAATCATATTCATTGGAAACACTCTCCAAATTAATCATCTCCTTAGGTATCTTGTTTGTCTTCAACTGAATAACTTGTTCTTCATATTGATCATGCAGTCTCTTTTTATTCCTTGAGGAGAATCTTGCCTCATTTTATAAGAAGTGTGAAATGTATTCATCACTTTCAAACACTTGCCATGAAACTTCATTAAATAGAATAGAATGCCTCATAATGAACTTGATATGGGACTAATCCTTCTTTTTCCCTACATTAGTAATTGCATCAAACTATGCTCCTATGGCAACCAATCTATCAACATGTTTATTTAAATTCCTTTGTACGGGTTGTATGTTGAAGACATCAAAGTCTTCAAGTAGGTCCCATACCTTATGCTTTTAGGATTTAAGCAAGGAATTATTGGTTTTAGCTTGATTTCTCACTTGGTGTATGACCAACTCACTATCCTTATAAACCTTCAAATTTTTTATCCCTCTCTTCTTTGCCCATTAGAGGCCATGAACTCAGTCTTCATATTCTGCCACATTGCATGTCCAGCTAAAGTAGAATCTATATAAGGAGTAGTATCGATTATTTGATGGAGAAAATAATATAAAACTAGCTCTTACACCTACTTTGAATCTTGATCCATCAAAAATATTTCCCATATTCCTTCAAGTTCATGATCTTCATTAATGAGTGAAGGAATGGAAACACCTTTTTTATGCATATAATAAACTCCCAAATCAGTCTCTTTTATGAATGTATATGGATCAAGCCCATGCATTTTAATGTTTTAATTATCAAGGAAAATATCAAAAATAAATTCAATGGGGGAGGATGCTTCACTATCCTTAACACCTTCCTCTTTTTTACTAATTAGACAATTCTGACTTGAATTTGTCTCCATGTATGGCTTAATATGAAACCTTGCTAAGGGTTGAGTTCTTATAGTCACCTTGGATTCATATCTTGTTTTAAAAGCTATAAAATACTAGTCAGTAGAAAGGTACCCTCCTATCTTAGTTGTGAAGTCCTTTGACAAGCAGATAACAAAATGAGCTGGAAGGTCTACCACCACAACATCTTGTATAATGGGAAAACTTGGGCAATCATATAGAAAGACTTTCAAACCTCTGACCAATCCCACTATCTTGGTTAGAGTCCCATCAATATGCAACACACCTTTACCATGTGGCTCATATTTCAATCCCAACTTATCAGCCACCACATTAGGCATGACAATGGTACTAGCACCACTATCGACAATATAATTGTGAACTAACTTGTCTCCCACAATGAGTGAGAGGTAGAAGGGTTGAGGCTTTTCATAATTGGTAGAGGGTTTTAAGACATGATTTGGATAATTGGTAAGGGCTACACTATTGTGTTTTTAGGCTTGAGGGGCTATATGAATGTTTGCAAGTTGTTCTTGTAAGAGCTCTTTTTGACTAGGCATATGCAAGACTTTCCAAAGAGATATGCTTATCTTGGTGTTCTTAAAAGAATCAACAATGTTTAAAGGGGGAGTATTTACCTTTTCTTGCATTATTTAATTTTTTGAGGGAGTTTGAACCTATTGCATTGTAGGCTTGACAACCCTATTTGCATTCTAACTTGGTTGAGGAGCATGACTTGTAGTAGGTATTGCACTAGGATTCACACTTTGTGGTCTTGGAAAGGCATCACTTGGAGTTACATGTAATCTCAGAAAATCTCCTAGATCTCTCTTCTTGGCTCTTATGCTGGCTGAAATTGATGTGATTTTATTCAACACATGATCATCCTTCACTCAAAATTTCATCATAGTTACACTCAGGTTACCTTCTTCATGAATATCTCTTTGCATTGGATTTGCTTCTTCATATGCCATGTAAGCAGTAGTCTCTAATTGTGCCACCAAAGCTTGGCTAGATTCTCCACCATCATGCATAAAATGACCTTGAGGTTGTCCCCATTCATCCAAATGATTCTCTCCTTAGACCAGATTAGCATTTACTAGAACAATAGCCTTCATTGAAGGAGTAAAATTAGGATTTTAGGCATTGGGCTACCTATTGAAACCTTGTTTACCTTGTACCCTTCCTTGTTAGTTGTATAGGCGTGGAGATCTATGGCTTTATTGAGGATAGTATTGAGGGTTAGGTGGAACACTTGCCTAGAATTGAGCTTGCTTAAGTTGAGCTTGTAATGACTAGATCTCTTCATCTTTATCCACAACATTATCCATCTTCCTGGGAAAGGTTATCAGATTGACATTGGCATTAGGAACTTGTGTTATGCTTGGAGATTTAATTAAACTATGAGATAAAAAAATGTATGAAAAATCTTGGAGGTAGCTTTTTAGCTTGTATGAAGCTATTGTCAACTTCAATATATATCTCATATGCATCTAGCAGAGTGAATCCTCCCATTGATGATAACATCAATGCTACATCAGTACCAATACCCTTGAGATAAGTGGGAACACAAAGCCCAGAGGAGGTCTCATGATAGATGGTAACGTATGCCATGTCTTTTGAAATCTTTCATTAAAATCTCCTATGGATTTGTTAGGACCTCTCTTTATCATGTTTAGTTGATGGATCAATGAAGTATGGTCACTCTTATTCTCAAATCTAGTCACCAACAATTCTCCAAAGCCATCCCAACTTCTAATACAACTACCTTCCAATGTCCTATACCAGTCAAGTGCCTTACCTCTTAGAAATGTGGCAAGAAATTTAATGGCTATGTTGGCTTAGGTGACATTATGGAAGTTAAAAAAAATTGAGATGTCCCTAATATGCTCAAATGGGGTAATAGGACCCTCTCCATTAAAACTAGGGAGACTCTTGGTAGCATTGGGAGGAATAGGGTCATATGCAGGAAGGTCAATTAGATTTTAGGTGTCAAAGGTCAGGAAAGGTTGCTACCTATCCATTTCTCTTCTTTACTCTTGATCTCTTGTTTCTCCAACTTCCTCAAACTTTTCTTCTTCTTCTCCAAAACCTCCTTGCCAAGGATCTCTAAGTGTTAGGAGTGGTTCAGGGTTTTGTTCATCAAGAAGAGCTTTAGCTAGAGGGGCTTGATTGGAAGTCCTAGATGACCTAGTGAGGACCATGAAGTATAACATTGGAAACTTGATCTACAACCAAAGATTCTCACCTTTTAGAGTTTTCAAATGCTAGATTAAGAAATTTTTTACAACCTTAGGCTTGTTAAGACCAGCATTCACCTTGACATGTCAATAATTTGTCCCATTGGGTATGTCAAACCTGTTGTCTCCAAATTTTTCACCCTAGAAGAGAGTGTTCAATCCTCTTATAGATTTGGGAAATGTTGGAACATTTCTAGGCATGTGGGTATACCTATAGAGGAAATAAAACTCTAGATTTAAAGGGATATCTCCCTAAATGTATCTCTGCAAAATAACTTCTATCTAAACAAGTTTGATTGAAAGGTAAAGAGTTATAAATTACATAAAGAAAACCTGTTCTAAGAATAATGATGCACCAAGATTATCTTCCATGTGGATATCATATTTTTATGCAAAATACAGTGAAATGCATAGACTACTTTCAAGCTCTAAGGGTTCTAACACAAATATTTTAGTATAGAGGTGAGATGAATAAAACAACACAAGGTAAATGAACTAAAAGGCAAATTACACATTCCAAAAATAGTCATACACTTACAACAATTTAACACACTTAGACACATTCTACATGACCTGTTAGACCAAGAACTCTTACTCAAACATGAAGGATAAAGGGGTAGAAGGATGGAAAATCATCACTTTATGTCACTATACATCACTTAAATTCTCAAATAATTGTTTAAAAACTTGAAAAAAATAGACTAGTGCTGATACTTTAAAGGCAAAATGTGATATCAATCCAGCAGGGCTTCACCATACACTGTGTGGTCATTTTTACACTAACCCAAGGGCTGTATATATAACAAAGAGGAAGTGAGAGGGGGAGGCCTTTGGGAACCAAAGAGAGGAATCAATCTGTTAAGAGTATCCATCTTCAACTGTAACTATCTTTGTCAATGATGCTCATTCAAGCCATTTGATTGATCCAGTCACCTCCCTTGAAAAATCTTGGCCTGGTCTCTCAAAGATGCTTATTCAATGGTTTCCCAATGAAATAAATATATTTTGAGTAATGGCATAAATTTATTTATTACAAGATATTCCACTTGTTGTATATTTGTCCTGATGCTAATAATGTTCTACTAGCTTGTTGAGGTCTGCAACGGCATAGGGGAGAGTCATTTTCACTCAGTTGGCCTTGTCTTTCTTCTCTGATTGGTCATCAAAAATGACTCAGATATTGATCTAATCAATGGTGAGATGACTCCTCTAATCCTTTTATGGATGGAGAATGTGAGCCCTTGGATGTTTGATATCCTCTTGTTTGAACACCAACAACTAGTCCCTCTTCCTAAAGTTGATGTCCATATAGCCGTCACTCTACTAGGACCATTTATTTAGAGGTATTCCTTTCAAACAATTTCCCACATGCATTTTCTATAAAATAAATAACCTTTTGGGCCCCTTTTGATTGGTCCATTTTCTTTCAAGCCTTTTGGAGTGTCTCTTCGGAAAGACTATTTTGGACAAAATGTTAAAAAAAATTCTTTCAATACTTTTGCAAGTGTCCCTTCAAAAAAAAATTGAAGGACACTTTTTCCAAGAATAACCCTTCATCATTCTCATTTGGCCTCTTCAAAATCATAAACATGCCCTTTGACATTTTTGGAATGTCCTTTTAGAAACCCTAAAAAGGACACTTTCTCAAGAAAAGACCCTTTGAGAAAGTATGTAGGGCACTTTACATAGAAAGAGACCCTTCAAAAGAATGAAAGTGCTCTTCAACAATCTCAAGATAGACCCCTTTGAAAATATTTTAAAGGACCACTTTTTTGAGAAAAAGACCCTTCAAAAAAGTTGAAGTGTACCAATTAGAAAGCCATTTCCTTGAGAACAATTATTGCAGACAAAAAGTCTGAAACAATTCCTTAAAAAAACTTGGAAATACCCCTTCAGACTTTTGGAAGATGCCTTTCAGAGAAATCAACTATTCCCTTCCATGAGAAAAATACCCTTCAAAAAAATGAAAATGTCCTTTTGGAAAGATGAACATGCTCGATTCCTTCAAAAAAGTTGAAAGGATAAATTCCTTCAGAGAAATTGCAAGGGACACTTTCTTTTGGACTTTTTAGAAGTGACCACTTTTTGAAGAAAAAGACCATTTAGAAAAGTTGAAAGTTCCCTTTGGAAAACTTGAAATTTTCCCTTCACTTTAGAAATGATCCTTCAAAAATCCTAAAATATACCCTTTGAAAAACCTGAAATGGACTAATTCCTTGAAAGAAAAAACCCTTTGAAAAAGTTGCAAAGGACACTTTTCCTTCAAAAATATTGAAGATGCCTTTCAGAAAACCTCAAATGTACCCTTAAGAAAAATGCAAATGACACTTCCATGAGAAAATACCCTTCGACAATCTTACAAGTGACCCTTCAAAAAACCTGAAATGGACCAATTCCTCTGGACTTTTTGTTTTAGACAAAAAGTCCAAAACAATTCCCTTGAGACTTGGAAAAAAACCCCATAACAAAACTTTGCCAAAAGAAATAAAATTTGAGCAAAAAGACCAAAATAAAAATTTCAAAAGACTGAACAAAGGCTTTCAAAGGAAATAACACTTGGTTTTTTTCTGAATGTTGCACTTAGCCAAAATGAAAGATGCAAAACTTGGGAGTGAAATATAGCTAATATGTACATTGGAACGAGCAACATCCTTGTATGCAACTAGCTTTGAATAAGGTCATCTAGTTCCCACTGGTCTTCCTCACAAATGCAACACTGAAAAATGAGAGAATCCTTACTAATGTTATAAGCCTTCAACTGAGTTGAGTCCTCCAATTATTTTCCCTCATAGATAATACATAGTTTATCCATGGGGGTCCCCACTTTGTGTTAAATTATAATTTTAATAATTGTAATAGTATATGCATCTAAATTGACTCTCTTCATTCAACATCACTAATATCACTATTAATCGACACTAATTCTACTTATCTAATTTATCTCATCCTAAAATCACCCCTTCTAATCATTTACCTCATATCTCCCATCAATATTTATTCATTCACTAACTAGAGTTTTATCCTAATTCTTCATTAATTCTCCTAATCATCTCTTATCTTATCTTAATCTCCACTTATCTATTATTTGGGAATTTTAAATTCCCATGGCCCACCTACTAACCTACTCCTAGGCTGTCTTACACCCCTAATCCCTAACCACCCACATAATTTTTATTTGATACCATACCTAAATCTTAATTAATCCCTAAAAATATTCTAGAATCCTCTCTATTCTCACCCTTCCTCTCTAGAAGCATCTAAATCTAGAGGCTTCCAAGGAATTAAAAATTCCTTGGAAAATCCTCCACCATAGATCTCTAAAAACCAACTTTGAATTTCAGCCATTGTTTCTTTCCTCCACAATCTATATAAGCAAGGCACTCCTCCATGGCCAACCCATCTATGAAATCCATAACATCTCCATGCCAAACAAATACTTAAATCCATCATCAATCATCCTTGATCAAACAATCCTAATGTCAAAATTCTAAGTCTAAGGTAATTTCAATCCAATCCTCTTGTTTTTATCTCCATTTAATCATGGTTTAGAGTAATTAACTTTAGGATTTGAGTGCAGGTTTGAATTATGTATTCATCTATTTGCATTTTGATTCTAATAGGTCTAGACCTTACTTATGTAGTTGGACATTTTGGGTTTTTGATTTAATTATGCAATCAAATCCTTTGTGCTCAAATTTCCATATACAAATAGAATCTAATGAAGTTGTGGATAGAGTAATGGTTATCCCCTCAATAGTCTTCACCATTATTTGAAAGAAAGAAATATCTCTAATCTTGAATTCAAAAAATATTGATTGACCCTTAAGAATAACTTGTTTAAATGTCAAACTAGACCTTAAAGGAAAATTTTGTTCTATCATTTTGTCATACTATTTGCTGTCAACCACTTTACCCCTATCTATCAACAAATTCCAATCTCGCTAAGTTAAATATGATGCTTAAATGAAGGGAAAAATACCATCTAGTTGTTGCATTGGCATCTGGCCCTCCAAAAATTCTTCTTGGTGATGCTTTGAGATGGATTCAATACTAAAATCTCTCTAAGTCATTTTTTCAAATAGTTTGTAATCAATCTAGAGATCCATCTGATATATCTCTTCTTCAGTCAATTGCTTGTCAATAGCAACTCCTCCCCTAAGCCCATGTGGATCTGCTCCAGACCAAATATTTTTGTTTTGAGGAACCACCACATTCCTTGTTGATAGCTTCATGACCTACATAGGTCTTGGTATCAAGCTTTTTTCCTTCTCCAACCCTACTTATTTGTTGAACTCAACATTGATGGCTTGCTTGGTGACATTCTAGAAAATACTAGTGCGACCATGATAGAAATTGTGGGGCATGCCCTTATGGATCATTCAATTGACCTTTACATTTACATATTGTCTAATTTTATAAGTCCTCAAATATGTGGTCAGTAGGGCATATCCATGCCTCCTAAATGACCTTGCAAACAAATCTATAGTTTGGGCTTGCACTCCATATCTTATTAGAATTTTCTCTTGGTTGTGAATCACGCAATAATGTTTGTGTTTATTTCATGGGTGTAAGGTTTCATGCAAACTTTGAGGTTATTGAGTTAGTTGAAGCTGAAAACTACCCAACATTACTTAGTAAACCATGGTGTTATACCAATAATGCAGACATGAGCTTAAATAAACATTTTATGAGACTCAAAAATGGAAAATAGTGCATTGTCATCCCTTTTGATCCTAACCATATCCCATCCTATTTCAAAAAATTAGATATGGATGAATTATTTAACCACACCTATAACATCACTATGTAGGGTGTTGAACATATGGTGCAGATAGCAAGGGAATTTTACGTTGGGAAGATGAAAATTATAATTTAGATATTATAAGTGTGTCTTATAGCTAATGGGTTAAATAGTCTTATGAGGTTATTGGGTATAAATTTGGAAATATGAAATAATAATTGGCACCACCTAAACCATAAGCAAACATAAGAATATTAAAAGCGAAAACTTGTAGGCTTAGGGAAATAAAATTTTGGTTTTATGCACAAGATCCAAGATCAAAATAGAATACTACCTTATTGGATTACTTTGGTATGAAGGATCTAAGGATGTGAATGCATTTTTGGAGGATATAAAACATGTGTTCCTAAGGAAGAAGAGTGATTAAGCACTCTAATTTACACCCTGAGGAGTACTGTCATGTATTGGTGGGATACACATAATATAAACCTACCTAACTGTGTCTCTATCATGGAAACTATACACACATAGTTTGAACACAATAATAACTAATGAGGACAATCGATCTATGGAAAAAATTCATCACCGGAGAATCATCTTATAAGATATGAGGAGGCACAGACAAGAGGCACACACTAGCTTCATAAAAGGTTAAGGGTTTATGTGTTTCATCAAACACTAATGACTTTAGCATGTGTGTGGTATGTTATTTGTGAGATGTGTCATGAGACCGTAAAATGGGGGGATGTCAAAACCACTTTTATGTATACTTTCACATTTTCCTTAACCAGGCCAGAGTTATACCAACCCTTAATTTAGGTATGCCAAGCTATCTTTTATGAGGAATTTATCATGAATAAGTCCGTATGATAGATGGATAGTGATAAAGTCTTAGCACTAACCAAGATTTTTTAAGAGTGTGCAATGAATAGTGATTTGTGTGAAGAGGATGAAGAGGTTTGGATGAATCAAAACTGACATTACAAGTGTCGAAAGGAGAAGTTCATGTGTTAATTAGAAGAAACACTACCAAAGAACAACCTTAGCCATTTGAGGGTCAAAACATCCTATGGAGAGCACAAGGTGGTGTATACATAAGAGGATATGCACAATTCCTATCATGATCCCCTAAAGACCACCAAAGTCAATATCGATAATGAAGAGCAACCTAAGATAACCACTATTGGTGATTATTGGATGGATAAAGAATTATCTTAGATCATTGAATTAATGTGTGAGTATCAGGATTCCCATGTAGATAAAAGGATATGAAGGGAGTGCACCCTTCCCTAGGGAAAATAAATATAAGCTTGTGGATAGATTAAGACTAGTGAAAAAATATCCATATAGACTGAACCCTAATCTCCCCACCAAAGTGAAGGAGTAAATTGACAACATGCTCATTGTAGTGGTTATTTTTTATTGTTGAATAATTTTAATGGGTAAGCCCCATGGTGATAAGCATTAATAAGGATGGGTTTATTCAAATATGTGTTGATTAATGGTTGTTTAATGTCACATGTGTTTTTGATTCATTCCTAACATTGTTCATCGAGGATATTTTGGAAGGAGTGGCAGGGTAAAAAAAAACATCCACTAATGGGTTTTCCAACTATCATTAGGTGTATGTTAAATAATAATGCAACCATAAAACCACATTCATGATAGAATAGAGATATTTTACTTATAATTCTATGCCTTTCAGGTTGAAGAATGTGCCATCCATCTTTTCGTGCATAGTGATGACCGCATTTAAAGACTTCATTCATCATTTTTTCCAAGTATATCTTAATGTTTGGATGATCTATGGGTTAGTCAAGGATCATCATGATAATTTATGCTTGATTTTTCCATGTTGCCAATAATTTCAAAATTCATTGAATATGAACAAGTGTATATTTACAACCCCATTTAGGACTTTACTTGGCCATGTGATATTTAAATATGAGATGCTTGTTGACCCAACCAAGGTAGATATTATCTTGCAATTTTAGGATCCAACCACTCAAAGGGATGTACATGCATTTCTTGCTCACATGGGCCACTATTAAAAAATTCATTAGGAAATATGAAAAAAATATGATTCCATTGGAAGAATCGTTGTGCAAAGATTGCCCATTTTTATAGACTAAGAAATAATAGGAAGCATTTGACACATCAAAAGAGATGATTGAAAGTGTACTAATAATATAATTCCTATAATGTAAAAATCAAATCCATGTTCAAGTTGACGCATCTGGGATCTAGATACACACCATTTTGGCATAACCAAGGGATGATAGGATGGATCATCCTATTTTTAGTTAGAAGCTTACTCAATCATAATAGAACTACACCACAACCAAGTGAAAATCACTCACTATGGTCTATGCACTTCAAACATTTTGATAGTATATTTTATATTTTTTATAGACCAAAAAGTGTTAAATTATCTAGTCAATAAGCCAGTCTTACATAATAGAATATATCAATGGATTGTTTTGATCTAAGAGTTCCAGTTTTTTATGGTGGCTAAGTTAGGTAAATAAATAATGAACCAAAATTAAAATCAAGACCTAAAATTACAATAGGCCAAGATCTAAAACAATTAATTAGAATTGATTCGTATTGATTTAACTGAAATAATTACAAACCATGCATAAATAAGCCTCAACTCAGAAATAAAGTTGACATGCAAAAATTTAAAAAAAAACTAAAATATAAAAAAACTTCTATTTTTAGCAGCTTCTATTTTTAGTAAGTTTTGCATGCAAGTGCATGCAAATATAAAAATATTTTGAAATATTATAAACACTAAAACTAGCCTATATAATTAATTTCAACTCAAGTTCATGTCCGGTCATAAAAATATGCAATTTTTAAAAATAAAAAGATCTCCAAAAAATCATTAAACTATAATTTCGAACCCTCATATGGTCTCATTTGGCCTCAAAAAAATTTCAAAAAATGACTCTAAGTGAAAAGTATGGCTTAGGGTGGTAAAAAAAATTTTGAGATGATATTTTTAGCACATGGAAGAGCTCAAACAGAGCTATAGATCAAAAGTTATGGCCTCTGAAAGTTTGGCTTATTTAATCTACATCAATAAAACTCTTGGCTTGATCATTTTTATCACATAACTATAGGGTAAGAAGCACAAAATATATAATATTTCATTCTTGATGTCAAATTTTACAAGATACACCATGCTCCTAAGGACCTTGTTGAAATCATCGCATTCCCTCCATTAGGCATTTCTCTAAATGATTTGCATTAGATTTAGTTAAGTGTGGGGGGTATAGACCTAATCAAGGTGTAAAACCATGATTAGAACTATGTTCAATAATTTTAAGGCTTCATGTTATACTCAAGATCCTCACCCTACATAGAATGGTGAGCAAAAAATGGATGGGCCTACAGATGTAATTGAGGTCTCGAGCCTAATTTACCTTGAGTTTGAATGGTGGAGGGGCCACAAACCCAATCAGGGTCTATGTCCTTGATACAATAGTGATGAGTGGGTATAAAATCCTAAGGACATGTTTGTGTATTTATCCCTAACCACTAGTACACCTTTGACTTACAAAATGCCACAACCAAAGCAGGCCCAAAATACTAACTACAAGAGCTAAGTCATGAATTTAGACCAATGATCCACTTGGGTGATTAAAATTGACTATAATTATGTGAAAAAAAAAACCAATGCCTAAACATGATTGTATTTTGAAGTTTGATTAGGTCTAGGGTACTTTGAATGAAATAAAACAATATGTACTCAAAAAAATAATTATAATTACAACTAAGCATGACAATTTTGAACAACGAATACCTAATCAGGATTTAAATGCCTGATTAGGTTTATAAAATAATAAGTTATTTTGAGAGCTAAAACATACCTAATTTAGTTTTTGGACAAGATTTTCAACGTGTAATAAATGCATTAAAAACTCATTTTTATGCCAAGTGCCAAACATGAAACTTTCTTGCACAAGCTTGATCATCACAATGGAGTGGGTTTTGGAGGTTGATTTAGCATGAAAATTGAGATGACCTTTATGATCACCTATATATATATATATATAATAAATCAAAATATTTTCAAATGCAAGGTAGGAGGTCAAGATTCTGATTTCACGCTAAGTGATTTACATAAAGTTTTCTCGCACAGACATGGTATTTTTAATAATAATGGTTATGATACATAATTTGACACATAAATTGATATGGACCACCAAAGAAACATAATATATTTGACACCAACTAGTTGTGAGTAAAATTAGGAATGAAGAAAAAATTTAAAAATGGGTTCTATGATTCTAGAGGAATGATGGCATGTTTTACAAGAAACAACAAATGGTAACTTTACTAAAAAATACTCCTAAGTATTTTAAAACTAGATAAACATGTCTACAAACACATAATATTTGGTTGATACTATGCATGGAACATGAAAATATCCAAGAAAGTAAACAAATGGAATAACTATAGTACCAGATCCAATATTCTCATTGACCCAATGTGAGAAAATGAGTTTGTTATTGCTTTGTGGAATATAAAAGAACTAGCTACTACAGCTTCTCTTCATGCTAGTGAAATCTACCATGAAAGGAATTATTATACATCAATTTTATGCTAGGAAAACATCCATATCCCTAATGTATATGTCTATGATCCCACTCAAGCCCTAGCTTTACTACTAATCGGACATCCATAGCCCTAATAGAGGTTTCCTTAATCACCCAAAAATTGAGTTTTTTTGTATATAATTTTATTTTACTTTGTCTTTTATTTATTTATAACATCTCAAATCTAGTTTGGGGACCATCATGGCCAACAAAATGCATAATTATATATTTTTCACCCTAGATCTTAACCACAACATGTTTATCCAATCAAACCCAAAAACCATTAAGAAATTTTTTGTACATGGTTTTGAGAGAATATCTTCAGAGGTTGAATATTTGGCACAAACATGAACAAACCTAGAAGAACATGAAGCCTAATATTGCAAAACAGACTCAAAAATAGAATCTCAAGTCACAAAGTACTTAAACACTATAACATCATTTGTGCAACTTACCTATATGCCTTTTTTCCTCATGCTTTGATCACTGAGGATCCCATAGGGAAAAATAGATAGGCTAGACCAAAAAGATACAAACAAATAGGTTAGAACAATGACAAAAAGTAATAAAATCAACCTAAAATAACAAAAAAATTAGGAAATGAAGCAAGAAATAAAAAATAAATTACAAAGAGGAGTTTACTAGGCCAATTCAAGCCTATAAGTAGTGTTTGAGGAACTACCCATTGATAGGCAATGGAACATCCTTATCAACTAGACACTTGAGACAAACCACATTCATGTTCAATATTTGAGAAGGTTTGGTAGGGATCATACCAAATGGAAACTCATATTTATGTGATGTTTCCATTTTCATTCATGCACATTATCCCAAAGAGTCATATCTATGATGTTTTCACTTGAATTAAGCAAATTACTATAATTAAATTTAGTAATGTACTTAAGTTTAATTTGTAAAAAATAATTAGGATAGGGTTTGAGAAATTCCTTTGCCCATACAATAAATTATGGTAATGGATATGGATGGCTACCAACACATACCAAAGATATTTTCATACCCAATTTGGCAGAAATATGTTCTTCACGAAAGGCAATCAATGAATAAATTATTGGTAACATCCTTCTTGTTATTTGATTTAGAAGGCAAAGGATTTATTCTTCCCATGACAAGGACCTTATGTTTTATCATTGATGGCTATATTATGTGATAATATGTAATGGATTAAGTCATATTGAACTCTAACTCTTGTTAGCTTTCATTCTTCATTTGGGCCATTGTGCTCATGAGTACTCATTTCTGATTAGAGTGCCTCCACTATTTTAAAGAGCATCAAATTGCTAAAATCATATCCGATATGCTTATATAAATGATCTAAATGTTGAAATGTAGGAGAAACACCCTAATTTTCATCTTCCTTCCACCTATCCTCAATAATCTACACCATCATGACTGCATCATTTAAATTTGAACCAATTAGACCACAAGAAAGGCTACCTTGGAGTGTGATATCTTCAATTTTGAGCTATTTTATTTATTTTTCCTCATAGGGATAACCAATTTCAACATTTCCTTCTCCCATTTCAACCTTCTCCAATGGTGAGATGAGAGCTAAATCGCTACAACTGAGTTATTGATCTTCCTAAACTGGCTCTCCATATGTAGGAACAACAAAATGTGATAGGTTTGTGTCAGGGGCATAAAATTCATCTTCTTCATATAACTTCTCCAATTTCTCCACTTTTTTCTTCAAATTTATTACATGGAATTTTTTATTTGTCTTATTGTATGGGTAACTCATTGCTACTCTAATTTTAACCCTTGAAATCACCAAGATCAACTGCTAAAATTTCATCATCACTCTCTTGGAATGGTTCTTACCTATTGAATGAGATATTTGTGACCTCTTTAGCACTTGTCTCATTTCCACATCCATAGACCCCAACTTGTGAGCTTGGGAATGTGGTCTCATAAGTCAATATATCCATTCTTTATTGGGAATATCCTATAATAAATGATAATTGATGATTACTTGTAGCAAAAGATATTTGATCACTAAATCAAGGTAAAACAACCTATTGATTATATACCGAATTATCATAAATGTATATGTTAAATGTACTGGCAGAGTTATCATTTATCACACGAATGTTAAGTTGGTTACAACCTTTATGAAATGATCAATTAGGATGCAAAAATTTTACCATGTGTTGACTTATATTCAATTAAATCTAAGGATTTTGGGTACAAACACCCGGTTGTCCTAATGAATAAAACAAGCAACACCATACCCATCCATCATTGATTATTATTTAATAGTGAACGCTTATTGATAAGTCAATGCCAAGGATGTGAGTGAAGATGGAGTCCTTAAGATGAGCATGGTAATCAAGGGGTCTAATGTTTTAAGATTAATATAAATATCCATGTATTCCATTTGTAAGAATAAGTCTTTCAACCTCCTATATAACTGATGAAAGTGAATGTTGAACTTGTTCACGGATTCATTGGGCTTCCTTTGGGCTATATAGAATTTATAGTACAGGGTAACACAGTTAGTTGGCATGCTAAAATGATTGATGAATTTAATTTTAAAGTCAATTCATGAGGTAATATATCCATACAAAAAGTTGAGATACCAATCATAAACAACCTTATCCAAAAAATAAGTAAACAAACAATGAGTAACATATCTATGCTAGATTTGAGTCTAGATAATGGCATATTTGAATGCCTAAATGTGTTCTTCATTCATTCAAATCTCACCATGTGTGTACTTAGATAAAAAATCATCAAGATTATTAATAAGGTCATGAGCATCCTCTCAAATGCTCACAAGACAACCACCTCCACCAAGCTAGGCAAAGGCCATGGGTGGGTATTAAGTTTTAATTTTATAGTTTTAGGACTTGGAATGTCATTCTAGGAAATGGATCTAAAATTAAAATTTTAATATTTTCCTTTAACATCTATTTTAAGTCCTTTTTATATCACTAGTCTATTGATCGGACATTCGACACATCAACTCATGTCTATATATGTCAGGTCACATCATAACAGATAAACTAGTTGGTCTATGTAAAACTATTCCAACACAATAAGCTTATTGATTTAGAATATTAAATGAGATTTAAACTTAATTTTGATCTTTAACACATGAAAGGGGAATTCAATTTTATTTGTCTCGTTCATGTAGGTTTTCAACGTGTTTCAAGAAATATCAACAAATATGCATTTTTAGATTTACCCAAATTAAAAAGTAGTATTTACAAGTTTTTAAGAAATGGAACATGGGTTATTTTAAAAATTTAATTGCATAATTAAAATTATATAGTGTGACAACATAATCATAATAAAATAGATATTGTAATTGATATTTATCATTCAAAATAGATTGCATTTAGATCACAAACTAATCCTAACTAACATTCTAATAAAAAATGACATAAGAAAGAGGGAAAGGAGAGAAAAATCCTGATGTGATGAAGTTGTAATCGATCCATTAGTTAAAATACACCCAAAAATCATTCTCCCACATGGTTAAACAAATAAATTCATAACCACCATATGCAAGATTATAAGGAGGATAAATCAAGAAGTAGAAGATCACAACCACCATATTTCACTCACATATTATAAACAAATAACTTCATAACTTTAATTAATCAAATATCCATCTGAATAGCATAATTTTGGGTTGCATTCATCATTCGATTACCATTTGAGTAGCACAACAATGGTGCTAACAAGATGATGTAGAAACTACACTATAAAACTAAAAAATGCATGAAAGGAAATTGGTTGGTTCAATCTTCCTCCTAGTCACAAAGAGCCAACCCTTATAATGGCTCAAATGTGCAAATATATAAAAGTCTTTTGCTCCATGAGGAATTTTATTTCCATAAAAAATGTTGTTAAAAATAATCAATGCATTCACCACCTTCATCTTTTCCTCCAAATGTTACATCACATTCTCCATTTTTGCCTGTAAAAGACAAAAACCAAATTAGATCATTCAATTAAAATCACCTCAATAAAATGTGACACTAAAATGTGAATAGTTTTTACTACACAAAAAATTTCAAAAAACTAAAGGTACAAAGATTTTTGGGCCAGAACTAGCTTTCCAGCACTATAGATGTATTGAAAAATGGACAAGTGAGTGAGAAGATATGCTAAAAAAACCAAAAATGGGTAAACAAATGCCTCCAAGACCTAATTGGGCTTCTAGGAGGAACATTCAATCACTTTTTAAATTTTAAAATTCCCCTTACTAATAAGTATTTCAAAGTCTTGTTATTACTAAAATGGTGCATTGGACATGTCTTAGATATAATCAACAGTCAAAACACTTATTTATATTGGATTTAGCTAATTGGTCTAGTCTAGACCTATTGAGGGTCTAAACTCCCAATAAAACTATGTTCAATAGCCCATAGGCTTCGTGTTGTACTCAAGATTCTCACCCCACATATAATGGAAAAAAGAGAAGGGAAGGGCCCATAGACCCAATTAAGGTCTCAATCCTAATTTGCACTAAGTTTGAATGGTTAAGGGGCCACAAACCCAATCGGGGTCTGGGGACTAATTATAATAGTGATGAGGGGAGATAAAATCACCAAGGACTTGATTGGGGATTTATCCTAAAGCACCACTACAACTTAGACCTATGATATTACAAGACCAAATCAATCCCAAAACCCTGAATCTAATAGCTAAGTCATGAATTTTAACCAATGACCCACTCAAGTAATAAACCAAATTAGAACCATGTGAAACAAATGGCCAATGCCTAGACCTAATCACTTTGTGAAGTCTAATAAGATCTAAGGGAATTTTTGTTTAACCTTTTTAATTTTTTGGATGGGGGTTAAAATAACCTATACATAAGGATGAATAAAACTATTCTAAAGCATGTCAATTAATTAAAAACTTAGATAAATGAATATTCTAAATAAAAATATTGAGTTATACAATGGTACTATTGTTATAAATAGTTTCATCATGATACATATCTAAGGTTTAGATGCTATGCAATTTTTGTATAATATTGAAAAATCTAAATCAATTTTAGGTTTTATAACATTTTAGGGACTTTCACCACCTTCTATTTGGAATTTTATGAACTATATTGAGTTAATCTACTATAGTAGTTGATTCACCTTTTAGTATGGTTAAGGTGATCAAATCTCTCAATATTACAAAGTTCATTCAAAATAGTAGTTTGATTTCATAAACACCAGGAAGAGATAATACTGAGCTTATTTACAAATGCACAGGAAGATCTAAGATATGTAAAGATGGAAACATATAGGAATGAGATTAGGTTCCAGGCAACAAATTCTAAAAATATTGATTTTGTATGCCTAGACACTTACGTTAATGTAGGTGTCTTGGTATCAATATAATTTTATGTAAAAAATATTCATTGTATTATAGAGTGACCACCTCAAACTTTTTAGGTTTCCTATCATCTTTCTGATAATATATTTGATTCATGTGCATAAATTATAGATGATTATTTATGGATTAAAACCTAGCTCTTCACCTTAGGTATTTGTACCTTGAAAAAAATGGGTTGATGGGCTCATGAATTCAAGATAAATTCAAGTACCCCTCTATCAATGAGTGCTAACTACATAGATAATATTTTAAAGAAGACCTCAAACATATGTAGTTCTCCCTTAAGTGTTCGATTGTGTGTAAACATGGTGAAATATGATATGTGAAAGGGCATATTATCTAACTTTCAACTTGATAAATACTACTCATGGGATGATCTTTAAATGATTAAAACATGCAATATTAATTTTATTGTGATTGATATAGAAACAAGGATAAATAGGGAAATTTTGAATACTTAAAAGGTTATTTTCTAAATGTGTGCTTCGTAATCTTTTAAAATATGACATGGTGATAATGAATGATATTTATACCACACCTTTGAAAATATATAATGGAAGTATTAAATAAAACAAATGGGCCAACCATAGGATTCAAAATATTTTCAAATTAGACAACTTTTGAGGTACAGACACTAGATAAGAATTTGGACACTTGCATTGACACAAGTGTCCCTATATGGGATGCAAGTGTCTAACAAGCTAGAAAGTTGTTGAGGATTTGAAACTGATAGTGAAGGATATATATTAAGTTTTAATCTTTTTATATTGTATAGGAGATTTGGGTCATTAGAAATTATATGTTCAGACCATAAGATAAATAGTTAGGTATAATGAGATGGTAAATACGAGCCTTTTGGAAGTAGAAAGGTCTAAAATTGAAGGTCAGAGCCCTGATAGGTATTTTTCATGTATACAAGATAGAGATGATATATAAATTAGATATTATCTAGTAATTCTTAAGGATAAAATTACTTATTTAAATTAAATAAATACATACTTAGTTATGCACAATACACTTTGTCTTTGTTTGATCCATTTTGAGTGTTTTGTTGGTGTATGATCTGTAACTAAAAGCATGTTATAGTATGAATTAGTGCATATAATCTAAATTTTTAGATAATTTAAATTCTTAAAAATAAAGAGAGCAAGGAAGGAGTACACTTATGTGTCGATAAAACCATGTGACCCCTTGGTACTTTAAATTGGTAAAGATGATTCCTTATGAAGCATTGGATATGAGAGAGGTTCAGTATTAAACCTTAGAGACTTAAAGAGGAAGATTAGAAGGTAATTATTCCCCTAGTCTAGTGCAAGGGCTCAATTGTGATATGACCAATGAGATCATTGAATCTCAAATGCACAACTCAAGTGACAATACATTAAAATCCAAGTTAAGTGGTATAACCAACTTAACCTAAAAAAGGGAAGTAGTGTTAGGCCGTTGAAGGAATATAATCTCAATCAAAATAGTAGAAGAAACAAACTGATATAAACATAAAAGGCTCAAAATGATGTGTTCTAGTGAAAATGGTGCTTCTTGGTAAATTATCGATGCATCTTGGTAAATTATAGATGCATAGGTTTATATAAGTTTGAATATGTATTTAAAATTTTTGGTGCACTTGCATGGCATATCAACCTATAATGTGTCTCAAGCTAAATTATATGTCAAAAAGTAACCTGTAATCTATAATTATGTAAAATATATGTCATAAAAGTATAAAAATTTATCCCAAATCTATAAAAATTGGTACAATGTATATATAATTTTGACCCAAGTGTGTATATGAATCATTTAAATTGTATAAAATGTTGTTAACTATGTAAATATTATATGTGTGGAGTCATATCTCTATGACATTCCCCCACTAATATTCCCCATTTCCCCCCTCGCCCCTTTAATGTGAAGGGAATGGATTATGGTAGTTGTACCTTACCTCAAAAGGATAAGATAACTATATAATTTGTGTAAGAATCATTTAGTATATAAGATTAGTATGTCTAAGTATTTATATCAAAGAATCTCACATATGTGATCACAACAAGCCCTAAGATGCGTGATATGGATCATGGAAATGTCTAGAAAGTAATAGTATAAACTCAAAAAATAATCAAACACAAGCACAATCACACTCAATGTCACACAAAATGGGGTCTTAGAAGACCACAAACAAGGGGCGTATTAAAAAGTTACACACTCGAAGGAATGACATATTCGATTGTTAAGATAGAAAAATAAAGTAACATAAAGTGGCAAGGGGATAGCAAGCAAGGGAAATATTCCTATGTTCCACAAGCAAGACAATAGAAATCAATATAAATACACTCAAGGAAGTGAAAATGTGAATAAATTAAGTATAAAAAACCATCATAAGCACATCATACTAGTCCATATATGTATGTTTTAGCAAAAAAATGTCATGTAGCATAACATATCAAGTACATTGTGAAAAATTTAATCATAAGTATAAGCATGTGTAAGCATTATTATGTAATCCCAACATGATAATGGAAATGTGATCATAAAATAATAAAGCATGCATCAATCATGATCAATAAGGTGGATGCCCCAATGTAGTGTGTCATGCAGGAAGAGGAAAGGTCCAACATCTATATGTGTATGGATCATGTATTTGTTAGATGCATGTATCACACTCAAGTATGTGTAAAACATATGTGTATCTAGAAAATAAATGATATGTTATATTCTAATAGAAAGTTTTAAAAAATGCCAAGGAGTTATTAAACATGTGAAAGCTGAATATTTTTGGATTTTTGTATTATTTGAATGTTTTTGTATTTTCTTGATTATTTTATTTTATTTTTTGTTATGTTCTGATCAATATTCTTCAAATGAATCATCTTCATTATGATTAGATTATTTTTATTGGAAAAGGTTCATAGCATGTTCATGTTCTCTCTTTACTTGCTTAGTAGAATCATGATTAACATCGTTGGGTATGTGAACTAATCTTCCCTTGTTTGAAAATGAAATGTCTTGTTGATTTGGATCTACTTTCGCTTCTATTTCATATAACCAAAAAAATCCAATTTAAATGGGTGTAGAGATGTATGGGGCATGATCCATACTTTTGTAAGGACAATACGAGAACCACAATTAGTTATAATTTAAATGAACCCCAAAGAATATTTCCATTGTCATTTATGATGTAAGCCTTTGATATTATATCCAAGTTGTGATAAACATCTTACATTACAATAGTTTTACTTTTCCATAGGATCAATATGGTTATGCCAAAATAAGCTCCACCCATGAATATTGTGATTGTTAAATCATTTTAGCGAGGATGTTTTTTATTTGGTGTATTTGGAAGACATTATGGAGTATGTCTACTTGGTATTGGTTGTGTATTGATTAAATTTTACAAATGTTTCATGTAAATATTTTTTTATTAGATATGGGTAAAAATGATTTTGAAATTGGAGCTATGAACCAGACATGAGGGCATTGAATTGAGGTCCCCAAACCTCAAGGGAAAATAGTATAATAAGCTTAAATATAGATATAATTCACCAACCACTAACTACCAAAGAATAAGGGACATAGAGGAAAATCGAAGGGTTTTGGATTGCTCCCTAAACTAGAATACAAGAAACAAATGAGAAACTTAACTATACAAGAACAAACAGAAAAGGTTGATTTGTAGATTATATTAGACTGGTTACAACCACAAACTTTTGTAAAACATCCCTAAACTTTCTTGAGTCATTAGATTTGATATCTTTCGATATGTTAGTCATCCATGTGGAAACATCATGTGTCATTAGTTTGACACTAGAGACAAAACCTTCTTGGCTTGACCTGCACTAAGATCCTAACAAGTGCATTTGTATATTTGATCTAATTTGATAATTATATTTGGGATTTAAACATGAAAAAATATAAGTGACATAAATTGAGACATGTGGTCATCATTTGTAGTCACACTCCCATGGAGTCACGAAGTTCACAGAATTGTGGAACGATCAGGATGACATTGGTGGATTTGTTATAAAATGTGTTTCATATTTCTTCACGTTAATTTTTAAATTAATTTTATTTCCATATTAGGAAAATAAACAAAACACAAAGAATAAATGTGGGTTCTTCACCATTTCATTCAATATCAAAAAGCATGGTCTGTATAAAGAAAAACAACACAAAAAAATTCATGATGTATCCATGGCAATAAGAATTAAGATCAAAATTGATGTTTAAGTTTGAGTGTAAAGGCACTTCAAAATGTGGCCTATAACCATTTAAGAAAATCCAGTTCAGACAAAAAAGGGAATAAGAAATAAAAGTTTGGATAAAAAAATATTCACACATTATAGTATATTAAACCTTAATACATGTTGGCAAGAGAATTCAAGCCATTCTAAATTTGATCTGTGATACAGATGGATGCATATTACAACATAAATTATGTTGTTCAAAAGTCTCATATTGAAACCTTACAAAATGAATCTTAACTTGTACATTGAGGAATGGTTAGTCTCTGAGGGTTAGTTGATGGCACTCATTAGGAGATATGAAACAGGGTGTAGATGATGTTGTACTAAAAGGTGTAGAAGTGAAATTCCCACAAACTACCCAAGAAAAGTGAGTCTTTCATAAAGTTTGATAGACATCCAACCCATCCACTCAATCCACCTATTCATAGTGGTAAAAAAAGAGATCAACTATCAATAAATAGAAACCAAAACCAAAGGCTAAAGTATCTTAAAAATGGATAAGTAAGCAAAGACAAAAATTTAGAGGTATATAGTGGTAAATGAAAAAAGACATGAATTTAGTAGTGAGTTTTTTAACAAATGAAGGGACGAATGAACAAATACATGAATCTAGAGGCTTGTAAACACATAAAGCTGTGAATTTATAGTTTTATTTTTTTTAAACATAAAAGGGAATAAATGAACAAAGCCTAACATCTTTGAAAATGAAGCTTTAAATTAAAATCCAAAATAACTTGGAATGTTACAAAGATTATGGGGTACAAATAAAGCTCTATTTTTTAGGAGCAAAGGTATGAGTACTATTACATCTGCAAAAATTAATTGTAAACCTTTCAACCATGCAAGCAGTTATCTTTCCAATTGGAAATTCGATTAATACCAAGGCACAAGATGGAAATAGAAAAAACTATGACACAATCTTTGTACACAAACTCAATGTACTTTTTTCCTAAGAAAATATATATTTGTAAACCTTTCAAATATGCAAGCAATTATCTTTTCAATTGGAAAACTGTATTAATATCAAGGCACAAGATTGAAATAGAAAAATCTATGACACAATCTTTGTACAAACTTAATGTACTTTTTTCCTAAGAAAATATATATCTTCTTATTAAGCTATAACTTTAAAAAATATCCTTGTGGCAAGCCATGATTGAGATGGAGGAAATATAGTTTTTTTTTTATATTGAAAGGAGAAAACATAGTTATTTTTCAATAATTGAAAATAGCCTTGCATGGTTAAGAAAATATTTTTTAGTCAATAGAATGCAAGATAAACATTATCAAAAAAAAAAAAACACCAAATTATATGCCAAACTTTAAATTTCACAAATGTCACATCATAATTAGACAAGGAAAAGATAATAATTGAAAAGCTGAAACCTACATAATTTGCCTTCGACATGATAATTTTCATATTGAATCATTCCAAACAAGCCTCGAATTTCGACTTAACCTTATCTATAATTGAAAATTTGTTGACAACCACCTCTTTTACGGAACTCTCTATTACATAAATTGTAATTTAAATTTTCATGTTGTAAATATTTACCTTCTCATAAATATTAATATTTTTTATATAATTAAATAAAAGGTATTTAAAATATATATTTTGTTAATTGTTCAATTTATTGGCATTAAGTGGACAAATAAATCAATCTTCTTCAACTTAATGTTAAAAATTGAAGATATTCATTCTATTAAATTTTCGTGATTTACTAAGTTTTCAAGTTCTAATCATTTTTCCAAATTAAAATAATTTAAATGATTTTTTTTAATTCAAAGATAAATATCTTATCGATATCTGGAATACGAATAAATCAAAATTTTCAACTTTATACCATAAATTAAATAGTATTCATTTCACTATTTTTTTTTTTAAATATTTCTTAAAATTTAAAATATAATAAACAATCTTATCAAATAAATCCCCCCTCCTCGTGTACTCCAATTATTTGACCAGGGACATTTTTTCCCAATAACGCATGAGATTCCCCTGTGGGCAAATTGCTCTAAGTTTTGTCTCATCCTAATTCTTTTTGAATTCATTACGTCAGAAATTACTCGCTTCCTAAAGTTTGGTCTATAATAATCCACTTGAGAATAAATGGTTCCCCAAATGATGATCATTGGACTTTAGCATAGAGTTGCCATTCTTTGCATTTTTTAACCATTCCTTCTGGAAAGAGATAGCAAGGAATTGTTATGACTATTACAACTATGAGAAACATTCAAAGAGAGATTTTATTAGACCAATGGTAGATTTTAAGACATGGCTCACATAAGTACATTCCCTCTAAACATGTTTGAATTGTAAAATAAAATATCAAACAAAAGGGACATTATTTTATTTGACTTCAGGGAAACTTTGTTATTTCAAAGGATAAGGACACGCCACATGAAATGACATTTGATTTTCTTTTTTCATTGATGACTCATCATTGAATAAGGAAAAGTTGATCTAAGAATAAGAATGAAAAGTTGAAATATCAAACTAAAGATAAACTCTGGGATAATGAGATATGATAAGAAATAAACTAAATCAAGATGATGAAAATAAGTGCTCCCCCAACCCAACAGGTATAATAAGTAGAGGCGTAACAAAGAAAATTTGTGACATTGTCACCCTGGGCAAAAAAAAATAATGAGGGATCAATGAGAGGCGTTAACTTCTCCAATGATCATTAAGGCAATGGTTTTTGGCACTTTATTAATTTTGTATGTAGATTTTTCTTAATATGTATGGTTTATATATAGATTAAATTTGACGATTGATTTTGTTTATTATATATAAGTGTTTCAAGGTTTTGATAACAATTTTTTCATGATTAAAAAATTTTGCGGTTAGTAGGGGAGCTATCATTAATATTTGGAGAAAGTGGTTGGACCTGCACAAGCCAACATTTCAGGATAATTTAAATAGCAAGAATCAGTCTCGATACTTATATACGAAAAACTCAAAACCCTTAAACAGCTATACTAACCATGTAAGCTCGTTATGAATATTTTTGATAAAGTTTATTTATTCAATATTACCTTTCAATTATTAATATAATTTATAATAAAAAGAGGAAAAATAAGAGAGAATATATATATATATATATATATTTCTTGACAATTTATGTTAAAAATATACTTTATATTTAATATGGTCTTCTTAAAAATTTATTTGTATTTTACAATTTTTTTTTTGGTAAATATGACCATATGACCATTCGATTTAATCTATGGTCATAGATTATGGATGCTCTCATCACATCACAAACAATAAGTCTATTTAATTCTGAAAAAAACAAAAGATAATAAAATACCTCGTACAAATAATAATTCTATACCTATCTTTTTGATGTTGAAAAAGGTAATGTTTCAAATGGAACGATCATGATGTTTACCCTGCTCATAGATTGAGTGTATATTTATTTTATGTTTATCAAATAACTTAAAGATAAAAGGAAGCTTAAGTTATGAGGTGATTTTTTTTTTTAAATAAAAATAAAAAGTTAGGGATAAATAAATAATTAAATAATATGTTTGTGGATTACTAAATATTAATGAGTATAAAAGTTAATAAAGTTTTAATTTTTTTATTAAAAAAAAATTAATTATAATAATAATGATGAATTATTTTACAAATTTTACATAGAAAATGATAATGAAGTGTTTTACAATTTTTTTATTAAAAAAATAAAAATAAAAAAATATAAATTTCATGCCCTTGAAGCAATGATTCATAGAAAATTAGATTCTTATATCATTATTACTTGAGTGACCAATATTTTTTAGACATTGATTTGTCATACACTTCCTCATGTGATAACACTTATCCCAATCAAAATTATGATTTAGATGTAGGTGATGCATTTTCACATGAAACCTGAGAAGAAAATAAGTTGAGACAAATGTTTATACATTACATCTTTATTAGTTGTAATAATGACGATGAAATATTTGACAAATTTTTCATAGAAAATGATAATGAAGTATTTTACAAAATTTTCATTAAAAAATCAAAAATAAAAAAATATATAAATTCCATACATTTGAAGCAATGATTTATAGAAAATTAGACTCTTACATCACTACTACTTAAGTGGCTATTACTTTTTAAACATTGATTTATCATACACTTCCTCATGTCATGGTAGTTATCCCAATCAAGATTATGATTTAGATGTAGATGATGCATTTTTACATGGAACCTAAGAAGAAAATAAGTTGAGACAAATGTTTATATGTCACATCTTTATTTATTTTTCTAATAGTATTCTAAAATATAGCTCTATAATTGTGAAATGACACTAAGATGAATTATAGAGAAATGACGAATGAAAATACAACTAAATTAGTATAGTGTATAACTTACACTACTCTAAACTAATTTAAGGCTATCTTTACTTTAATATATATAATTATCTCTACAATATAACTTTAGAAAATGTCCCTTTTTCCTTTTGTGGGTGCTTTATAAATAATGAGGAAGCTTTCAAGAATGTTAAAGTAATTTTAAATAGTTTTGAATAAATTCTAACTTGTGTATAATTATGGGATTAATATGACTTTTGAGCCACATCTTCCTTTTAATTTTTTGTGTATTACGTGTAAACCACCTCTTTCAAAACTCAACAAAGTGTGGAAAGGAATAGATACATGAAGATAAAACACTATATGAATTTAACACACACAGGTTAATAATGTAAATAAAAAATGCATATGATCATTGAATGTAATAAATATAACATTATTAGAGTATACATCCCAAGTGCTTAGAACATGAACCTATAAAGAATGGTAAGACGTGGGGAATAGAATTGGGAAATATAAATAAAATACTAGAGATTTTCACCAATTTTATAGATGGATTTAGGTTGATAGAAAATTTTGGTTCATTGTTGTTTCAAAATGAGAAAAATACCAAGGGGATGTTGGCAAGTATTTTCGCAGAATGTTTTGAATGATTTTTAAGTATTTGATCATCGATAGGTTTAGTGTCATTGACATTAATGTCAAATATTGATTGTATAAGGGGGTTGTCAACACACCTTTTTTGATTCCAATGTTCCCTATTATATTAAATGATGTTATCACCAACATTGTTTGTTATATAAATTATGTTGATTCATTTTATAACATTAACAATTTTTTAATTCAATCAACAATAATTCAAACAATAAAATTGGTAATTATAATAATACACATGTTACATAACTTAAAATTTGTGCTTATTTTTAAATTTTTTAAAGAAATAAATGTAATTGATACATATTCATATTCAATACTAAGTTTTGATATAATTAAATAAATAATATAAATAGATCAATAAAATCCATATTTAACTCTCTTTTAATTAACTATTAATGTAATGAATATATTTAGTGTTGTTATATTATTTTGAGTGTGCTCTCACACCACACCTTTTTATCAAGCATTATTATATTTTTATGATTTAAAAATGATAATGAAATATTTTAAAAATTTTCATTAAAAAATTAAAAATGAAAAAAATATAAATTTCATATATTTGAAGCAATGATTCGTAGAAATCATATTCTTATATCACTACTATTTTAGTGGCTATTATTTTTGAGATATTGATTTTTCATATACTTCCTCATGTGATGATACTTATCCCAATCAAAATTATGATTTAAATGCAGATGATCTTCACATTTTTAAGAAAAAATAAATTGAAACAAATATTTATACATTACTTATTTATTTCTAAGTATTCTAAAATATAATTATAATTATAAAATGACACTAAAATGAATAAAAGAAAAATGATGAAAGAAAATGCAACTAAGCTAATATAGTTTACAACTTACACTACTCTAAACTAATTTAAGGCTATCTTTACTTTAATATCTATAATTATCTCAACAAATTTAAGGTTATCTTTATTTTAATATATATAACTCTCTAATATAAGTTTTAAAAAAAAGTCCCTTTTTCTTTTTGTGGCAGTTTACCTTTGGCATATGAAAAACTATAAAGGATTACATGCCAAGTTAATACAAGGCTAAGATGCTAAGGTGTGGAGGTATGGTCTATATGAGATGTTTTTAAAATTTTAATCAAAACTCAACAAAGTGTGGAAAAGAATAAGTATATGAAGATAAAACATTATAGGAATTTAACATAAAAGTTAATAATATAAATTAAAAATGTATATTATTATTGAATTTAATAAACATAATATTATTAGAGTATATATATGAGGTGTTTATCATAGGATTTGATATGAGATAATAAGACTTTGGAAATGGAATTAGGAAATCCTAATAAAATATTAGGGATTTTCACTAGATTTATAGATGGATTTAGGTTGATAAAGAATTTTGGTCCATTGTTGTTTCAAGATGAGAAAAATACCAAAAAAATGTTGGTAAGTATTTTGGTAGAATATTTTAAATAATTTCTAAGTATTTGATCATTGATAGGTTTAGTGTCATTAATATTAATGTCAAATGTTAATTGAAACTAATAACAAAAATATGTCTTGAAAAATGTAATGAGGTTGTCATCACACCTTCTTTGATCTTAATATTTTCTATTAGATTAAGTGATGTTGTCACCAACATTATTTGTTATATAAATTATATTGATTCATTTTCTAATATCAATTTTTTTCAATTCAATCAAGAAAAATTCAAATAATAAAATTGATAATTCTAGTACTACAAATGTTATGTAACTTATGATTTATGTTTTTTTAAAACTCTCTAAATAACTAAATATGATTAACATATATTTACATTTAAACACTAAATTTTAATATAACTAAAAAATAATATAAATAAGTCAATAAAATCAATATCTAACTCTCTTTTAATTAACTGTAATTATACTAATAAATATATTTAATATTACTATATTTTTTGGAGTATGTTTTCACACCACACCTTTTTATCAAACATTATTATATTTTTATGATTTAAAAATATATTATATAGTTTTAATTAAAAAAAACTTCATTACAAGTTAATTTGATGTGAGATTATATTTTTCCTTCATGGATTATATACAATATTTTATTTTTCTATGGATTGTATGGAGGATTATAACATGAATTGTATGCATGTCGCTCATTTTTGTGGGAGAGACCATGTATGTAATGGTTTTATTTTTCTAAGTAATTAGATTTAAATTGTATAAATCGAGTGGAAGAAAATTTGTAATATTATTTTATTTAATGTGTGGTTTATTCTTTTTCTTTCTTAAAGTTTGTTTTCGCTTTATTTCGTATAAATTAGGTGGAAGAAAATTTGTAAGATTATTTTATTGAATGTGTGGTTTATTTTTTTTCTTTCTTGAAGTTTGCTTTCGCTTTATTTCTCACTTTCTAGAGATATGTTGTCTATATCTCATCGCTCGAATTTAACATTATTTATTTGTTATGATGGTTTTTTCTGCACATCCTTTTGTTAACTTTCATAATTATTGTGAGTTTGTTACAATCAACCATATAATATAATTGTGACCATGTTGTTTATATTTAATTTTTTAATTAGATGAGGTTATCTTCTCCTTTTTATGTTTTTCATTTTTATTTGTTGAAATTTGATATACATAAATTTTTATCAATGTTTGAATTTAAATTATGTATAAATTAAAAAGTGATTAGGTTCATTTGATCATCAAACATTACTAAACGTTTTTTAATTTTTAGGTAATATTTTATTTCGAAGTATTTTTGGATTATTTTTTGCAATTATTTATATTATGTAATTTATTTTTATTAATATCTCTATAATCTTTGAGGGATCTAATAAATTAGAAGGGCTAGTAAGTTCATGTTAGTAATTAATCCTACTTCGAAGATCCCAATAACTAACTCTTATCTACTTCAGATTTCTAATTTTACAAGGACATTAATTGAAACATGTATTTAGGGTCAAAGATGACAAAAGGGTGAGCAAAATTAAAGATCTATATCTTAATTTGTAGGCCCATCAAGACCATATATTTTTAGTACTACTATACAATCCTGACTATGATCATTTATATGGTTGAGGCTTCCTAATCTATCTAATGCCATACTTTAGTGTGATAAACTAGACAACATTGGATTTATATTTTTAAGTTGAATTTACAGTGACAGATTTATGAAAAGGTATAGACAAGCTAAGAGCTTTCTATCCTCATTAAATTATTTACATATTTTATTAAATAGTTAAATATAAAAGTATAATTATATTTTACGTGTTTTTATAATGCTTGCTTTGATATAGGCATATTTTCGTATTACATTTTGTTGAACTTTTACTATATTACACCTCCCAAAGTTTCATATTTAAGTGATCCTTCTTTGTCCATGTTTTTAGATTTAAAATTATTGAAATTTTTAATGCTTGATTATGTTTGATCAAAAACCCCATGTCATTTCAATTTTCTAAAGAAATTTAAACTTTAGTGTGATTAGTCTTGTGTGGTATATTTGCTTTCATGTTTAATTTCATTTCATGACACTAAAATTAATTTATTTTATATTTTTTTAATCTTAATTTTGGTTTTATAATAAAGAAAAAGTTAGTTTTAATTAAATATATCTAAGCATATATCATTGAAAGTACAAAATCTAGATTTATCTAATAAGATGCAAAATAAAATAAGTGCAAGTGCTAAAAATGAAATTAGACTACAAAATTGTAAATGACAAAAGATTAATGAAATATCACACTTGTTTGTTATTCTAAAAATATTAGATTGTAGATAGATAATGCAGATTGTGTGCAACATGTTTCATAAATTTAAAAATAGTGTGATGCTTTGGGATATACCTGTTCACTATGATAGACACATTCCCATGTTGATTTTTTTAAGACAAACCCATATGAATGTGACTATATAAGCGTGGCTAGGTTTTTCCCACTAGGGTTTTATAGTCTAGTTTTTTTTCACCTATGTGTTATTACCTTCATGTTTCACCTTTACCTTCAATTCATAGATATATTAGGCAGAATGTGTAGAATAGAATAATATCCTCCTTAAAATATCTCGACACTCCAAAATAAAATAAATAGTTATGGATTCAATCACCACCAAGGTGGTGTCTCAAACTTTGTATCCTAAATACACAAAATTAGACCTCCATGTAGTTTTATGTGTATATGGATGAAATAAATTGAGTGAGGCTTTGTAAACCTCTTCTTCCCTAGAAGTGATGATACAAATACATGAGGTCTAATAGCTTATTTTTGCATAAGGAAAAATGTTAAGAGACCAAGATAAAATGACAATGTTTTAAGTGTATGAGATTTAATGTGTATGTTCAAGCTAAAATGATCAATACAAAAAATCCTACTTCTCTCTATAAACTAGGATACAAACAAGAAATCATAACATAGATCTTGTGTATACTTGGACCATGGTATAGTGATAATACTCAGGATGGTCATATATCTAGTATAGGATAATCCACACTCAATGTCAAAGGCATATGATTCCAAATCCTAGGTCTAAGATATGGTGTATAGTTCTAACTAGATCTCAAGATAAATCAATGAAATAAAAATGGTAATAAAGGGATATCAAAGATATAATAAGGAACTGCATGTAAGGAATTGATGAATAAAAGTAAACTAGATCCAAGATAGCAATAACACTAAACTAAACAAAAACTAATTGGTGGAATGGTAGACCATAAGTGTAGTCTATGCAGCTTAGAGTGGTAATAGCAAACCTAGGCACCTTATACTATACTAACTTATTTAGTATCAAGAGAACTTAAACAAAGACAACAACATACATGAGACTATAGTAATAATCCAATTCAAATATATCTATTAAGTAAATAAAGGAAATGGAATAATCATAGAGATACTTACCTCTGGATTAACATGTCACTACATCAATCTCCCCCTTGTCTATAGTGGCACTTTCTAAGAGATGTTATAGGTGAATAAATTAAATGACAAGGATGAAGGCCTATATGTCCTTAATTGGGAACTCTAAAGAATGTGGGGCACTTCCTTGGTTCAATTCCTCCTATTAAGCTCTAAAGACCTTGATAAATACTTGATCTCCAAAAGAATAAGAATTTAACCTCTACCTCCTCCTTTTACTACTTAAGGGTAAAATTATGAGCACAAGAAAAATAGATGAGCGTTTTGTGTGTTTTGGAATGATAATTATGATTCTTGTATACACGACTCCAAACTCAAAAATCACCTAAAACTCTAAGCCAAAGGTATCAACCAACCTAATATAGTTGAACGCGATGTCACTTAAATCAAAACTATATCAGACAAACTAACACATTTAGAAAGATAAGGGCACACTCATAACTATATTGGCTAGGTTGATATAGTACAGGGTCAAAATAGGTGTGAAATAGACTATATTGCCTTAGCTGATACAATAGGAAAGCATGTTAGCTATAAAATTTAGATGTAAGGAGATAGAAAAGGAAGACAAAAAGATATTCATATTAGGTTAGATTAATAATAATGAATATATGATATAATATTATGAAAACATCTCTTGAAAAGTACCACAAGCCAACCCCATCATTTTTTCAATGTAGTCCTAAGGATGTGCATTGAGAGAGATTGATGCGTTGATGAGTCCTACAAGAGAAATCATTAGTAAAGTGATAAATATGAAAAATATCAAGTTATACACATGCCCCACCCAAACCACACATTAGTATAATTAGGGTTGGTGCTGTGATAAAGATACATTGTAATACTAAATCATAAAGGAATTGTTAAAAACATTATTGATAAGTGAACAATTGAAAGTAACATATACATACCTTGAATTACCTTTTTGCATAAATTATGTATGCTAATACCATAGTCTCGATCTTGGTGGTTGAAAAAACTAAATTTAGAAAACCATAAAGATATAAGGTTAAACATAGAATAAAAGTTACGTCTGTGAATGTGTGATAGCCAATAAATGGATGTAAATGAAAAAACTTAGAGAAAGACTATAAAACTCAAAAATATTGGCAAGCTAAGAAAGCTAGGGTTAAATTAGAACAAAAATATATAAGGAAGTAGATAATAATAAGGTTAAATTGGAAAGCTGAAATGCTATGGCAAAAATTAGGATTAAACTACCCAAGTAAAAATATATCAAATAAATAAAGTAGAAATGAGACTAGATTTCTTACAAAAAAGTGAGGCATGAGAGCATGAAAGAGAGAAATGGGACAAATGGCCTTTAAAAAGTGTCTAGAATACTCTTTGTCCCAAAAATAACTAAGATAAATCCTAGAAAGATAATGCAATGACCAAGCAAACATCTTGCAACAACTCAAAGATACAGGTTCTATTCAAAAATAAAAAATAATTAAGTTATCATAATGATGCCATGTGTGAAATTGATGAATAATAGGAAGTAAATAAGATTACTTATCAAGATGGAATAATGGACCATTACCGTATCTTCTAGCAGTCACTTCTTTTGCTCCTGCAATCTCAGCCTTTCAAGCTACGCTATGCCAAGCCCTCTCTACAGCTACCTCTTTTGCACTGTGTTGTTGATCTTTGCCTTCTTCATTGCCTTCACACAATCCTTGTTATCACCACGTCTAGGGTTCGAACCCCCTGAAGCAGCCTTTTCATCCAACAACATTAACATTGTTTCCATATCAAGTTCTATTCTTTTCTTTAACTCAACCAAACAACAACACCACTAAAATTCTTTTTATCTCAGTTGATTCAACTCAAGTAGAACCACATTTCATTTAAATCAAGGATTTCAACAGTCTCAAAAATCCCCTTTGCACTTTCAACAGACTACAAATATGCATTTATCTCCATGTTTGGACATCACACACACACACACACACACACACACACACACACACACACACACACACACACACACACACACACACACATTGTATATGTACAATGGTTGTGTTTCTTTTTGGGAGTGTGAGCCGCTTCACGTCTGTTTCTTGTGTTTTACAATTATATCATGAAAGTAACTTTCATCGATTCTATCATGAGTTTCATTAGACATTGGCCAGTGCATATTTGATTTTATGTTATTGTGAATTGACGGGAAGGGTAGAGGGAGACCCACATTTAGTTGGTTAGTATAATTTATTATTGGTTTTGGGGGTTCTATTTGGGAACTAAATGGAAGGGTTAAAATATTCAAAAGGGGCAACAAATGACAACATTTACTATCACTTTGATAAGTTATGGATGGTCTCTTTCATCTTTTCAATTGGTTGTTGTGTGTTGTTTTGTTGGGATCATCACAACCATGTTTAGTCTTTGTTTATTGATCTAATCAATCTCCCATTAGCCTTTAGTTAGGATACATTGAAATTTCAGGAGTATTTTGTTTTGCCTAAAAATATTTATTCTTATTTAAATTTTCTTATTTTGAAATTAAAATTTTGCTAATTGTTATAACTGTTAATTCCTGTTACATAAATTTACATAACTTGAATGCTTATTTCTTCTAAAATTTAAATACTTAATAAATTTCTCTTTGTAATGTTTTTTATTAACCAACTGATAATGATAAAATTGATATTGAGATAAAGAAAAAAATATCAACACGTATTATGTGAACAGCTCAATAATTGTAAGATCATTACCATTCATATGATTTATATTATATAAAATAATATTTATATATATATTTGATATATTATATATTAATACATACTAGATATAATCACAAAACAAAAATATACAATTCCTCTGACTTTGTTTGCACCTTGGGGGCAATTGCTAGTATAATCCCATTCATTCGTCTCTTAAATCATTCCTTTCATATTTAAATTTACAATATAATAGAAAAGAGGAAAAGAGGTACCCAAGGCTTGTAACGAGATTGATATTATCTTTACATATATAAGCATGTCTAAATCAAAACTTTTCAATTAACGGAAAATATGTAGAAAAGGCTTTCCAAAAAAACAACTACTTGTATTTAATATATGAATAATTTTTTTTTTTTGTTTAAACAAGCACTTAAACTCGTAATAAGAAGAAGATACCCCTCAAAAATTTTCTCCCTCAAAGCATAAGAAGATACCAAGTAATAAGACTTCTGCAAAATTGTGTTCATTTGATGCAATGCTTGATAATCCATCCATCCATAATTAATCTTGATAGGTGATGGTCCTTGATGATTCATGGCTTCCAATATGCCACCCTAATTCAAAACTTGTCCATTGTTTTTCCTCTGATGTTGTCCATAGCCATAATTGTTGCTTCTTTGATTCCATGTAGGTCCATAGTCATTTGTCTTATGATGCTCCACGATTGTTTCCTCTGACGGTGTTGTGGATGTCTGCATGCTGCAAACTTTGTAGACTTGACCTCTTTTTCTATTTTAATCTTTTCTTCCACTTCTCCCTTTGGCTGTTGATTAGGTGAAGGGTTTGAGATGCCTTCACTAGTACCCACGTCCATGTCATGCTTTCCTTCCAACTCTTCCTTATGCTCTTCTTCCACTGCTTCCTTGTGCTCCCTTGGAATTTCTTTCATATGCTTTTCTTCACCTGCTTCCTTGTTCCCTCCTTTGGACTTTGCCTTGTTCTTCTTTGGAATTACTTTGTTATGCTCTTCTTCAATTTCATCCTTGTGCTCTTCTCTAGATTGTTCATGTGCTCTTATTTGTGTCTTTGGATGTGTGATATATTGCAATGTAATCTTTTTCTTTTTTCACCAAAACTTCATAAACATTTGTCGCATCAATATTAATAGTTCCCAAAGTCTATATCCAGGGATACCCAAGAACAATATCCAAGCCATCCATATCTAAAGCGTAAAAATTAGAATGCAATGCATAACCATCCATGGTAAGCTTCAAATCTTCATAAACACGAGTCTTCTCACCATGAACCAATGTCTCCTTGATAGTGCTTTCTTAAACCCACAAACCCTTAGCAAAGTCAATGTTGATGAAGTTATATTTGCTAGTTGGGTTTATGGAGACAATAACCAGTATGATAGTATGATGATTTTTTTTAATAGTTGTTGACCATGACAGTATGATGTATTTGAACATATAAATTGTAATTTAGAAATCTAAGGATATTTCGTATTTTATTGATGCTTGAATTTGAACTTTGAATGCACAAAACATGGATATTATGTTTATAAATAGTTTTTTTGTACAGATGTTTCTATGCCAATTCATATCCATGGTTCTTGTAAAATTAGCATTCCTCGTACTGGTATCCATATCCTGGTGGCTTAGATTTTTCATGTAAAAAGAGGTCATTTTGTAGGAAGAAGACATACCAACATTTATGAAAGGTGAAAATTTTATTACTAAATAAAAATTTAGGCCCTTAATAAGGTATTGTTTTCTTTCTTCTCTTCCCTTACAATTGTAAATACTAATGTTGTTAATTTTCCATCTACTAGTCCAGTTGTTTCACCTCTTTCTCCATATGAGTCATTATAGTAATTATTGACCATTTTTACCTTAGGCCAAAATGGGTCAACCACCCATAATTAGAATCTTGTATAGGGGATTTTTATAATGTCACAGGGTATGGTTTTAGTTCAATTGATGAAATTTCATATGCCATTCTAGCTTTGGTCACAGTCTAGCTTGGTCCTTATGTCATTTAGTGTCTTAGGGGTCATTTTAGGATCATATATGCAAGTGGTAGGTCTTCATGGTGATCAATGCAAGCTAGGATCATGGGAAGGGTCTACACAGACCTCAAGGAGTCCATTCAGCGCTGTTAAAGTTCATGAACAAGCTTTGTGAAGTCAATATATCCATTCTTTATTGGGAATATCCTATAATAAATGATAATTCATGATTACTTGTAGCAAAATATATTTGATCAGTAAATCAAGGTAAAACAACCTATTGATTATATACCGAATTATCATAAATGTATATGTTAAATGTACTGGCAGAGTTATCATTTATCACACAAACGTTAAGTTGGTTACAACCTTTAGGAAATGATCAATTAGGATGCAAAATTTTTCCCATGTGTTGACTTATATTCAATTAAATCTAAGGATTTTGGGTACAAACACCCGGTTGTCTTAATGAATAAAACAAGCAACACCATACCCATCCATCATTGATTATTATTTAATAGTGAACGCTTATTGATAAGTCAATGCCAAGGATGTGAGTGAAGATGGAGTCCTTAAGATGAGCATGGTAATCAAGGGGTCTAATGTTTTAAGATTAATATAAATATCCATGTGTTCCATTTGTAAGAATAAGTCTTTCAACCTCCTATATAACTGATGAAAGTGAATGTTGTACTTGTTCACAAATTCATTGGGCTTCCTTTGGGCTATATAGAATTTATAGTACAGGGTAACACAGTTAGTTGGCATGCTAAAATGACTGATGAATTTAATTTTAAAGGCAATTCATGAGGTAATATATCCATACAAAAAGTTGAGATACCAATCATAAACAACCTTATCCAAAAAATAAGTAAACAAACAATGAGTAACATATCTATGCTAGATTTGAGTCTAGATAATGGCATATTTGAATTCCTAAATGTGTTATTCATTCATTCAAATATCACCATGTGTGTACTTAGATAAAAAATCATCAAGATTGTTAATTAGGTCATGAGCATCCTCTCAAATGCTCACAAGACAGCCACCTCCACCAAGCTAGGCAAAGGCCATGGGTGGGTATTAAGTTTTAATTTTATAGTTTTAGGACTTGGAATGTCATTCTAGGAAATGGATCTAAAATTAAAATTTTAATATTTTCCTTTAACATCTATTTTAAGTCCTTTTTATATCACTAGTCTATTGATCAGACATTCGACACATCAACTCATGTCTATATATGTCAGGTCACATCATAACGGATAAACTAGTTGGTCTATGTAAAACTATTCCAACACAATAAGCTTATTGATTTAGAATATTAAATGAGATTTAAACTTCATTTTGATCTTTAACACATGAAAGGGGAATTCAATTTTATTTGTCTCGTTCATGCAGGTTTTCAACGTGTTTCAAGAAATATCAACAAATATGCATTTTTAGATTTACCCAAATTAAAAAGTAGTATTTACAAGTTTTTAAGAAATGGAACATGGGTTATTTTAAAATTTTAATTGCATAATTAAAATTATATAGTGTGACAACATAATCATAATAAAATAGATATTGTAATTGATATTTATCATTCAAAATAGATTGCATTTAGATCACAAACTAATCCTAACTAACATATCTAATAAAAAATGACATAAGAAAGAGGGAAAGGAGAGAAAAATCCTGATGTGATGAAGTTTCAATCGATCCATTAGTTAAAATACACCCAAAAATCAGTCTCCCACATGGTTAAACAAATAAATTCATAACCACCATATGCAAGATTATAAGGAGGATAAATCAAGAAGTAGAAGATCACAACCACCATATTTCACTCACATATTATAAAAAAATAACTTCATAACTTTAATTAATCAAATATCCATCTGAATAGCATAATTTTGGGTTGCATTCATCATTCGATTACCATTTGAGTAGCACAACAATGGTGCTAACAAGATGATGTAGAAACTACACTATAAAACTAAAAAATGCATGAAAGGAAATGGGTTGGTTCAATCTTCCTCCTAGTCACAAAGAGCAAACCCTTATAATGGCTCAAATGTGCAAATATATAAAAGTCTTTTGCTCCATGAGGAATTTTATTTCCATAAAAAATGTTGTTAAAAATAATCAATGCATTCACCACCTTCATCTTTTCCTCCAAATGCTACATCACATTCTCCATTTTTGCCTGTAAAAGACAAAAACCAAATTAGATCATTCAATTAAAATCACTCAATAAAATGTGACACTAAAATGTGAATAGTTTTTACTACACAAAAAATTTCAAAAAACTAAAGGTACAAAGAGTTTTGGGCAAGAACTAGCTTTCCAGCAGTATAGATGGATTGAAAAATGGACAAGCGAGCGAGAAGATATGCTAAAAAAACCAAAAATGGGAAAAAAAATGCCTCCTAGACCTAATTGGGCTTCTAGGAGGAACATTCAATCACTTTTTAAATTTTAAAATTCCCCTTACTAATAAGTATTTCAAAGTCTTCTTATTACTAAAATGGTGCATTGGACATGTCTTAGATATAATCGACATTCAAAACACTGATTTATACTGGATTTAGCTAATTGGTCTAGTCTAGACCTATTGGGGGTCTAAACTCCCAATAAAACTATGTTCAATAACCCATAGGCTTCATGTTGTACTCAAGATTCTCACCCCACATATAATGGAAAAAAGAGAAGGGAAGGGCCCATAGACCCAATTAAGGTCTCGATCCTGATTTGCACTAAGTTTGAATGGTCAAGGGGCCACAAACCCAATCGGGGTCTGGGGACTAATTATAATAGTGATGAGGGGAGATAAAATCACCAAGGACTTGATTGGGGATTTATCCTAAAGCACCACTACAACTTAGACCTATGATATTACAAGACCAAATCAATCCCAAAACCCTGAATCTAATAGCTAAGTCATGAATTTTAACCAATGACCCACTCAAGTAATAAACCAAATTAGAACCATGTGAAACAAATGGCCAATGCCTAGACCTAATCACTTTGTGAAGTCTAATAAGATCTAAGGAAATTTTTGTTTAACCTTTTTAATTTTTTAGATGGGGGTTAAAATAACCTATACATAAGGATGAATAAAACTATTCTAAAACATGTCAATTAATTAAAAACTTAGATAAATGAATATTCTAAATAAAAATATTGAGTTATACAATGGTACTATTGTTATAAATAGTTTCATCATGATACATATCTAAGGTGTAGATGCTATGCAATTTTTGTATAATATTGAAAAATCTAAATCAATTTTAGGTTTTATAACATTTTAGGGACTTTCACCACCTGCAAGTTGGAATTTTATGAACTATATTGAGATAATCTACTATAGTAGTTGATTCACCTTTTAGTATGGTTGAGGTGATCAAATCTCTCAATATTACAAAGTTCATTCAAAATAGTAGTTTGATTTCATAAACACCAGGAAGAGATAATACTGAGCTTATTTACAAATGCACAGGAAGATCTAAGATATGTAAAGATGGAAACATATAGGAATGAGATTAGGTTCCAGGTGACAAATTCTAAAAATATTGATTTTCTATGCCTAGACACTTACGTTAATGTAGGTGTCTTGGTATCAATATAATTTTATGTAAAAAATATTCATTGTATTATAGAGTGACCACCTCAAACTTTTTAGGTTTCCTATCATCTTTCTGATAATATATTCGATTCATGTGCATAAATTATAGATGATTATTTATGGATTAAAACCTAGCTCTTCACCTTAGGTATTTGTACCTTGAAAAAAATGGGTTGATGGGCTCATGAATTCAAGATAAATTCAAGTACCCCTCTATCAATGAGTGCTAACTACATAGATAATATTTTGAAAAAGACCTCAAACATATGTAGTTCTCCCTTAAGTGTTCGATTGTGTGTAAACATGGTGAAATATGCTATGTGAAAGGGCATATTATCTAACTTTCAACTTGACAAATACTACTCATGGGATGATCTTTAAATGATTAAAACATGCAATATTAATTTTATTGTGATTGATATAGAAACAGGGATAAATAGGGAAATTTTGAATACTTAAAAGGTTATTTTCTAAATGTGTGCTTCGTAATCTTTTTGAATATGACTTGGTGATAATGAATGATATTTATACCACAACTTTAAAAATATATAATGGAAGTATTAAATAAAAAAAATGGGCCAACCATAGGATTCAAAATATTTTCAAATTAGACAACTTTTGAGGTACAGACACTAGATAAGAATTTGGACACTTGCATTGACACAAGTGTCCCTATATTGGACGCAAGTGTCTAACAAGATAGAAAGTTGTTGAGGATTTGAAACTGATAGTGAAGGATATATATTAAGTTTTAAGCTTTTTATATTGTATAGGAGATTTGGGTCATTAGAAATTATATGTTCAGACCATAAGATAAATAGTTAGGTATAATGAGATGGTAAATACGAGCCTTTTGGAAGAAGAAAGGTCTAAAATTGAAGGTCAGAGCCCTGATAGGTATTTTTCATGTATACAAGATAGAGATGATATATAAATTAGATATTATCTAGTAATTCTTAAGGATAAAATTACTTATTTAAATTAAATAAATACATACATACTTAGTTATGCACAATACACTTTGCCTTTGTTTGATCCATTTTGAGTGTTTTGTTGGTGTATGATCTGTAACTAAAAGCATGTTATAGTATGAATTAGTGCATATAATATAAATTTTTAGATAATTTAAATTCTTAAAAATAAAGAGAGCAAGGAAGGAGTACACTTATGTGTCGATAAAACCATGTGACCCCTTGGTACTTAAAATTGGTAAAGATGATTCCTTATGAAGCATTGGATATGAGAGAGGTTCAGTATTAAACCTTAGAGACTTAAAGAGGAAGATTAGAAGGTAATTATTCCCCTAGTCTAGTGCAAGGGTTCAATTGTGATACGACCAATGAGATCATTGAATCTCAAATGCACAACTCAAGTGACAATACATTAAAATCTAAGTTAAGTGGTATAACCAACTTAACCTACAAAAGGGAAGTAGTGTTAGGCCATTGAAGGAATATAATCTCAATCAAAATAGTAGAAGAAACAAACTGACATAAACATAAAAGGCTCAAAATGATGTGTTCTAGTGAAAATGGTGCTTCTTGGTAAATTATCAATGCATAGGTTTGTATAAGTTTGAATATGTATTTAAAAGTTTTGGTGCACTTTCATGGCATATCAACCTATAATGTGTCTCAAACTAAATTATATGTCAAAAAGTAACCTCTAATCTATAATTATGTAAAATATATGTCATAAAAGTATAAAACTTTATCCCAAATCTATAAAAATTGGTACAATGTATATATAATTTTGACCCAAGTGTGTATATGAATCATGTAAATTGTATAAAATGTTGTTAACTATGTAAATATTATATGTGTGGAGTCATATCTCTATGACATTGCCCCACTAATATTCCCCATTTCCCCCCTCGCCCCTTTAATGTGAAGGGAATGGATTATGGTAGTTGTACCTTACCTCAAAAGGATAAGATAATTATATAATTTGTGTAAGAATCATTTAGTATATAAGAGTAGTATGTCTAAGTATTTATATCAAAGAATCTCACATATGTGATCACAACAAGCCCTAAGATGCATGATATGGATCATGGAAATGTCTAGAAAGTAATATTATAAACTCAAAAAATAATCAAACACAAGCACAATCACACTCAATGTCACACAAAATGGGGTCTTAGAAGACCACAAACAAGGGGCATATTAAAAAGTTACACACTCGAAGGAATGACATATTCGATTGTTAAGATAGAAAAATAAAGTAACATAAAGTGGAAAGGGGATAGTAAGAAAGGGACATATTCATATGTTCCACAAGCAAGACAATAGAAAGCAATATAAATACACTCAAGGAAGTGAAAATGTGAATAAATTAAGTATAAAAAGCCATCATAAGCATATCATACTAGTCCATATATGTATGTTTTAGCCAAAAAATGTCATGTAGCATAACATATCAAGTACATTGTGAAAAATTTAATCATAAGTATAAGCATGTGTAAGAATTATTATGTAATCCCAACATGATAATGGAAATGTGATCATAAAATAATATAGCATGCATCAATCGTGATCAATAAGGTGGATGCCCCAATGTAGTGTGTCATGCAGGGAGAGGAAAGGTCCAACATCTATATGTGTATGGATCATGTATTTGTTATATGCATGTATCACACTCAAGTATGTGTAAAACATATGTGTATCTAGAAAATAAATGATATGTTATATTCTAATAGAAAGTTTTAAAAAATGCCAAGGAGTTATTAAACATGTGAAAGCTGAATATTTTTTGATTTTTGTATTATTTGAATGTTTTTGTATTTTCTTGATTTTTTTATTTTATTTTTTGTTATGTTCTGATCAAGATTCTTCAGATGAATCATCTTCATTATGATTAGATTATTTTTATTGGAAAAGGTTCATAGCATGTTCATGTTCTCTCTTTACTTGCTTAGTAGAATCATGATTAACATCGTTGGGTATGTGAACTAATCTTCCCTTGTTTGAAAATGAAATGTCTTGTTGATTTGGATCTACTTTCGCTTCTATTTCATATAACCAAAAAAAATCCAATTTAAATGGGTGTAGAGATGTATGGGGCATGATCCATACTTTTGTAAGGACAACACGAGAACCAAAATTAGTTATAATTTAAATGAACCCCAAAGAATATTTCCATTGCCATTTATGATGTAAGCCTTTGATATTATATCCAAGTTGTGATAAACATCTTACATTACAATAGTTTTACTTTTCCATAGGATCAATATGGTTATGCCAAAATAAGCTCCACCCATGAATATTGTGATTGTTAAATCATTTTAGCGAGGATGTTTTTTATTTGGTGTATTTGGAAGACATTATGGAGTATGTCTACTTGGTATTGGTTGTGTATTGATTAAATTTTACAAATGTTTCATGTAAATATTTTTTTATTAGATATGGGTAAAAATGATTTTGAAATTGGAGCTATGAAACAGACATGAGGGCATTGAATTGAGGTCCCCAAACCTCAAGGGAAAATAGTATAATAAGCTTAAATATAGATAGAATTCACCAACCACTAACTGCCAAAGAATAAGGGACATAGAGGAAAATCGAAGGGTTTTGGATTGCTCCCTAAACTAGATTACAAGAAACAAATGAGAAACTTAACTATACAAGAACAAACAGAAAAGGTTGATTTGTAGATTATATTAGACTGGTTACAACCACAAACTTTTGTAAAACATACCTAAACTTTCTTGAGTCATTAGATTTGATATCTTTCGATATGTTAGTCATCCATGTGGAAACATCATGTGTCATTTGTTTGACACTAGAGACAAAACCTTCTTGGCTTGACCTGCACTAAGATCCTAACAAGTGCATTTGTATATTTGATCTAATGTGATAATTATATTTGGGATTTAAACATGAAAAAATATAAGTGACATAAATTGAAACATGTGGTCATCATCTGTAGTCACACTCCCATGGAGTCACGAAGTTCACAAAATTGTGGAACGATCATGATGACATTGGTGGATTTGTTATAAAATGTGTTTCATATTTCTTCACGTTCATTTTTGAATTAATTTTATTTCCATATTAGGAAAATAAACAAAACACAAAGAATAAATGTGGGTTCTTCACCATTTCATTCAATATCAAAAAGCATGGTCTGTATAAAGAAAAACAACACAAAAAAATTCATGATTTATCCATGGCAATAAGAATTAAGATCAAAATTGATGTTTACGTTTGAGTGTAAAGGCACTTCAAAATGTGGCCTATAACCATTTAAGAAAATCCAGTTCAGACAAAAAAGGGAATAAGAAATAAAAGTTTGGATAAAAAAATATTCACACATTATAGTATATTAAACCTTAATACATGCTGGCAAGAGAATTCAAGCCATTCTAAATTTGATCCGTGATACAGATGGATGCATATTACAACATAAATTATTTTTTTCAAAAGTCTCATATTGAAACCTTACAAAATGAATCTTAACTTGTACATTGAGGAATGGTTAGTCTCTGAGGGTTAGTTGATGGCACTCATTAGGAGATATGAAACAGGGTGTAGATGATGTTGTACTAAAAGGTGTAGAAGTGAAATTCCCACAAACTACCCAAGAAAAGTGAGTCTTTCATAAAGTTTGATAGACATCCAACCCATCCACTCAATCCACCTATTCATAGTGGTAAAAAAAGAGATCAACTATCAATAAATAGAAACCAAAACCAAAGGCTAAAGTATCTTAAAAAGGGATAAGTAAGCAAAGACAAAAATTTAGAGGTATATAGTGGTAAATGAAAAAAGACATGAATTTAGTAGCGAGTTTTTTAATAAATGAAGGGACAAATGAACAAATACATGAATTTAGAGGCTTGTAAACACATAAAGCTGTGAATTTATAGTTTAATTTTTTTTAAACATAAAAGGGAATAAATGAACAAAGCCTAACATCTTTGAAAATGAAGCTTTAAATTAAAATCCAAAATAACTTAGAATGTTACAAAGATTATGGGGTACAAATAAAGCTCTATTTTTTAGGAGCAAAGGTACGAGTACTATTACATCTGCAAAAATTAATTGTAAACCTTTCAACCATGCAAGTAGTTATCTTTCCAATTGGAAATCCGATTAATGCCAAGGCACAAGATGGAAATAGAAAAAACTATGACACAATCTTTGTACACAAACTCAATGTACTTTTTTCCTAAGAAAATATATATTTGTAAACCTTTCAACTATGCAAGCAATTGTCTTTTCAATTGGAAAACTGTATTAATATCAAGGCACAAGATTGAAATAGAAAAATCTATGACACAATCTTTGTACAAACTTAATGTACTTTTTTCCTAAGAAAATATATATCTTCTTATTAAGCTATAACTTTAAAAAATATCCTTGTGGCAAGCCATGATTGAGTTGGAGGAAATATAGTTTTTTTTTTATATATTGGAAGGAGAAAACATAGTTATTTTTCAATAATTGAAAATAGCCTTGCATGGTTAAGAAAATATTTTTTAGTCAATAGAATGCAAGATAAACATCATCCAAAAAAAAAAAAATCATCAAATTATATGCCAAACTTTAAATTTCGCAAATGTCACATCATAATTAGACAAGGAAAAGATAATAATTGAAAAGTTGAAACCTACATAATTTGCCTTCGACATAATAATTAACATATTGAATCATTCCAAACAAGCCTCGAATTTCGAATTAACCTTATCTATAATTGAAAATTTGTTGACAACCACCTCTTTTACGGAACTCTCTATTACATAAATTTTAATTTTAATGTTGTAAATATTTACCTTCTCATAAATATTAATATTTTTTATATAATTAAATAAAAGGTATTGAAAATATATATTTTGTTAATTGTTCAATTTATTGGCATTAAGTGGACAAATAAATCAATCTTCTTCAACTTAATGTTAAAAATTGAAGATATTCATTCTGTTAAATTTTCGTGATTTACTAAGTTTTCAAGTTCTAATCATTTTTCCAACTTAAAATAATTTAAATAATTTTTTTTAATTGAAAGATAAATATCTTATCGATATTTGGTATACGAATAAATCAAAATTTTCAACTTTATACCATAAATTAAATAGTATTCATTTCACTATTTTTTTTTTTAAATATTTCTTAAAATTTAAAATATAATAAACAATCTTATCAAATAAATCCCCCCTCCTCGTGTACTCCAATTATTTGACCAGGGACATTTTTTCCCAATAACGCATGAGATTCCCCTGTGGGCAAATTGCTCTAAGTTATGTCTTATCCTAATTCTTTTTGAATTCATTACGTCAAAAATTACTCACTTCCTAAAGTTTGGTCTATAATAATCCACTTGAGAATAAATGGTTCCCCAAATGATGATCATTGGACTTTAGCATAGAGTTGCCATTCTTTGCATTTTTTAACCATTCCTTCTGGAAAGAGATAGCAAGGAATTGTTGTCACTATTACAACTGTGAGAAACATTCAAAGAGAGATTATATTAGACCAATGGTAGATCTCAACTTCATAAAATATCATAAATTGTTAAGTTTTTGATAAGATTAAAGACTATATGGCTCACATAAGTACATTCCCTCTAAACATGTTTGAATTGTAAAATAAAATATCAAACAAAAGGGACATTATTTTATTTGACTTCAGGGAAACTTTGTTATTTCAAAGGATAAGGACGCGCCACATGAAATGACATTTGATTTTCTTTTTTCATTGATGACTCATCATTGAATAAGGAAAAGTTGATCTAAAAATAAGAATGAAAAGTTGAAATATCAAACTAAAGATAAACTCTGGGATAATGAGATATGATAAGAAATAAACTAAATCAAGATGATGAAAATAAGTGTTCCCGTTGGGAGGACCAATAGTATAAAAGTAGACGTGTAACAAGTCAACATTTCAAGATAATTTAAATATCAAAAATCGGTTTCAAGATTTATATAGGAAAAACTCAAAACCCTTAAATACTAACCATGTAAGCTCATTATGAATATTTTTGATAAAGTTTATTTTTTCAATATTACTTTTCAATTATTAATATGATTCATAATAGAAAGAAGAAAAATAAGAGAATATATATATATATATATATATATATATATATATATATATAATAATTATTTATAGTTTTTGACAATTTATGTTAAAAATATACTTTATATTTAATATGGTCTTTTTAAAAATTTATTTGTATTTACCAAAAAAAATTGTAAATATGACCATATGACCATCCAATTTAATCTATGGTCATAGATTATGGATGCTCTCATCACATAACAAACAATAAGTCTATTTAATTCTGAAAAAAACAAAAGATAATAAAATACCTCGTACAAATAATAATTCTATACCTATCTTTTTGATGTTGAAAAAGGTAATGTTTCAAATGGAACGATCATGATGTTTATCCTGCTCATAGATTGAGTGTATATTTATTTTATGTTTATCAAATAACTTAAAGATAAAAGGAAGCTTAAGTTATGAGGTGATTTTTTTTTTTTTTTAATAAAAATAAAAAGTTAGGGATAAATAAATAATTAAATAATATGTTTGTGGATTACTAAATATTAATGAGTATAAAAGTTAATAAAGTTTTAATTTTTTTATTAAAAAAAAATTAATTATAATAATAATGATGAATTATTTTACAAATTTTACATAGAAAATGACAATGAAGTGTTTTACAATTTTTTTATTAAAAAAATATAAATTTCATGCCCTTGAAGCAATGATTCATAGAAAATTAGATTCTTATATCATTATTACTTGAGTGGCCAATATTTTTTAGACATTGATTTGTCATACACTTCCTCATGTGATAACACTTATCCCAATCAAAATTATGATTTAGATGTAGGTGATGCATTTTCACATGAAACCTGAGAAGAAAATAAGTTGAGACAAATGTTTATACATTACATCTTTATTAGTTGTAATAATGACGATGAAATATTTGACAAATTTTTCATAGAAAATGATAATGAAGTATTTTACAAAATTTTCATTAAAAAATCAAAAATAAAATATAAATATAAATTCCATACATTTGAAGCAATTATTTATATAAAATTAGACTCTTACATCACTACTATTTAAGTGGCTATTACTTTTTAAACATTGATTTATCATACACTTCCTCATGTGATGGCACTTATCCCAATCAAGATTATGATTTAGATGTAGATGATGCATTTTTACATGGAACCTAAGAAGAAAATAAGTTGAGACAAATGTTTATATGTCACATCTTTATTTATTTCTCTAATAGTATTCTAAAATATAGCTCTATAATTGTGAAATGACACTAAGATGAATTATAGAGAAATGACAAATGAAAATACAACTAAGTTAGTATAGTGTATAACTTACACTACTCTAAACTAATTTAAGGCTATCTTTACTTTAATATATATGATTATCGCTACAATATAAGTTTAGAAAATGTCCCTTTTTCCTTTTGTGGGTGCTTTATAAATAATGAGGAAGCTTTCAAGAATGTTAAAGTAATTTTAAATAGTTCTGAATAAATTCTAACTTGTGTATAATTATGGGATTAATATGACTTTTGAGCCACATCTTCCTTTTAATTTTTTGTGTATTACGTGTAAACCACCTCTTTCAAAACTCAACAAAGTGTGGAAAGGAATAGATACATGAAGATAAAACACTATATGAATTTAACACACAAAGGTTATGTAAATAAAAAATGCATATGATCATTGAATGTAATAAATATAACATTATTGGAGTATACATCCCAAGTGCTTAGAACATGAACCTATAAAGGATGGTAAGACGTGGGGAATAGAATTGGGAAATATAAATAAAATACTACAAATTTTCACCAATTTTATAGATGGATTTAGGTTGATAGAAAATTTTGGTTTATTGTTGTTTCAAAATGAGAAAAATACCAAGGGGATGTTGGCAAGTATTTTCGCAGAATGTTTTGAATGATTTTTAAGTATTTGATCATCGATAGGTTTAGTGTCATTGACATTAATGTCAAATGTTGATTGTATAAGAGGGTTGTCAACACACCTTCTTTGATTCCAATGTTCCCTATTATATTAAATGATGTTATCACCAACATTGTTTGTTATATAAATTATATTGATTCATTTGATAACATTAACAATTTTTTAATTCAATCAACAATAATTCAAACAATAAAATTAGTAATTATTATAATACACATGTTACATAACTTAAGATTTGTGCTTCTTTTTAAAAAATTTAAAAAACTAAATGTAATTGATACATATTCATATTTAATACTAAGTTTTGATATAATTAAAGAAATAATATAAATAGATCAATAAAATCCATATTTAACTCTCTTTTAATTAACTATTAATGTAATGAATATATTTAGTGTTGTTATATTATTTTGAGTGTGCTCTCACACCACACCTTTTTATCAAGCATTATTATATTTTTATGATTTAAAAATGATAATGAAATATTTTAAAAATTTTCATTAAAAAATTAAAAATGAAAAAATATAAATTTCATATATTTGAAGCAATGATTCGTAGAAATCATATTCTTATATCACTACTATTTTAGTGGCTATTATTTTTTAGATATTGATTTTTCATATACTTCCTCATGTGATGATACTTATCCCAATCAAAATTATGATTTAAATGAAGATGATCTTCACATTTTTAAGAAAAAAAAATTGAAACAAATATTTATACATTACTTATTTATTTATTTATTTATAAGTATTCTAAAATATAATTATAATTATAAAATGACACTAAAATGAATTAAAAAAAAATGATGAAAGAAAATGCAAATAAGCTAGTATAGTTTACAACTTACACTACTCTAAACTAATTTAAGGCTATCTTTACTTTAATATCTATAATTATCTCAACTAATTTAAGGTTATCTTTATTTTAATATATATAACTCTCTTTCTAATATAAGTTTTTTAAAAAAGTCCCTTTTTCTTTTTGTGGCAGTTTACCTTTGGCATATGAAAAACTATAAAGGATTACATGCCAAGTTAATACAAGGCTAAGATGCTAAGGTGTGGAGGTATGGTGTATATGAGATGTTTTTAAAATTTTAATCAAAACTCAACAAAGTGTGGAAAAGAATAAGTATATGAAGATAAAACATTATAAGAATTTAACACAAAAGTTAATAATATAAATAAAAAATGTATATTATTATTGAATCTAATAAACATAATATTATTAGAGTACATATTTCGGGTGATTATCATAGGAATTGATATGAAATAATAAGATCTTGGAAATGGAATTAGGAAATCCTAATAAAATATTAGGGATTTTCACTAAATTTATAGATGGATTTAGGTTGATAAAGAATTTTGGTCCATTGTTGTTTCAAGATGAGAAAAATACCAAAGAAATGTTGGTAAGTATTTTGGTAGAATATTTTAAATAATTTCTAAGTATTTGATCATCGATAGGTTTAGTGTCATTAATATTAATGTCAAATGTTAATTGGAATTAATAACAAAAATATGTCTTGAAAAATGTAATGAGGTTGTCATCACACCTTCTTTGATCTTAATATTTTCTATTAGATTAAGTGATGTTGTCACCAACATTATCTGTTATATAAATTATATCGATTCATTTTATAATATCATTTTTTTTCAATTCAATCAAGAAAAATTCAAATAATAAAATTGATAATTATAATACTACAAATGTTATGTAACTTATGATTTATGTTTTTTTAAAACTCTCGAAATAACTAAATATGATTAACATATATTTACATTTAAGACTAAATTTTAATATAACTAAAAAATAATATAAATAAGTCAATAAAATCAATATCTAACTATCTTTTAATTAACTATAATTATACTAATAAATATATTTAAATATTACTATATTTTTTAGAGTATGTTTTCACACCACACCTTTTTATAAGCATTATTATATTTTTATGATTTAAAAATATATTATATATTTTTAATTAAAAAAAACTTCATTACAAGTTAATTTGATTAAGATTATATTATTCCTTCATGGATTATATACAATGTTTTATTTTTCTATGGATTGTATGGAGGATTATAACATGAATTGTATGCATGTCGCTCATTTTTGTGGGAGAGACCATGTATGTGATGGTATTATTTTGCCAAGTAATTAGATTTAAATTGTATAAATCGAGTGGAAGAAACTTTGTAATATTATTTTATTGAATGTGTGGTTTATTTTTTTTCTTTCTTAAAGTTTGTTTTCGCTTTATTTTGTATAGATTAGGTGGAAGAAAATTTGTAAGATTATTTTATTGAATGTGTGGTTTATTTTTTTTCTTTCTTAAAGTTTGCTTTCGCTTTATTTCTCACTTTCTAGAGATATGTTGTCTATATCTCATCGTTCGAATTTAACATTATTTATTTGTTATGATGGTTTTTTTCTGCACATCCTTTTGTTAACTTTCATAATTATTGTGAGTTTGTTACAATCAACCATATAATATAATTGTGACCATGTTGTTTATATTTATTTTTTTAATTAGATGAGGTTATCTTCTCCTTTTTATGTTTTTCATTTTTATTTGTTGAAATTTGATATACATAAATTTTTATCAATGTTTGAATTTAAATTATGTATAAATTAAAAAGTGATTAGGTTCATTTGATCATCAAACATTATTAAAAGTTTATTAATTTTTAGCTAATATTTTATTTCGAAGTATTTTTGGATTATTTTTTGCAATTATTTATATTATGTAATTTATTTTTATTAATATCTCTATAATCTTTGAGGGGTCTAATAAATTAGAAGAGCTAGTAAGTTCATGTTAGTAATTAATCCTACTTCGAAGATCCCAATAACTAACTCTTATCTACTTTAGATTTCTAATTTTACAAAGACATTAATTGAAACATGTATTTAGGGTCAAAGATGACAAAAGGGTGAGCAAAATTAAAGATCTATATCTTAATTTGTAGGCCCATCAAGACCATATATTTTTATTACTACTATACAATCCTGACTATGATCATTTATATGGTTCAGGCTTCCTAATCTATCTAATGCCATACTTTAGTGTGACAAACTAGACAACATTGGATTTATATTTTTAAGTTGAATTTACAGTGATAGATTTATGGCAAGGTATAGACAAGCTAAGAGCTTTCTATCCTCATTAAATTATTTACATATTTTATTAAATAGTTAAATATAAAAGTATAGTTATATTTTACGTGTTTTTATAATGCTTGTTTTGATATAGGCATATTTTCGTATTACATTTTGTTGAACTTTTACTATATTACACCTCCCAAAGTTTCATATTTAAGTGATCCTTCTTTGTGCATGTTTTTAGGTTTAAAATTATTGAACTTTTTAATGCTTGATTATGTTTGATCCAAAACCCCATGTCATTTCAATTTTCTAAAGAAATTTAAACTTTAGTGTGATTAGTCTTGTGTGGTATATTTGCTTTCATGTTTAATTTCATTTCATGACACTAAAATTAATTTATTTTATATTTTTTTAATCTTAATTTTGGTTTTATAATAAAGAAAAAGCTAGTTTAAATTAAATATATCAAGCATATATCATTGAAAGTACAAAATTTAGATTTATCTAATAGGATGCGAAAGAAAATAAGTGCAAGTGCTAAAAATGAAATTAGACTACAAAATTGTAAATGACAAAAGATTAATGAATTATCACACTTGTTTGTTATTCTAAAAATATTAGATTGTAGATAGATAGTGCAGATTGTGTGCAACATGTTTCATAAATTTAAAAATAGTGTGATGCTTTGGGATATACCTGTTCACTATGATAGACACATTCCCATGTTGATTTTCTTAGGACAAACCCATATGAATGTGACTATATAAGCGTGGCTAGGTTTTTCCCACTAGGGTTTTATAGTCTAGTTTTTTTTCACTTATGTTTTATTACCTTCATGTTTCACCTTTACCTTCACTTCATAGATATATTAGGCAGAATGTGTAGAATAGAATAATATCCTCCTTAAAATATCTCGACACTCCAAAATAAAATAAATAGTTATGGATTCAATCACCACCAAGGTGGTGTCTCAAACTTTGTATCCTAAATACCCAAAATTAGACCTCCATGTAGTTTTATGTGTATATGGATGAAATAACTTAAGTGAGGCTTTGTAAACCTCTTCTTCCCTAGAAGTGATGATACAAATACATGTAGTCTAATAGCTTATTTTTTCATAAGGAAAAATGTTAAGAGACCAAGATAAAATGACAATGTTTTAAGTGTATGAGATTTAATGTGTATGTTCGAGCTAAAATGATCAATACAAAAATCCTACTTCTCTCTATAAACTAGGATACAAACAATAAATCATAACATAGATCTTGTGTATACTTGGACCACGGTATAGTGATAATACTCAGGATGGTCATATATCTAGTATAGGATAATCCACACTCAATGTCAAAGGCATATGATTCCAAATCCTAGGCCTAAGATATGGGGTATAGTTCTAACTAGATCTCAAGATAAATCAATGAAATAAAAATGGTAATAAAGGGATATCAAAGATATAATAAGGAACTGCATGTAAGGAATTGATGAATAAAAGTAAACTAGATCCAAGATAACAATAACACTAAACTAAACAAAAACTAATTGGTGGAATGGTAGACCATAAGTGTAGTCTATGCAGCTTAGAGTGGTAATAGCAAACCCAGGCACCTTATACTATACTAACTTATTTAGTATCAAGAGAACTTAAACAAAGACAACAACATACATGAGACTATAGTAATAATCCAATTCAAATATATCTATTAAGTAAATAAAGGAAATGGAATAATCATAGAGATACTTACCTTTGGATTAACATGTCACTACATCAATCTCCCCCTTGTCTATAGTGGCACTTTGCAAGAGATGTTATAGGTGAAGAAATTAAACGATAAGGATGAAGGCCTATATGTCCTTAATTGGGAACTCTAAAGAATGTGGGGCACTTCCTTGGTTCAATTCCTCCTATTAAGCTCCAAAGACCTTGATAAATACTTGATCTCCAAAAGAATAAGACTTTAACCTCTACCTCCTCCTTTTGCTACTTAAGGGTAAAAATATGAGCACAAGAAAAATAGATGAGCGTTTTGTGTGTTTTGGAATGATAATTATGACTCTTGTATACATGACTCCAAACTCAAAAATCACCTAAAACTCTAAGCCAAAGGTATCAACCAACCTAATATAGTTGAACGTGATGTCACTTAAATCAAAACTATATCAGACAAACTAACACATTTAGAAAGATAAGGGCACACTCATAACTATATTGGCTAGGTTGATATAGTACAGGGTTAAAATAGGTGTGAAATAGACTATATTGCCTTAGTTGATACAATAGGAAAGCATGTTAGCTATAAAATTTAGATGTAAGGAGATAGAAAAGGAAGACAAAAAGATATTCATATTAGGTTAGATTAATAATAATGATTATATGATATAATATTATGAAAAAATCTCTTGAAAAGTACCACAAGCCAACCCCATCATTTTTTCAATGTAGTCCTAAGGATGTGCATTGAGAGAGATTGATGCATTGATGAGTCCTATAAGAGAAATCATTAGTAAAGTGATAAATATGAAAAATATCAAGTTATACACATGCCCCACCCAAACCACACATTAGTATAATTAGGGTTGGTGCTTTGAGAAAGATACATTGTAATACTAAATCATAAAGGAAATGTTAAAAACATTATTGATAAGTGAACAATTGAAAGTAACATATACATACCTTGAATTACCTTTTTGCATAAATTATGTATGCCAATACCATAGTCTCGATCTTGGTGGTTGAAAAAACTAAATTTAGAAAACCATAAAGATATAAGGTTAAACATAGAATAAAAGTTACGTCTGTGAATGTGTGATAGCCAATAAATGGATGTAAATGAAAAAACTTAGAGAAAGACTATAAAACTCAAAAGTATTAGCAAGCTAAGAAATCTAAGGTTAAATTAGAAAAATAATATATAAGGAAGTAGATAATAATAAGGGGAAATTGGAAAGCTGAAATGCTATGGCAAAAATTAGGATTAAACTACCCAAGTAAAAATATATCAAATAAATAAAGTAGAAATGAGACTAGATTTCTTACAAAAAAGTGAGACATGAGAGCATGAAAGAGAGAAATGGGACAAATGGCCTTTAAAAAGTGTCTAGAATACTCTTTGTCCCAAAAATAACTAAGATAAATCCTAGAAAGATAATGCAATGACCAAGCAAACATCTTGCAACAACTCAAAGATACAGGTTCTATTCAAAAATGAAAAACAATTAAGTTATCATAATGATACCATGTGTGAAAGTGATGAATAATAGGAAGTAAATAAGATTACTTATCAAGATGGAATAATGGACCAAGGCAAAAACATGGTCTTTACACAAAAAAACATTGAAAAGACTATAAGAGTTTTCAACATCAATGGCCCTATAAAACCCAACTTAGTTGGCATAATCTTTGACTAACTAATATAGTATATAGATGATCCCATTAAGGATTGTACATGAAAATAAAATAATCCTACCTACTCATATCATGTTCCATACTCCTCAAGATCCCTTGTAGAATAGTTAGTCTAATGTGAGGATTAGGTGTTTACATGAGAAAGTATGTGGTAGTAGAATGTAAAATAGATGAGAAACCTCCTACCCCAATATAGCAACCTACTACACCCCAATGGACCTCAGATTTAACATGAGGTCAACTTTGGAGTTTGAGTTCAACTAAGATAGGGGTGTTCTAAGGGAAGATCATAATTTTTTGTGTGATCAGACTTTCAAAATATATTTTACCTTTTTATTATGATGTCATGGATATTGACACTTTTGGATTTTTATATTTTCTTTCTCCACACAGATTAGGAGGACCAAACATAGGTGCTACATATGACTCAATAGAGCTTACACTTAACCAATAAAGAGGATAACCTAGAGACCAAGATGCCTAGATACTCCTAAACTTGGACCTTAGAAAAGGGTGAAAATTGAAATCAATCTTGGTGATCCCAAAATGAAGGTGGAAAACAAGGAAGATCATGAAAATAAGTATAGAATGATTGTATTTCCCCAATAATATAAAAATTATAAAGGAATATGGTATAATGATAGGTATATTGATACTTCATCGTGACATAAGGTAAATTAGGGATGGGAACATGTTGATAGTTTTTTTATAGTTTTAACATGAGAATATAATTGATTTTAAGTGGCAAAAAATTACTCTTGACCATTTTTTTATCTTTACAAGAAGGTACTTGGCTAATACTGGAAGTATATGAAGGATATAAAATATATTAACATTTGTGAGGAGGGTCTGGTTGATTCCCCAAGTCCTTACCATGCAACTCATAAAATAAAAAACTAAGAGGTGTAAAATTAATTACGATAAAGCTATGAAGCATAGAAAAAATATCAAAACCCATAAAAGTATAATGATGATAAAAGATACCAATAACCACATAGGAAACAATGGCATAAAAGGAATAAATAAGGTGATTGTAACAAGAAAACAAAGAGGATGGGAATTTATGAGGAGGGCATAGTCGATTCCCTAGGTCCTACCATGCAACTCAAAAACTAAATAACCTAAAGGTAGATAAAGAAAGGATAAGTTGCAATACAAAAGAGTCAAAAAATAACATGTAATAAATGTTAATTCAAAAATAAAATAAACATTGGGAAGGATAGAGCACAATGTTGAGAGAGGCACTTCTTGGCCTCTCTCCTCAACTTGAAACCTTAAATCTAGGGTTTATTCTACTTGAGCATGGCTCAGAGGGTGTTGATGGCTAGGGGAGGAGAGGAGGATCTTCATGGTGCCTCTGACATATATCTTGGGCTACTTGTTACTCTTTTTTGAATCATTTCATGCTTTTGGTTTATTATATTCATGTTGGTTCTATGGATTGGATTCTCTGTACATGGGATCTATGTGTTGGTTCAGTGGTTGTGGCTGGGTTTGGGTTTGGTCGTGATTTGTGGAAGCTTTAGTGGTAGTGGTTGTAGTATTAGTAGTGATGAGGGTTATTTCAACCCTCTATCTATATCTTTTCACCTCTTAAAGTGTGCATTAATGGTTACATTATTTTTTTTAACTATGTTCTACTTTACTTAGTAGTGGCCTAACTCATTTATTCTTGTTGTCATTACCCTAGAGTTTGTCCCTAAGTTTCAACAGTTACATTTTAAGTTATTTTTTTCATTCACTTGTTTGGTTTTGTTTGACCAACAAGAGAGCTATGAGGGTTATGTTTTGTTTTATTTTGGGCTAGAGATTTTCTCTAGCAAGGAGTCTAAGCCATGAATACCAACCAATTTCCCTACTGTGTAACCTTCATTATTATTTTTATTAATTAAAAGACAAATTGAAGTGTTCCAATAGTAAATAAAATAAACTAACTATAAGCAATCAAGCATCATGTATAGGAAATGGAAAATCATAAATAAAATGAATATAATAACAAATGTGTCAAGAGAAATTCTTCTTCAAGAATTGAGAGTTGGTCATTTCCTTGAAGACATGGCCTTCATTAGTTTGAAATCTATAAGTTTTAGGTTCAAGGATGTCCTAGATAAAGTAAGGACCCCACCACTTATTAGGGTAATTGCCTTCTTTATAGGAGGTGTAATCTAGTTTTAACACTAAATAGGCAATATCGAATTATAAACTTTAATTTTATTGTTGTGATGCTTAGTGATGTGAGTTTTATATTGTTAATTATTCTAAAGAGCACTCATGCATTTCTCATCAAGTAAGTGTTGACTATTTTGACCATAAGTCAAAATAGGTCAACACCCTATAGTTGAAAACTTGTATACGGGTTTAATAGGGTAATATAGGGTGAATCATGGTACTAGAAATGTCATTTAATGTGTTTTTATCCTTGGTCATATTCATGTTTACTCCTTATGTAATTTCATGTTACTTAAGGTCACTTTTGGGGTCATTTATGAGGTTTTTACAGTTTTCTATAGTAGATTTAACATCCCATGTGTTAGTAGAAGTGAGATATATTGTGTCATAACTAATAATTTGTAGGTTTCTACATCAGAATAAGAAAATGGTTAAAAAGAAGGAGGTTTGGGAAGTTTTATGGTGGTGCAGGAGTGTGGCACATGTGGCAAGATTCTACAGTGACCCTTTAACTCCCCTAAACTCACTGCCACATTTGATCATCTTTGAAGATAATAGAAATGGCATAAAACTATTCTATTCTTCCATCACTCTAGTTGGCATGTAGAAATAATTAGTCAATTTTATGATAGTATGGCCAACAGGAGTTGAATCAGGTTAAATGCACTTGGTGGGAGGTATTAATCCTTATCAACTTCAAATCCATGGAATTAGTTCCAAGATTGGTGTACTAGGATTTATAAACCAATGTTAAGAGTGTTAGTCACTTTTTCTGCATGCTCAGCCCGATACCCTGTAGGTTTCCTCTCTATTTGAGTTCGTCCATACAAACCAAGTAATTTACATGATTCTTAGGATCATGAACATTCTTATCAAATGGTTTTCACATGTGCAGGTCAAGAGATGGGTATGAACCATCTCATGTTGCTAGTAAAGGACATTATCATAGTCTATAGACAAGTATTCCTTAGTAGTGGAGTTCCTTTTCATGTTTTGGATTTCATATCAAAAGTGTATTGATGTTTCATGCCTTTCATATTTCATGATGACCACCTTTTATTCCATATATTGGTCTCAAGAGTGTCTCATATGAAGAACACAAGCAGAAACCTAACACAATTGGCTTGCTTCATGATTGCCACCTAGATTTAGGTCAAAGAGAGCCTTGCATAGTCATGATAATCAGACATGATGGTTTTAGGGTAGTGTTAGCTTTTTCAAGGTGAAATAAACATGTTTGGAATTTCCTAGTTTCAATATTGGTTGTGATAACTAATTCTTAACACACTACCTTATAACCTGCATATGCACCTACAATGGTTTGACTGTGACTCCAACAGAGGCCTGAGGGTGTTGCATGAAGATGTTTGAAAACATTTGAAACCCTCAAATAGTCTAGGAACATGGAATAACATCATAGCATCAATAGTGGATCCATAAAGTGAAAAATATACTTGAAACCACATTCATAGGTGGATAAAGTGACTTAAGGGACACCTTACCTTAAAGTCTTTGAAATAGGGTTTTTACCTTTCTTTTGATCCTTCCAAAGCAAAGTATCTGATATCTAAACTGGTATAATGGTTGTCATCATACAACCCATGTATAGGGTTAGTGATTTGATATGATAGTATGGTTGTTTGTTCAGTGGAGAGTAGTATAGTAAGGCCTCCATCTTGAGTATTCTCTCACTATAGAATGTCAGTGTATTCTACATAATTTTGAGTTTAAATGACCTTACATGATTGTATGACACAATGGAAATTAAGAGCATAGCCTGTAAACAAATTAATCCATTTGAATGGAGATAATCTATGACCAATTAAATAATTTAGGAGGTTGAGACACAAATTTTGATACAAATAGACACCTACAAGGGTCTCTAGGCTGGAAGACCACCTATAACCATACTGAGTTTCTTCGAAACTAGCTATGGTGACTAGAAAAGAGTTTGCTTAGTCTTATATGAAGGAATGGTCTTCTTGGGAGTAGATATGGCCTTAATGACCTTGGTGATATTTTAAAATATTTTGAAACACCACCTACAGGGGTCATTTTACTCATAGAATGATCATCTACAGTTTGATTGTAGTATGATAGTGCATTGGAACATGACAATCTAGATGTTGGCAAGTCATGATATGAATATATTCAATCATAAGGTGAATTTAATAAAAATTGGAGATGACTCAAAGGAATCCAAAAAGAACAAAAAAATGACACACATGGTCTTTCAATGTCCTACAAGGGCCTCATCTACTTGGGAATGCAGTAACACAATCTGCTACAATAAACTTGATTAGGTCTAGTCATGTAGAGATAGAAGGATTGAAGAGATTAGCATGGAGGATGATGAATTGAGAAGTTATAATACCTTTACTATGGTGATATCCATCTCATGAGATTTTCAAGATAGATAAATAAGGTAGAAACTAAGTTTTAAGCCTTAACCTACGGTCCATACATAAACCCTACACACAGTCAATGATATGTAGTCTATCTTGAGGGTTTTTGAAGAATTGAAGGGACTATTGGTGTGATTTAACTCTAAAAATTGGTAAATAAGGTCTTTAAGACCTATTTGACTCTCCAATATATTCATTTTAATTAAGGCAATAAGGGAGGTGCCCTCTATTTTATCTTAGATAGAGGGCACTCCTAGGTAGTCATGACTACATAATAGGTAAGAAGATGATAAGAAGATGAGACATGAAATATTATAACACGACAAGAAGGTTTGGAGAGTTTTCTTAGTCATGAAAAAACATGTAAGATACCCTATAGGTACTATAAATTACATAAGGGGGTTTTGAGTCATGAAACATAGGTTGAGCCTATTAGGCCTAGACTAAGCCTAAAGCCCTAATGGGGTCTCAATCTCATTTAAAAGACAAAATAAACCTCCCCACACATTTAGTGACATTTAGATAGAGATATAAGGTTATTTGAAGCTATTTTTCTATAGATAAATTACACAGGTTGGTCAAACTTGATTAATTTCACCTCAAGCCTATCTAGATTGTACTCCCAAGCTTGAGAGACCAACATCAAGATCTCACATTCATACAGACACATTGCATGGAGAATAAAGGATATATGCATGATTGAAAAATTTTACCAACTTATCTTTATGGGTATTTGTTTAGGGTTTCAATTTCAGGATTGTATGAACAATCCTTAAGAGTCAAAACCACCTAAAAGCCTCCAATACCCTTTCCTAAGACCTGATGGGAAAGAAGTGAGTAAAGATGCATTCAAGAGGGATATAATGACCTAGAAATAGTTTTTTGGTTGAATAATACTCTCTCAAACTCCATCCCATCTAGTTTTTTGGTACCCTACTTGTACGGATAGGGTAAATAATAGGTTTTCTTGATAGATTTTATGTGTTTTTCAAGTTTAGAGGAGAGTTGAAGGATGATAATAAATTTGGAAGGTTAATTAGGACCTAATATAAATATTCATTCCCATTTATTTCTTTATAAAAGCACACAAACACCTCTGCTAAGTCTTTCACTTCAGGCAGTCTATGGAAGATAATGAGAATGTAGGGTGACCACCAAGTGAGAAAGTGATAAGTCTAATTGGGAGGCCTTTTAAGGTTTGATTCATGAATTGGAAGGCAAGGGGACTCTTGAAACGTGTCATATCATCCATTACATGGATTATATTGAGAAATTGAAGGACATTTTGGTGAAAAATGTGAGAATGAGGCCTAGAAGGTTAGTGATGGTGACTGCAAATGATGAGAACAAGTGTCCAGAAGAAGACTAGTGGTTAGGAACACATCTGATACATTTTAAAGCTTGTTTATAACCCCTCCTTTACAATTCACATGTGACAACTCTCCTTAGTCTAGTTTGGAGTGCTCAAGAGAGGCCTAATGATGAAGGCAATTTCAAGAGGCCAGTTGATAGTATCATATGCTAGTTTTGAGGATTTTTCATGCTTCACATGGAAATTTGTCTAAAGAGACCTTATATGTTCTATTTCATACTTCATTCCTCTATAACTTAACTTAGTCTCATGTTTTTAAATGTGGCATTATAACCCTTGAGCTCCACTTCTCTCTCTCCTCTCTCATATTTTATAAATGCAAGCCATTTTGGCTTTTGTTTTTTTTACCATGTCTAGTATGGCAAAGCCCTACTGGTTTGAATACCAATGTTTGCCTTTGAATAAAAATTTTAAGATGGTTTTGGTTCTACAATTCCTTTCCTAAGTGTGTAGAGTAGTTACAAGCTAAATGATAAGTGTTAATCACCTAGCCTTACATTCATCGCTCTCTCATAGTGTGTGCAAGTAATTCATTCTTCAACAAGTCACATGGAGTGTATTCAATATCCTTTCCTATCTCTAAGTGTAGGAAGTGGAAATAGTTCTGATATTAGGCCTCTTTCCATTTCAATTTGTGAAGTGTATTATATATCACCTGTGTGTTTGAAATACTTATGTTGGAGTCCCATATAAGTTTGTAACCAATCTTGTGAGTCATTTTTCATGGTGTAGATCATGGTAGTCTAGTGGATATCATTTTGGTGTATCACCTAATAAAATAGGTCATTTTCACATTTATTTCTATCTCTTTTCACATAAGCAATTAGTTAGTGTGGGTGATAAGCACTTAAGTATCAATCTATGGAAATGATCCTTAAACCTAGAGGCTTACCTCTACTATAGGCAACCCACAGGCCTAGAGGTCTTCCAATGTTGCCCAAATCTTAGAGTAAGCTTAAATAACTTCCTCTAGGGTGCAATATTTGGTGACAAAAACAAGTATAAAGTGTGAAGTCAGGTGTCATGAAGCTCTTCATTAGGAATGGTGGTATGAAGAGAAATGTGAAACTAAGGTAACTCCACTTGTACTGGAAGGATATCTTTGAAGCCATAGACTAGAGAATATGAAGTTGCCCCAATGGAAGTACAAATACTCATGCAATAATCCCAAAGTGTAAGATGAATCTTGAGATACCAATCTAAACGAGAATCCATAATAGTATTTTTCAATATCATATTAAGGATTTTTTTGGTGGTTTCAGCTTGGTCATTACACTAAGAGTGATAAGATGTTGAAAAATTCTACATAATTTTTAATTTTTCACAAATTTCCTTCATGTCCATGATTTTTAAATTTCCACCATTGTTAGATATGATGGTATGAAGAATCCAAAAAATTATATGATGAAGAGGATAACCTTAGAGATAGTGACATCAATAACATTAGCAAGGGGCATGGATTCTACACACTTAGGAAATTACATTGTGGTAGTAATAATGAATACATGGCCATCTTTTGATCAAGGCAACTTACCAATGAGATTTAATCCCCACATAAATAATGGCTAGGGAGATTCAAGGGTCTAAAGTTTAGCCAAGGGAGAATGAATAAGATCACTATGGATTTGGTAAGGATTGAACTACTTATCAAAAGTGATGGAATCCTTATCCAGGATAGGCCAATAATAACCCATAAATAGGTATTTTTGGGATATAATGTGTCCACTACAATGGTTTCTAGATATTCCCCCATGTGTTTTCTTAATAAGAGAATAAAATTATTCTTTAGACACACAATAGAGTTGGGTTTCTTCAACATTATGATAATAAAGGATATTATGTTTAAGAAAAAATTTTAAGGCTTTCATATGAAGTCTAGTATTTTCATGAGAGTTAGCTTTGGGAGGATAAGTTTGGTTTAAAATAACTTGGATGATGTATTTATACCATAATATTTTTTGAGTGGTGATAGATTTGATGTGTAAAATAAAATAATCATTCTTAGGCTCTAAGGTACATTTATATTTTCTCATGCATGGATGAGGAACTGTGTATCATGTATTTTCTAATGAGGTTAAAAAAGGGAAGTTAAGGACAAAATAGAGTATGCCACAAGGTTTTGCTCTCATGGTATTGCCTTGGTAGTGAAAGATGTAAATTATTTAGTAAGAGTAGTAGCAAGATCGTAATATGCTAAAATGTTTTTGATTTTTCATTGATAGATGCCATTGACTTGGAAACATATAAACTACACGTCACCTAAAACATGTAAGAGATGTCTAAATCAATGGTTTCTTGCATTCCAAGGAAGAGGGCTTCATATTCAACTATGTTATTAGTAACATCAAAGTTCAATCACAAATTTAGATAAATGATATTTATAAAAAGGATCGAAGAGGACACATTCTACTTGTTGAGGTCAACATACCCCCATTTCTTAAAAATTGGGACCCTTGTTTTAAATTGAGAAAATTTGTGTTAAGAATAAAAAATTCAGTTGATCAGAGTACCACTAGCATGTTTACACATTGTTTTGATTTGAATATCATTCACACCTGGTTCTCATTTGGATTAATTGACATATTTTCAAGTAATCATTATTTTACCCTTTCTAATGTTACTAATGGTTTTTCCCTATGTTTTTGTATTGTAAGATCAATAAAATTTCATTTGGAATGAACATGCTTAGGGTTTTGTGATTCAATTTTAAATTGATCTTTTACTAACCTTTCATTTTTCAAAACTAATTGAATCTACGTTTGAACCACATTAAAACCCTCATTCAAATTGTTCTAGCCCAAATCCTTTTAAACAAAATTCAAATTTACATGAGATAATTTTGTGAGGTAATAATTAATTGTGTCATAGATTTAGCCTAATTTTTATCCTAAGGTTTAGTTGTGTTTATCAACATGACCAAACCTTAGTCTAAAAATTCACACTTGGTCCTTTATGTCTTGAAACCCCCTTAGTTCCTTTTACCTCCACATGGTCTAACTAATTTTAGGGTCCCTTTTATTATATCATGGACTTAACCTAAAGCTTTATCTTAAAGTTTTGATTGTATTTATTAATATAATAAAAACCCTAGGATAAAACTCTATGTCATGTCTTTTATCATTCATGGGGTTCCCTTTATTATGTTTGAGAACTTAGCCTAAAAATTTTATCCTAATGTTTTATCATGTTCATCAAAAAAAATAAAACCTTAGTATAAAATATTTAACCTAAGTTCCTTATATTTCCTGAGCCTGACCTAATATTATATATTATCCATAGTATCGATGGTATGTGTTTGCTTGGGTGGAGATGATCTAATGGAGTGAGATCAATGTTGACAATTCAAAGGACTCAAAGCATGCAAGCAAGCAACAAATGTCAATCCCATGGCCCATGATTAAATCTCAAACATGTCCCTAATGATTGACAATATGTGACTAAGCATACATAATCTAATCGATGATGCATATCAAGTCAAAGCTTTAATGGAGCCCTTGGACAAATGAGAAGGTGATAAGTGTCACAATTTTAGTGAAGAAATAGTGAGCAACCAATGGCATCCAATTCCATATATTAAGATATAATGGCCTGCATTGATCCATGTAATTAATAACTATTGATGCGCAATGAAGGTTGAAAAGTTAAAATCCTTGTGAACAAATGTAGAGATGATAAGTAACACAACCATGAGCCATAAATTAAAGCCTGAGCATATTTCAAAGATCGATGGTTTGGTTGAGCATACATATTTTTATCAACGATATGTAGAGCAAAGGATAGAGCCCACTAGATAAAGATCAATGGAGCATGATTGATCTGTATAATCAAGATCAACAGTGCAAGATCAATGTTGACATTTAAACAAAGCTCAAAATGAATGCAAAAGTGACAAGTATCACAACCATGGGGAATATGAAAAAATAACCAATGGTGTTTGCTTTCTTGGATCGAGATCAATGGATTGCATTGATCAACATAAATAGATCCAATGGTGCGAGGTGAGGCAAAATTTTCAAAGGACCCATAACAAATAAAATATTGAAACATGTCCAAAAGTGATAAATGGTCATATTTTAAATATTAACGAGTAACATGCCATGAATATGCTATGATGATGCCACATAAGTAATACATGACAAATTTGAAGATTTTGTGGACCCACAAAAGGGAAAGGTATAAATACATAATCTAAATAAAATCTAAGGCATGAATCTCACCATTTGAACTAGTTACCATCATTAAAGCACTAAGGATACATTCATAAAATCCCTAGAAAGTGTGGAAGCCTTAATTTGACCATGTGATCATTGCAAACAAGCTAAGAAGAAGCAAATTGTCATGTGTGCAAGAACAATTCAATCCAGAGCTGAAGTGCAGACTACTAGTAAGCAATTTACTAAAATTCATAGCCGTGGTAACTCAAAAAGGTGTTTTTAGGGAGGATGTAGAGCTTTATTTGACTTCAGATGTAGAAGGGAGGATTGTCAAAGACACAACATTCGATGATGTTGCATTGAATATAGGAGACAATAATTGGTCAAAGCTTTTATAGACCACTGAAGAATAACTGACCATCACCAGAGAGGAGGAGAAGAATGTGACTGCCAGGAGGTGATACTATGATGTGGTTACTATACAAATGACTGGTCTCCACTATGCAGTAACGAATCTTGAGGTACTCCACTACATAGACATTTTTTCCCCTATTTTTAAATATGCTAAAATTGATAAAGGCATGTTAATTAATGGACATACTCAAAATAAAATGGCCTACATTTCTCCTATAGCCTTTGAAAACTACTACAAATTGCCCAAACCACAAACAAACCTATCTTCCATCAATACTTGGGTCAGAGACAATAATCTAAAAAGGATCCTTACCCTATGGCTATTTTATGGGAATCAATTATTTTTTAATTTCAACATCTCTATTAGTCAATTTATACCTAGGATTAGAATGATCATGACTATGATGAATAGGTTATGTGGGAATGCAACGACTACATATGTAGACCAAATTTGGGTGCCCCTTGTATACTTCATGATTGAGAAATAGATCACCCCTTCTTTAGGTGAGGTAATTAGAATTACTCTAAGTATATAGATATTTAAAATTTTAAAGAGGAAGAAAACCCAAGTTCATATGATGTCATACCTTCTTGATGCCCTTCTTACTAAAACCAAGATTCCAAACATTAGGGAATGGTCACCTAGTGGAACATAAATAATTTCATAGTATTATTCAAAATTTTACATATTCAAGTACAGGGATCACATCCAATTCATATGTGATTGTATCTAACCAGCTCTTACAGAGGCCATCACAAGGATCCAAATGATGAGATTCAGCCCCTTGATAAATAAAACTGTTGAAGCCATAGGGGATATATGGCTATATCTAGATTATAGAATCATTAGGATTGAGGGAACCCAATGCACTCCCCTAAGATTGCCATTCCATGTGCCAAATAAGCTTGTAGAGTAAGAAGTAGTTTAGTAAATCAGCAATGAGATAGATGGTCTTTGCAAGACCAAGAGGAAGGGACTGCCTTATATCCCCCCATAAGCAAATTGGTAAAATTATCTTTACACAATGGGACAATATGGAAGCTACTTCAAAACACAGGGCATCCTTCAATCTGTAAGTTAATGAAATGAGGTAATGGGATCCCCATGGAAATGTTAAGGAGCATTTAAAGGCCAAAGTAATAAATGTACCTTATGATCAATAGTCTGGTCCTTTTGACCCTATTTATACAAAATCATATTCATTCTTCAAGGTCGCTAGGAGATTAAAAGAACACAACATCAATCCTAAATCTAGGATGCTAAGGGAACAAAAGGGAGGATATGATAAATGGTAATTGGGACTAAGGCAATACCACTTGCTGAGTGGTGCACCTTATAGGCCTCCACCAACTCGATCAATAAGTGCCCAAATAGAGACACAGTTTGAACATAGGCCAAAAGAGAGAAGGCCTGATGTAATTGCATCTTCTTCAGCCCAAGCAGAGGAACAAGGATCACCAGTGGAGGAGGTTCATATGGTAGCATTAGACCCTAGTGAGATAATTGAAGATGATTTAAAAATGTTATCATTGGCCTATGAATTAGATGATTAAGAGATGGAAGAAATAAAGGAAGAAAAGTGGATGTAAATATTGGATCTAGTTCCTGAAGATCTCCCCAAAAGAAAAGCTGAGATGGCCATGGTTCTAGTAAATACCAAGAAGCCCAAGGTGAGTTTTGCTCATCCTTTGAGTGAAGTCAACCTCTTTCATGAAGAAAATTTTATTCATGCTCCAATCATTCCAAAATGATTCATCTATAGTAAATTGCTTAAAGTACCTACTGCACAACACCCTTGGGAAATGATGAAAGCCATCAATATCTCATTGCATGAGGAGGTCAAACCATGGATCCTAGATCTACAAAAGGAAGATGAAAGAAGGATGTTTGCTCTAGGAGAGTCAAGTGGAACATAGTTGGAGATCCCTACACCAAAGGTGACTCAATCATTAGTTGGTGTCAAATTTGACCCAATAATAGCTAGATTATAAAGGGTCACAGAGAAAAAGGTAATAGTTGGGGGTGAAGAGATTACTTACCAAAAGGTAGAGCCACTAACCAATTTAACCCTAGTGGGAGGACAAATTCATGGTCAGAGTCATATATTTGAGGATAATGTGCTTGAATTAGCCCAAGCATAAGTAGAATAATTGCAAGTTGCTCTCAAAGACATGAAGTAGCAAAAGGAAAACTTAGAGAAACAAACAATGTTATCAATCCTAAACACTATGGTCAAAATGTTTGCAGAGACCTTATTTGACATGTTCAATTATTTGAAGTTAATAAAATCTAGGCAAAGTGTATTGAGTCAGCAAGATGTAGCAGCTAAGAGCCTAATTCACCAATGGTAGAGCTTAAGGGCCAAAATAAAGGATTTGATCAGTATCTTGACTGAAGATCAAATTCCTAATTTTAAGACCATATGCTTGGCTTACCTGAACATAGCCATGGGGTTATTAATAGATAAAATCAATATTTTGGGCAAATGGTCCAAGGACCTAGAAGACCTCCATAAGAATGACATGTAATTGTAGAACATGATGGAACACATATTGGGGAGCATAATCTAGGACCCCACAACACTTAGCTCAGCTGGTTTGATGACTGATGATGAATTCAAACATAGGGTCACTCAAGTCATACATGAAGTAAAAATTTAGATTCAGGGGAAGACAGGGCTGATAACACCAAGATCATGGACATGATCTTTACTATAGAGGAGAATATTTCAGAGGTTAAAAGCATCAAAGAAGCATTAGAGAGGACCAATAAAGATCTCAATAATATGGTAGATAAAGAAGATGAACTCTTTATGGAGCATGTGGTCAATTTGAAGCTAATTTGTGAGCAACATCAAAGAGCAATGAAGATCTTGCAACAGCAACAAGGGACTACATTAGTAAAAGGGTCTCAAATTTAGTTGAATTAGGAATATTCTTTTTGTAATTAAGCTTGTATAATTTTTGAAAAGACAATATTCTTTTGTAAAGGCATGTGCAACTTGTAAATCACATTGCATATCAGTTAGTCATTTTAAAAGTGTCCAAGGAGTTCTAGAACGATTGTAAAAGGACAACTATCCTTAACACTTGACATGATTAACTGACATACCTCATGAATTGTCTATATAAAGAGGTATTGTCCATTGTAAAAAGGAGGGATTTTTTGAGCCAAAACTATTCTATAACTTTTGAGCAAGTTAATATAATAAAGGAGTTTTGTAAAGTTTATACACATTTGCTTATGTGAATTGCTATCATGGCTTCTCTTTCATCTATTTGATCTAAATCTCAAATTTGAATGGTCCTTATGAAATCTAGATGTGCATCTTTAAGTGTAGAGTTGCTAATTTTTGCTAATGCTAGCTTAGTTGAAAGTTATAAGTTTACTTCATTTTCTTTACTTTTCTTGCATATGTGCTAATGTTGTTTTCTTTCCAGGGTGAATCTTTTAAGTGAACTTGGTCCTTATTTTCACTATTTCATACTATCCTTAGATGTTGTCCTGATGTGTGATAATATTTGAGCTTATGCTACTTCATGTCATATATTGGTTAAGTGCATGTTTAGATAAAACTTGAGCTTTGTCATAATGTTTAGGTTAAAGATCAACAACATATTTCTTCTCTGCCTTACCCTTTCTTTTGATTTTTTTATCAATTCACTTTAGATCAGTTTCATTGTGAAGATTCATTTTAGTTTAGCTTTAGACTTAGTTTTGAGCATAGTTTACTTAAAATAGCACATGTTATCTTCATAATCAAAGATCAACCATTAGGCCACGGTGGCTCCCAACCACTAACTAATATAAATTTATGAAATAGTCCACTTGTTATGCCTCTATTCCACCAAAGATAACATGATTATCAAAACCTGCAACTCATGCATTCGACTCTCTGAATTTAGAAATGAGTATAGTTTCTTAAACACTAAGAATCACCTATGATACACTTTCAGGAATTGTACTCGATGATAATATGCTTCATCTTAGGCTCTCTCTCTCTATCCTGATCTAATTAAGGACTCCTTTCTAGGGTAACCACATGTGCGAACAGTCAGTTGACATGTAACCATTTAAGGATCTTGTCTAATCTCTACTCAATAACATTCCATAAACATTAGGGATATCTACCACTGGGATGTCAATGAACTGTTAGATCATTGGTTCAGAAGCAATCTGCATGTGAACATTCAACAATTCACCAATTACTTTGACTCTTGATTTATCTAATTGAGTTACAACTCTATCAGATTTAATTAGAGTCAAACCAAGTTGTTCACAAATACCTTTAGGCATAATATTTGGAGATGCACCAGAGTCTAACACTACCCTAACTCCTTGAAGACACTTATCTCTATAAAAATGGAGTGTCCAACTATCCTCATGCAACTCAATGATGAGTGTGAATAACTCTTCTAGGATGAATTTCTTAGAGGTTTTAGGCTTAGAGACTATAATTTTAGGTTATTTGAGGGCCTAAGCCTCAATATTGGCCATGAAATTATGTAATTAGTCTTTAAGGGTAATGGATTGATTTATGTCTTTGATCACGAGGACATCGACGTCTAAAAAACTATCCTAAATATGTCACTTAGTTAGTGTAGGTGTGTTATAAAGTTGGATGATGATCAATGAGCCTTTGAATTGTTTTGGTTAATGATCTATAGGTAAAACTCCATCAATAAGGTTATCCACTTGCAGATACGATCTTCAAACAATAAATCCTTAGAGAATAAATGGTGAAGAGGGTTTTAATGGACTATGACATAGGTAGTATGATAAAACATGTAGAATTAAATATTTTTAGTGGTAAAGTAGATGGCAAGATAATCATGCTCAACCTTAATTTAGTAGGTCTCATGATCTATCAAAGCATGACTAATGTAATAGATAACATACTCCTTACCAGCTCATCTTGTTGTGTAATAATTACCCCAACTAAGAGCGGGGTTGAATATAATTCTTTTCATAAGGTATGTGAATGTGATACATGACATACTTTGATGTCAAGCTTCCATTATTACCTATCATCCTTGCTAATTTTGGGGCATCTCTTTATTCTCCATGAACATGTCAATAAGTTGTATCTATCAACAACCTTTCTACCATGTTGAGCTATACATCATACATTTTTTCCTAATCACTTACACCTTACATTGTGTTACATGGAAATGTTATTTGCTAACAATGCCATTGATATATATGGTTGACATAGACTAGTCTCATTTACTCTATGATTCTTTCTTACTTTACTAAATAATAAGTTAGAATTTGTTTGATTATTATGTGTAACCCTTGGTCTTAAATGTGTAAAATATTTACAAGGTATTCTCATACCATTTGTGTGTGTCCCTTGGCCTTATGTGTTTATGCAGCATTCATATATCCCTCGTATGTGGCCTTTAGGTCTTATGTGTGGCATTCTATGAAAATTGCATGACATTATTTGACATTGCTTGTATGTTCATTATTTGTTACTATGGTGCCATGATTTTTATCATGCATTACTTATACTCTTTATTCTTACTTTGGTGCCACGATACATATCATGCACATGTTGCTTCTACGCTTCATTCCAATGTTAAATACAATATTATGATGCAATCCAATTTGGATGTTCAAAGTGTTTATACAAGATTATCTCTTTCAAATTTTCCTTATTTTGAGATAAGTGATTTGCATGTTATGTATCTCATCTCAAAAGAGAGGCATCACAATGGGCTTGTCTTGAGTAGTTAAGTCCTCATGAGCAAAATTTCAGATTTATGACATTATATATAGTTTTAAAAATACAAAATGATTCAAAAAAATTAGATTATGGGGGCATGTGACATGCATGTGCACTCATTCCTATTATTAATTGATAGGGTGTGGAGCTAAAAGCTTCACCAAGGAGCATACAAAACAGGTTCAGGTCTACACAGACGCCAGCGTCGGTCAGGAGTGACCGACGTCGGTCAGTTGCAGTTACAGAGGCGCCGACGTCGGCAGTAGGGTCAGCCAGCGACGGTCACAGGCAAACAGGCAGGAACCGACGTTGGTTACCTGTGTGTCCAGAAAGCGATTTCCGAGGACATAAGCGAGTGTTTGCATGATGAGTTTGAGTTGTAGACTCAAGCTCGCGTCTCTATTGTTAGCAATATTATTTTTAGAGCCCTTGTTGAAGAGGCTTAACTGTTTGTTGTAAGAGCATGCTCAAGTTTCCTATTTCTATATGTAGGAAAGATCTTCTTAGCTATTGTGTGTGTATGAGAGTTGAACTGTAAAAGTAGAACATTGTGAATGTTTGAAGGACAGTATTGAGTTGCATCAATCCAGGTTGTTGAATTTGAATGTACTTGAGAGAGAGCTCTTGAGGAATAGAGATCTAGTGAGATATCTTGTGTGCATCTGAGAGAGGTGTGGAAGAACGAAGTTTCTTCAATTGTATTCCTATTGTAAAGAGTTTTAATACAAGTTTTCAGGGTGTTTTCTTGTATATCTTGTTCTGTGCTATTTATCATTTCAGTTACTTATCTATCTGATTTATTTCTGCATTTATTGCTTTCACAAGTGTAATCCATTGTTGGTTGATCCCCAACTAGTGGTATCAGAGCTCAGGTTCACTAACAGGTGGTTCAGATCTGTGTAGTGTGTTTGGATTACAGGTTGCTCACAGGGGTTTCTGCAGGGATCTCTGTTTGAGTGGGAGAAGCAATGGCAGAAAAAAGTAAGTTGAGAATGGAAAAGTTTAATGGCAAGAACTATCAACACTGGAGAATGCAGATAGAGGACTATCTGTATCAGAAGGATCTTTACTTACCGTTAGGTGGGATAGCAAAGAAGCCCAAGGACATGGAGGATGAAGAATGGGAAGTTCTTGACAGAAAGGCTCTTGGGTCTATAAGACTGAGTCTGGCCTCCACTGTGATATCTAATTTGTCACAGGCAAAAACTACGGTAGAGTTAATGACTACATTAGAAAATTTGTATGAAAAACCCTCAGCTTCAAATAAGGTATATTTAATGAAGCAGTTATTTAATTTGCATATGCAAGAAGGTGGATCTGTTTCTAATCACCTGAATGATTTCCATGGTATTGTTAATCAGTTAAGTTCTGTCAATATTGTATTTGAAGATGAAATAAAGGCTCTTTTAATATTATGTTCTTTGCCTGAAAGCTGGCATGGCTTGGTAATGGCAGTTTCCAATACTGCTTCTGCTTCGAATATTTTAAAAGTAGAGGATGTGGTTAGTGTTATTTTGAATGAGGAAATTCATAGGAAAAGCACAGAAGAGACATCTGGGAACGCTTTAAATCTCGAGAGCAGGGGAAGGCAAAAAGAAAAGAGCAAGAGGAGATCAAGATCTAAGTCTAAGGGAAAAGGCAGATCCAAATCCAGGAATGACAGAAGGCCACAATGCTAGAACTGTGGAAAGTTGGGGCACATAAGTAGAGATTGCTGGTCAAAGCCTAAGGAGGAGAATCAGCATGAAGGAAAGGAAGAGACAAAGGTTGCAGGTATTACACAGGATGCTCTTATTTTCTCTTTGCATAATAATATAGAATCTTGGGTATTAGATTCTGGTGCATCTTTCCATGCTACCCCTAACAGAGAATATTTCAGTGACTATATCCATGGAGATTTTGGAATAGTGTACTTAGGGGATGATGAGCCTTGTAAGATTATTGGCAAAGGTAAAGTGCAGCTGAAGATGCAGAATGGCAACACATGGGTGTTGAGAGATGTGATGCATGTTCCTAGTTTGAAGAGAAATTTGATTTCTGCAGGTAAGCTAGGTGATGAGGGTTGTACAGTAACTCTCACAGCAGATTCTTGGAAGGTGACCAAGGGTGCACTTGTTATGGCCAGAGGTAAGAGAGAAGGTACTCTCTATTTGTGTAATTGTGTTACTAACAAATCTCCTTCAGTTTTATCTACTTCAGATGTGGATGCTAAATTGTGGCACTCAAGGCTTGGCCACATGAGTGAGAAGGGGATGTCAATTCTTAAGTCTAAAGGTATGCTTTCAAATTTGAAAAGTATGGATCTAGAATTTTGTGAGCATTGTGTATTTGGAAAACAGAAAAGGGTTAGTTTTCTCAAGACTGGGTCTACTAAGAAAAGGCAGAAGTTGCAGCTTGTTCACACAGACGTGTGGGGACCGGCTCAGGTAGCCTCTATTGGCGGATCACGGTACTATGTTACATTCATAGATGACGCCACAAGAAAGGTATGGATCTACTGTATTAAAAACAAATCTGATGTTTTTGAGACTTTTAAGATTTGGAAAGCCATGGTTGAGAATGAAACAGGCAGAAGATTAAAGTGCTTGAGATCCGATAATGGCGGTGAGTTCTGCAGTCTTAAGTTTAACTGGTATTGTTACACTCATGGAATCTGAAGGCAAAGGACGGTTCCAAGGACACCTCAGCAGAATGGTATTGCTGAAAGGATGAACAGAACTATCATGGAGCATGCAAGATGTATGAGATTGCATGCAGGGTTGCCCTTAGAGTTTTGGGCAGAAGCAGTTGACACCGCAGTGTACCTGATTAACAGAGGACCCTCTACAGCTCTGGATGGTGGAATTCTAGAAGAGGCATGGACAGGTAAAAAGGTAGATCTCTCATATCTCAAAGTTTTTGGTTGTGAAGCCTTTGTGCACATAGATAAGGAAAATAGAAAGAAGCTTGATGCTAAGTCTATGAGGTGCACGTTTATTGGCTATGGCTCAGATGATTTTGGTTTCAGATTTTGGAATCTAGGAACTAACAAGGTAATTAGGAGCCGTGATGTTGTTTTCAATGAAAGAGTGATGTACAGTGATCAGATAAGGAAGCTGGATCAATCTGGGCAGAGCAATGGTGAATTGGACGAAGTTATGGTCCAAAATGAGCTCGCGGGAAAAAGAAATAATCACTTACAGGAAAACACAGAGACCGACGTCGACAGGTTAGGAACCGACGTCGGCAGTACAAAAACTGATGTCGGTCATACAGAGACCGACGTCGACAGACCAGGAACCGACGTCGGCCAGGTAGAACCGGCGTCGGCCAGTAACAGGTCTACAGGTGGCCGAGGTCGGTCACTGTCAGAAAATTTGGGTGGACAGCGTGTTGAGAACGAGTCCAAGACACCCATCAGGAGGTCTGAAAGGGTAAGTAAGCCTCCAATTAGATATTCTCCTTCCTTATATTATTTATTGCTAACCGATGGTGGAGAACCAGAAAGTTTTGAAGAAGCATTACAGGTGGAGTCCAGGAGTAAGTGGGAGCGTGGCATGGTTGAGGAGATGGAGTCCTTAAGAGAGAACCAAACATGGGATTTGGTTGAGTTTCCAGCTGGTAAGAGAATCATTCCTATTATTAATTTGATAAATATCTACATATACTTAATGTATATGCATGGACATATGCAAATCAATTACAAGTTGCAAGTTTAAAAAGTTACAAGTTAAAAAAAAATCATTATCAATTCAACATAGTACATGGGGGCATGATATTTATTCATGTTCAAGTTACTATATATGAATTTAAAATTTCTCAAGTTCAAAATTTTCAAAGTTAAAAAGTTTCAAGCAAAATCTAGATCAGTCTGCAATGATGTGATTCATATTCATGTTGTAAGTGGTCCATATGAGAGTTTAGTGACACTCAACATCTATGGTTACATTTTTTTAATGTATCAAGCCACATTTGGTGGTTACACCCCTCAATTATTTTAGAGATTACTCTATAAAATCAAATGAGAGTTGGAACATACAATCTTTCCAAATCAAGGGCTTTCAAAGGTTTTTAAATTGAGACTTGATCAATCTCAATTCACCATAGGTTCAAAAAATTTCCAAATGCCTCAATAGTGGGGCATGCACTTATTCATTTTCAAGTTATAAGACAATTAGATTTCATACTCTTTCAATTTTATTCCTTGCTCTCTTTTTAAATTTAAAATTACAAATTTTATAGTTTCAATTTTCAAATATGGCAATAGCTAATATCAATGATATTTTTGCAGGTTTTGCATTAAGGCATCTTACATAATCAAAATTTAAATCAAAAAGAAAAAGTGTGTATACACACTTAGGTTCATATCTACTTTACTCTAGTATTTTCACTTCATTTCATCACTAGAATAAAGTGGGGGGAAATGTAGACATTCAAAATTATCTTTTAAGTGTTTGGTAATGTTTAAACCTGATATCTTTACCCTACTTAGCCAATTTTCCATTCTGCTAACTTAAAATATCTATGGGAGCATTCATCATTATACAAACTATCTTAATACTACTCAAAACATCACTCAACTATCTTTATTTTGCTTACAAAATATTGCCAAACTAGTTCCAATAGTCTATGTCCATCTAGGACAAGACCATGCTAGGTTGAATAAGACCACATTGTGTCCTTTTCCACTAGTGTAGATTTAACCCCCACACTCTAATAGTAACTTTTTAAATTCATGACATTGTTTATCCCTCCCATGCTTTTCAAAAAATTTATTAAAGGAAATATTCAAAATTTTACCCTATATAGGCACATCAAGGCTTCTCTAAACACAACTAACAATTACTTGGAAATACTATTGCACATTGAGAAAAAGAGCACTATTTCTTCCAATTACAATTCTAAAACACTCAAGTAGGCATATACCAAGTTTGAATATATTTTATTATAGGACAAGGGCACACATTGTCAAGCAATACAATCAATCTATCTAGTTATATTCATATATCAAAGTCACGATTCACACACTCACTTTAAGAGGGAGAACTACCTCAGTCTAATGCCCTTTTGGGCTATGTAGGTAGCACTCAGATTATGCAGAGTTTTTTGAAGGTAAATCAACTATTCCCCTAGCCCTATTTCCCTATTTTGGAATTTGATCTCTATTGTGTTTGTTATGTAGGAGCTAGGGTTTGTATTTTACAACACAATATATTAGTGCATAGAAAATCAGTAAACCCTCACAAATAGTCCCATAGATCCAGATCAAAAAATCACTCACAAAGTCACCCAAGATGCATCCGCATGTAATAGACAAGGCCACAGTGTGTCCTTGTTCTTTTAATGCAGCCTTGTCGAAATATAGTTTAAAATTTTGTTTGCAAGTATGACATAATTTATAAGTCTCTTCAAGTAGTTTTCAGTCATAGTCAACCTGCATAGTCAACATAAAATCAGTCTGAGAAAGGTTTGTTTATCAGTTTGTCAAATTATTATCTTTAGCTAATTTTTAATTCTATAAATTTTACATTTACTTTCATATTTGTATATTTCCTATATTCCAATTTTAATAGTTTAGATATATTAATTTGATTCATTTCAATTCAAAATAAATTAAACACTTTTATGAATATAAATATGGATGGTTTATTTATTATGTATAATTAATGCACATATGTGATAGGAATATGAAGTGAAATCTATAAATCAATGGGTCCATGCAATTGAACAAGTCATTTGGTGAACATTGGAACCCAATGACTATGTGGATATGATGTAATAAAAAATTTCCACTTATCATACTTTGAATGGAAAATGAAAAGTCAAAACCTAGTGAGGATGTTTTGTATAATGAATCCATGTGGCCATGGGAAATATAAAGAAAATGTGTGAATGTAAAGGGTTTGAACCTCAAAATATTATTAATTAGAGTTAAATATTCCATAGATCCACAAACTGTACATAATCCATTTAAACCTATATGACTCTATGAGTATGAGCCAATCAAAAGGTACCACATGTAGTACTCAGACTAAACATAATAAAAGGTGAATTACGATAAGAATTTGGAATTCAATGAAGATATATTATTATCCAGAGGCTTATACAGTGGGTGAAGCTTCTAGATTCATCTCATAAAGAGATAAAATAACATATTTCATTATAAATAGGCTAGTTTTGAATGGTGGCAATTTGGGGGAGGTGGTGGTGCAAAGTGGTTTGGTAGCGCATAGCAGGAAATAGATGTGAAGTGATTCGTATTCCTAGAAAGAAATAAGAACATAATATATATACATTATATATATGTCCTATCTAGACATAGAGATAAATGCTTATTTGCAGTATGTTGAAAGAGAAGAGGGGCTTTCTGAGTCCATTGAAATCCTTGACTAAAATGGAATGCAGTTGCGCTTGAGTTGAAACAGATGAGATAAAAAGAATGGTGATGGCGTTGCTCTTGGGCTAAGTTAAAGAAAACAAAAGAATAGAAATTGATATGGCAGTAACGTTAATGTTGTTGGATGTAAATGCTGATTTGGGAGGTTTGAACCTTGGTCTGAATTATAATATGCAATCCATTCAGTAGTTGATTTTATATTTCAATAGAGGGTAGCGATGTGCTATGTTGTGCTAGGTTGGGATAATAGCAGGAACAACAATGAAACCATAGTTGGAAGGTAATATTTTTGATCCCATATGCATGACATAATTATTTTAAAGGGAGAAGGGAGTGTATAATAGGAAGGGAATGGGGCAACAAAATATCATACTTACCTAGGTGGGGTCAATCCATTATTAGGAAGGTTGATGGCCTACAGAGGGCACCTTCATTGCACTTGGAAGGGGGATCTACCTAGCATCTCCCATTGTGGAGAGTACACATCACGATAACAAATCAAAATAACATTTTTCATGCTATAACAAATTTACAAATCTATTCAAATCCTTGTTATTGCATTGTGTTTTTTATGAATTTTATGTTGTAATGACTTAACAGTTTTATGGTTATCTATCTTAATCAGTGTGGGAAAAAATGAGTGATAATATCCTTTCTGAAAGGATTGAGGTCAGTGTTAAGGTTAGGGTTTGGCTGAAATATTCCAAAACTTTAGAGATTTGTTGACCTGAAGATGATTTTGTGGACTACACACAATGGAGAATGGAGATTATGTTGCACCGAAAGTGCCTATGATGATAAACACACTTCATTGTGGATTTGTTTTTTTGGACACTATTTATATTTTTTCTCGAATATGTCACCTCAACTCTCGTTAGAATAAATAAGTGGATCTAATAGATAGTTGGCTCACTACCCCCCTCTCTCTATATATGATTGATCAAACTATAACTAGACTATACTAGACTAGACCCATCTAATATATAGGGTGTCACATGAATGACTCAATAGAGATAGAGTAGAGCGGGACGCGAACTATCACTATAGATACTAGTTGGGCCCCCTTTCTATAATGATATGGTAGTGGCCAACCTTTATCACTATCTCTTATTTAATTTGGTTGGCCCCTAATGAAACTAGAAATGGTATGGTATGGCCCTCTCCTCTAACTCAGGATACCTCTATGGATATCTTTTTGGTTGCAAAACAGATTTGGATGGCTGAGACAACCCACCTCTTTTAGAACTGAATTGAAGGGAAGGGTAGAGGGAGACCCACATTTAGTTGTTAGTATAATTTATGATTGGTTTTGGGGGCTCTATTTGGGAATCACATGGTAGGGTTAAAATCTTCAAAAGGGGCGATAACATTTACTATGACTTTGATAAGTTATGGAGGGTCTCTTTCATCCTTCTAATTGGTTATTGTGGGTTGTTTTGTTGGGATCTTCACAACCAGGTTTAGTCTTTGTTTATTGATCTAATCAATCTTCCATTAGCCTTTAGTTAGGATACATTGCAATTTTAGGAGGAATTTGTTTTGGCTAAAAATATTTAATCTTATTTTAAAAAAATTATTTTAGAATTAAAATTTGGTTAATTGTTATAATTGTTAGTTCTTGTTACATAGATTTACATAATTTGAATGTTTATTTCTTCTAGAATGTAAATAGTTAATAAATTTCTCTTTGTAGTGTTTTTGATTAGTCAACTGCAATGGTGAAGTTGGTATTGGGTTAGGCAAAAAAAAATCAATAGATGTTATGTCAATAGCTCAACAGTTGTGGGGTCATTACCATTCATATGATTTATATTATGTCAATAGCTCAACAGTTGTGGGGTCATTACCATTCATATGATTTATATTATATAAGAATGTGTGTGTGTGTGTGTGTGTGTGTGTGTGTGTGTGTGTGTGTGTGTGTGTGTGTGTGTGTGTGTATGTATATGTATATGTGTATATATATATATATACACACATACACATATACATATACATATACATATGTATATATGTAAATATGTATGTATATATATAATCGTAAAACAAAAATATACAATTCCTCTGGCTTTCTTTATGTATGTATGTATATATATGTATATGTGTGTGTGTGTGTGTGTGTGTGTGTATATATATATATATATATGTATATGTATATATATGTATATATATATGTGTGTGTGTGTGTATATATATATATATATATAATTTATATATATATATATATATATATATATATATATATATATATACATATACACACACACACACACACACACACACACACACACATATATATATATATATATATATATAAAACAAAAATATACAATTCCTCTGGCTTTCTTTGCGCTTTTGGGGTAATTGCTAGTGCAAACCTATTCACATGGACACATTAGACACAAAGAGAGTTTTTTGAGGATCAGAGGACATTAAACCAAAATCTAATATCTAACGTGACCACAATGAACATAAAAAAGAATAGTAAGACTACATACAATCTGTGATAGTGACATGTGGATGGATAAGTTTTTCCATGAACTCATTGCCCACTAAATTCTTAGGCTCTTAATTTTACGTTTGTCACTAATTCACAATAATTAGCATCAATGAAATATGAGCAAGATTTAACACAAAGGCCAATCGATTTTAAATAAAAATTTGAACTCATAATTAAATCGACGGGCATAAATTAATGAAAATTTAAAATGCAGTTCATGGGTGGCCCCATTTTTATTAATTTCACATTGATGGCTAAAATTACACATAGAAAACATTCTTTGAAGAGAACATAGCAAGCTGAATGTGCAACAGGGGAGATGATGAATTGTTAATTATAATTAAATTCACAATGACCCTGAATTCCACATATGCATTCAAAGAGCAAGTGGCCATGGGTTAACGAAGTTCATGAGGTCGATTTAGCTCTTCAAATACCTTTTAGCATAGTCTGTGGATATGTGGGTTTATTGATTTTGATTTATCTTCTTGTGACATTCATCGTGATGATGTGGAAAACCATTTGTAATGTATTATCCCCTTAGTTGTGAACTTTTGTCACTTATTTATGTTATTGTGGCCAATGGGATTGAGACATGTGGCCTATTATGATTAGCTCGAAACAATAGAGTCTATGAAATTGTTTTTTCCTTGACAACATCCCTTTTCTCATTATCAATATGAAATTGGAAAAAAAGATAATAAAGTCATTAATGAATGTGGGATGTATGTGAGATGTGAAGAGTCCAAGGTATAAACCTTTAGATCAATATGTCCCAACATATTTTAAATAAATATATTCAAGACACTCTATTAATATATAATTATTTTATTGTGTCAAATCAATATTTAATTTCTTGCTTTCAAAATCATTTTCAATATTAAATATTACATACACATCACTTGTGAATTTTTTATTTTAAAAAATAATAAATTAGAATAACACTAAAAAATTATCATATTAATACCTTCTACAAACAAAATTTAATAAATTATTTTTTAACTTTTTTATATAAATAAAAAAATATCAAAATTAAATATAATTACTAAAAACTTCAACATTGATTTAAAAAAATCATAAATTGTTTAATTTATTGACTAAAATTATTGTGACGAATAATTCCTATCATATCATACAATATCATGTCATCCCAGGTACTAATAAATATATACATTTGATTTTTGTTTTTAAATTATGTGAAATAAAATAAGATTTCGAGAAGCTCCATTTGTACACATCAATTCAAACTCAATTGTATTCCGAAAGAACAAAATAATATATAAAATCAAAATTACAAATTAAATATATACATATTATATTTATTTTTCGTCCTTATCTTCTTGTATATTGCTTTTTTTTAAATATAAATTTCACAATCTAATCAGTCACCTCGTGAAGATCCCAATCCAATGGAAGATACGAATCGTAATCATGCGCGTCACAAATGCCAGAGAAAAAGATTCCTGCCGGGCTTGTCATGTCCAAATCACATTAAATTTTTAAATTAGCTTTTTGGGTGTATATTATGTATATACATTAATGAATATGGCTCAAAAGGGTATATATTATGTGTATACATTAATGGATATGGCTTACAAGTTCAACGTTCGACTCCCACTTTAAGAAAGGAGCCTTATCCGGACATCTCGAGTCGTAATGACTTGTTAACGCTCAACCTTCCCAACATTTTAAGGGGTTATTAAAAAAATAAAACAAAATCATGGTTTAAAAATGAGAAAATTAAAGGGTTTAGAGTTAGTTTGTTTGGTCTTGATAGTTTATAGAGGTAATTTTAATCATGAATTCAATTTTCGCTTTACACTTATATATGTTGTGAGGTTTTTATTTTGCACCATTATAAGTTATAAACGGGACTCGTTTCGTATTATAACAGAGAATTTTGCACTGATGGGTTAAACTTGATTCCTCTATGTAAATAAAAATACAAAAATAAATAAATAAATTATTATGTTGTTTTTTTGTTTTTTTTTTGGTGGGGGTGGGGGGGGGGTTGAAATCAATTTTGTTTGTTTCTACGTGAATTTTCATAGCTTTTTAAAGTTTTCTTTGTTTTATATCAAGATCGTTCATTCGTCTTTGACACCTATCAAAACCATTTATATGTTTTTGACGCTTGTTTTTGGAGCTTCCCCTTTTATTGGATGGGCCCATTAGCTCCTTTTCATATTTTTTATTTTTAATTGTTGGAAGTCGACATACTCATGAATCTCACCAAAGTTTGAATTCAAGTCACATAAATAAACTAGCAATTAGGTTCATTTGATCATTAGCATGATCATTAAGCACAATCAAACACTTCTCATTTCTTAACTAGCATTCTATTCTACTAGCACTTTAGTGGATTTTTTTTCTTTTATGCAAGTTTTGCTATACAATATATGTTTATCGACGTCTTTGTTGCAGTTTGAGCGGTCTAATAAATTATTGGATTTCTCTAACACACTTTAGATTTATAGATTCAATTCATTGCAAAAAGACACGAGTCAAAACATATGAAATTAGGACAAGAGATGAAAGAGAATAATTTCTATTCAATATATGTATATCGACATCTTTGTTCTAGTTTGAGCAGTGTAATAAAATATTAGGTTAGATACAACTTATTATAAAAAGACATGAGTAAAAACATATAAAATTAAGGTAAGAGACGAAAGAGAAAAAATAAATGAACAAGTTCAATGATCAATTTGAAAAATATGACAACAGATAGAAAGTGAAAATGCATATTCAAACAAAATAAAATGCATATACAATATTATTAATATTTAAAATAAAATTTATATTTAATGTGACAAAATATTAGATGAATATATATATATATATATATATATATATATATATATATATATATATATATACATATATATATATATATATATATATATATATATATATATATATATATATATATATACACATTGTATATTTGACCATACTTTTAGTAGATTGAATAATCACATCATATTTTTTTTAATTGAATATGTTAAAATAATTACATAAAAAACAAACATAACAATAACAATCACTATGAAAAAATAGATGCAAAAAGACAATTCACAAGACAAAAACCATAAAAACCTAAAAAAAAATATAAAACTATAACTATCAATTAAAATAAAACTTTTGAATTACAACTACAAACAAAATACTAAAATTATTAAATACTACAATATATCTATTCTTCGAAAAATAACATCATTACAAAACACCTAACACATATTTTAATACCATAACTCAAATCATTACCTAAAATTTACTTTACCTCAAACTACCTCTTATCACTACATAAAATAATGAATACATCCCTTTACCCAAGTAAGAGTAAAAATAAATAAAATCTATATTCCACCAGATGATAAACTTACCAATCAATAATTCCAATCTATAGACCCACACTGACCAACATTTTGACAACTAAGTTGACCCTACCAACCTTAATAATAATAATAATACACTACAATCACATTGGGTAACGTTAATAATAATAATACCCTTTAAAACGACTTCTCGACTTTATGTTGCTTTTCAAAGCAAACGTGACATCTCCGAAATATAAAATTTTGAAATCCGCATTGTAGAGCCTTCAAGTCCGCCATGCAATCGGGACCTCCACAAACACGGGGAAACATCGCAGAGGGGCGGTGAGAGGCCGCGCTGCCACGCGTCAGAATCTCACCCGTTATAGAAGAATCTCAGGCTTTTGCAACGTAAGTCACGCCATGTACCCGCGGAATTCGAAAAATATATATTGCAGTTAACGGACTCAAAATTTCTTCAAATTTCGCCTAAGAATTCCTGCCACTTTAATCCAGATTATTTCTACGCTTAAATTTGTTTAATAATTCTTTCTATCTGTGTATATATAATTTATTTTTAAACATTGATAATGGGGATTTTTAGTTTCAGACAAATGAGTCATGCCTGAATCTCTGTCATCAGTATTTTTTGTCAGGGGCGTCATCGATAAGTTTTTAATAATTCCTCTTGTTTGACTCTACATTTATAAGTAATTTTGTGAGTTTTTTGGGCCCTTTGGGTAGACGACGTATATAAAATGTATATACAACCGATTACTGTTTGAGATTTATATATATAGTGAGCGTTGCTGGTGAATATATATCGAAGGGTCCTGTGTTTGTAGAGGAATCAGGCAAGAAGTGGAAAGCAAAATTGCCTTAGTTTAGAAGGGTTTCGAAATTTCGAGCAAGCAATTATGTTGGCGATGTTTAACAGCGCGGTGGCCACAGGCCCCGAGGAGCTCAGAACCCCCGGCGATAGAAGCCCCACCCCACGGAAGAATGCCTCAGATCTGCTTAAGTCGTTCTTGAATGATTTTCCGCAGGCCATTTCACTTACTGTTGAAGGAATGTGTAAAATGGCCTATACACATGAAAAAGAGGCCTTGTTGAGACCCAGGTAATTAATTAAATTATTTTATTTGTATTATAATTACGATCTTAAGCTGGCAAATAATACTTGCTCAATTTATTCCTAGAATTTTCTGGATTTAAAGTACTCAGATTGAAATTTCTTTTTTGGAATTAGTCCCGATATTTTGTAAAATTTCATGATAAATATTGTAGAATCTGTACAAATACTTCTGGAATTTTAGTCTTTGTACCACACTTAAATTCCAGAAGCATTTGTACAGATTCCACCGTAGTTGTTCGAAAACTTTACAAAATATCAGGGTTAATTCCATAAGATTTCTCAATCTGAGAACTTTCAGTCCAGAAAAAACGGAAGATTAAATTAACGAGAAATAGGAGATTTAAATTAAGCAAGATTTAAATTAAGCAAGGTGATATAAATTTTACAAAATATCAGGACTAATTCCACGAAATTTCTCAATTTAAGTACTTTTAATCCAGAAGATTCTAAGGATTAAATTAAGCAAGGCTGTATAAATTTTACAAAATATCAGGACTAATTTCACAAAATTTCTCATTCTGAGTACTTTAATCCAGAATATTCGGAGGATTAAATTAAACAAGGTGGTATACTTGTGGTGGGATTCAGACTTAGTCTCAAGGATTGGATACATTTGTTTAGGATCTTAACTGAGTTTCATTTTTTTATTCAAGTATCTTCATAGATTTGTATTTCGGTAGATGGTGTATCAGTTGCAGCATATTATCATCTTCATCAATTAAATCACTCGTCTTAGATTCAATAGAAATATTCTGTAATATTATTTAAGATGTGAACCAGTCTCGTATTTTACTTATTTTAGTATTTGTGAAGATTTACACTTTAGTGGATGATATATAAAATATAGCCTCAGATCTGAATCAATCTCATATTTTTTATTTTAATATTTTGAAAATCTCATATATATAATTAATTTTAATTTTAATTTTTTTAGATCTGTACTTTGTATAAATAGTATACAAAATATCCTCCTTGATCTGACACGGTTTCATATTTTTTGTTTTAGTATTTTGGGAGATCTGTACCTGGTCTATGGGTATACTAATTGTGACATACCTTTGGGTTTTATCGATTAGATTTCAATTTCTTTGATCGTCTCTCAGAATTTAAATTTAGGCTCGATTCTTTGCTAGACTAAAATATTATTGGATATCAATTGTGATTCCAACCTAGTTTGTTATTTAATATCAACTGTGATTCCAGTCTCTTATTTTTTATTTCAGTATATTTAGAAATTCCCATCTTGGTGGATGGTGTAACAACTGTGATATTCATATCCTCACCAATTCGACCATAATCTTCTTGATAATTTATAGAAATTTAATCCTTCTGATAATTTTTAAGATTTTAGATTTAAACTGCATCATTAATATTAAGTAAAGCTCCTAAAATTCTGGGTGGCCTGGCGTACTTATATGGTACACTCTGCCCCTGTCTACAACTACTCGGAGTCCATAGTACAAAGTATCTGACGAGAGTGTGAATTGGAGCAGCAGAGGACATGTTTTGTGTACATGTTGAATATATATAATTATGTGTGTGTTTCTTTCAATTTTCCAGGTCTTTTGCTGTGAAGGACGATATATTTTGCCTATTTGAAGGGACTCTGGAGAATCTGCCGAGCTTAAGGCAGCAATATGGGCTGTCCAAGTCTGTAAACGAGGTTTTGCTGGTGATCGAAGCCTATAAAACTCTCAGGGATCGGAAGCCTTACCCTGCCAGTCACGTTGTAGGCCATTTGGAGGGCCAATTCGCCTTTATAATCCTCGATAAAACCACCCAAAGCATATTTACTGCCACGGTAAAGCCAAGAGAATAAGATCTCAAATTTTAGTTTCAAGTTGAAAGTAGTATCAGAGGATTATTTGTTAGGGTTTTAATTAATTCAAGCGTACAGGATTCAACTGGAAGAGTGCCGTTTTATTGGGGTATAACTGCGGATGGGTTTCTGGCGTTCTCTGATGATGCAGAGCTCTTACAAGGGGCTTGTGGGAAATCTCTCGCGTCTTTTCCAAATGGTAAGTTTTATGAGTTTTGAGATGGTTTTTAATTTTGACCTTTTTCAGAAGTGTTAGCATATTTGTGGACGTTTCTTGAGTGAATTTCATATACAATTTAATGTAATTATTATAATAAAATAAAATTATGTATGTTTTAAAAAGTAATATAATTCTATTTTATTAAAAAAATCATATATATATTTTTGGAATTCACCAGTCAAGTGGATGTATCATTTCTGGAGTGTTCTGCTCATGAAAGTATAAACCATTTACTCAAAACTTCATAAATATTTTTTATTTAACTTTAAATGTTTAAGTTTAATGTATATACAATTTATTACAGAAAACTTTCCAATTACTTATTAATTTATTATCAATATTTAAATTGGATTTCTCAGACAACTTAGTGGACCATTCATTGAATTGTAAAAATTTATATGTTTTTTCAGTAAATAATTTAGAACAATTTTTTTTCGCTTCGTAGACACAGAACCCTACAAATATGTTTTTTCCAATTTAGAGCAAATAATTTTCGCTTTCTAGACACCATAACCCTACAAATATATATTTTTCCTAAATAATTTAAAACAAATAAAAAATATTTTTAGCTTCCTAAGCGCTAGAACCCTATAAATATGTCTTTTTTCTAACAATTTAGAACAAATATTTTTAGCTTCTAAACACTAGAACCCTACACTAAACGAGGAACAAATATTTTTAGCTTCTAGACACTAGAACCCTACAATAAACCCTACAATAAACGAGGGGTCCAGACTTTTTATTTTATTACATTAATCTTAAAGTCACTTAAGGAATTATCTGAATATTTAGAGGGCGCAGATATCTATGGAGGGATTTGTAGACCGTCATCCTTGTCAGGTCTTAAATTTAATGGTCATATGATCTTATTTCTTATATTTAATGGTGGTACATTGTATTTTTTAATATATATATATATATATATATATATATTTGTTTTTTTATAAAATAGAATCATTTTTTAGGAGACCCTATTAGATGTAAAGTAAAATATTAGGTAGACTGTAAAAATTTTATATATATGAAATATAAATTATATTAACATTAGAAAGACAATATTAAATAAATAAAAGTTAATAAAAAAAATTACGACAATTAGATTGGACCATCAAATTTAGGTGCTGATCCTCACAAGTGCAACTCTTTTGATAGGTTAGCATTTTTTTACTTTGTACAGTCTCCAAAATCTACCTTGAAAGAAGAGCATTGTAATCAATTTAGCAGTTTTTTTATTTTTAAAATTTAGTGTTTTATAAAATAATAAATAGAAAATATAATTTAAAAAAAATAAATTATATGTCCAAAGGTATTACATGAAATCACCGAATGTTGATATCTGTATTTATGTTTTGAAAATAAATATATAACAGATTTATAATACTGAATAAATATATATATACAACTTTGACCTTAACTACTTGATTCTTAATATTAGAAATCTAGAGAGATTAATATATATACAACTTTGACCTTAACTACTTGACTCTTCATATTAAAAATCTAGAGAGATTTGTACTTTAATGGATAGATATAAACAACCATCATCCTCACCAATTGAACTATTCATATGAATGTATTTAATTTTTTTGAAAGATAATTTTAACATTGATCTACATAAAAGCTTTACTTAGAATGGAAGCTATTTAAAAATCTATATATGTTTTTAGAAATTGATGTTGTACACTTGAATGGATTCTTTAATATGGTAAAAACCTTGGAATCAATATAACAGCATTTTCTCCCAGTAAACCAGGAATGTACTGGCTGTATAAATTTAACAGTAAAACTGTGTTGTGTGTATTTTATTTATGATGTTCTGGTCGATGGTGGGTGCAGGGTGTTTGTTCTCGACTGCAGGTGGTCTGCGAAGCTATGAACATCCCAAGAACAAAGTGACAGCAGTTCCAGCCATGGAGGAGGAGATCTATGGCACAACATTCAAGGTATCAATTCGCTAAGGTTTTTAATACTATCACTACCATTTTCTTCGATAGTTTTTCTTTTGGGCTTATGAGTTATTGCATATGTAATTCTCAACATTGTGGTGGTTGGCATGGGAGTTACAGGTTGACCGAGAGGGCGTCTATGCCGGTATAATTTGAAGACGAGACATCCATCTATGGGAGCGGACGCTGTAATAATGTCTCTCTGGTTGAAATAAAGACTGGAATAAGGTCACCTGGCATGTATATAAAGATGTATTATAGGAAGTTGTTTAGCAGTACAAATCTTTTGCTGAGGCACCTGGTTTTAGCGTGGCTTGTGGAATCGAGAACTCACTTCACGAGTCATCTTAGTTTGCTTGGTTTACTGTTAAAAGTTGGAAAAGTTGCGGACTGGATAAGAGAAGAAATCCATTTTCAAGAAGCCAAAACTAATTTTTTTCCCTCTAATAATAGCTTTCAATTACCTGAAATTTATAACTAGATAAACATTTCCCTTTAAATGCAAATGATGTGATCACAATATGCGGGCAGATATTTTTGTGGAATCTATCTTGCTTTAGGATCTGCAATTTTCTATACTGTCATACCATACGTGTGCAGATATTTTTTTATGGAATCTGTCTTGGCTTGGGATCTGCAATTTTCTTTTATAATTAAAATATAGCCTATCTGCGTGGATGGTTTGGTTGGGCTCATGGACTTTTGTTAGTCTATCCAAAGACTCCATCGGTTGGCAAATAATTCAGTAGATAATGTCAGATAAGTAGATAAAGACGACGTTATTAACATTCACAAGACCACAGGCATGTTCGGAACTTAAATGAGAATATTTATCACAGCATTATTGTCAAAATACATGGTTCAATTGTAATCATATGTGGTGCGTTTGATTTTATTGTGCCCATGTCCCCAACACATGTTAGGTGCAAAATGGATCATATTCTTTCATCACGCCTTTCCTTTATATATTCCTTCTTCACGCCTTTCTTTTAGGGTTTTTCATCTATCAGTTTTATCCTAGCGGTGTGAGCTAGTATTTTAATTGGGAATGAGTTCTCATGGTAGATAAATCAAAATTGTCACGTCAAGATGAATCTGAGTTATATCTCTCCTGTGAGAAAAGTAGTTGTTTCTATTAGAAGAATCCTGTATAGAATTGAAGTTTTAATTATGAAGCTACTTTCGATTAAATATTTATAAATTAATTTTGTTTGTTTACACATTTTAGATTTGATATGTTATTGGTCTAAACATCACATCTATAAAGCACCATTGTTATAAGAAGCAACCAAAATAGATTTGATGTATTATTGGCCTAAACATTATGGGAACATAAAGTATTATTTATTGGTATAAGATGTAATCAAAATAAGATTGTTTGTAGTCTTTTAATATTATAATTTTGTATCTTTGTGTTTATTTAGGATTTAGAATAAGAGTTGTGTAGTGGGTAGTTTTTGTCTTCGGTAATAATATTATCGTAAATTTGTGATGATGTTTGAAGCTATTGTCAATATTGTAAAACGATAATTAATAAAGCAATCATTAGGTAAACCGGAAATGGGAAAGTTTATATATTGTCAAAACTTTTTAGCAATGGTGAACATGGGAGTCGAGGAAGCAGAATTATGTGTGAGAGCTTTTGTATTGTAAATTGTTCAAAGTTATGTTTGCATATAAATTTGCAATGTAAGTTCAATGCAATAGTCAATGATAGAAGCAATGGTTATTATAGCATAGAACTTTGAAGATGTTAATAGTAACATACTAGATCATTCGACATGTTCTATAATACTTGATTAGAGAGATTCATTTGTATACTATGTTAGGACTACCTAAGTGGGGTTGAGAAGGAAATGGACTTGCCGTGTATCGTGTGTTGTTTGGCGTGTGCTAAAATGCATTGATAAAATTACACGTAGTAAAAATGTTGATTGTTATTGGTATCTCACAAATTTCATTGTAAGTTGTTTATCTTCTGATGCTTGGCATGCAACCAATTGTTTCCAATGTTGCATTAGATATTGGGACTTCGTGGATTGATGAAGGCAAATTTAGTGAAGCATGTCTATAGTTCAAGACATTGTGAATTCAAAAGATCTTGTTTCTTGTTTGATGTCAATAAAAAAGATGAATTATGTGTACAACTATAACTATTCAATGATATTCAGGGTTATAGCAACACATGCACACTTTTTTATATTTTTATAAACACATTCGATTAGCGTAGTGGCTAGTCCTTGCATTTGTATTAAGAATTGTTTGTGCTTTAGTTTGTTGCAATTTTGAAATGTATAATTTATTTAATAATTGCAACTAACAAATTTGATTTTATATTAATTTAAATTTTTGTTATAAAACATTGTGTTTAATTATCTTATTTTATGATATAGGTTTGTGGAATACTGTTTTGTTGCTCTATATATATATATATATATATATATATATATATATATATATATATATATATGCATAGTTTTTTATTTATTTTTTATTAAAATAATATTTAAGAAAAATCTGATTATACATGAGTTGAAAGGTCATCGACCAAAATATATATGGTGAATTTGAATTAGTCATCCAATGGTGTTGCCCAATGGCTATCTAATGTCTTTGACAATGCGTATGAGTATTATGAATGGCAGAGACGTACATTGGCAAAGTTGATAGTGAACTAAAATTTTAAGGCCTCTATGCTTTTGCGATTTGGCACTCCTTAATTCATTTGGGCCCCTTCCACCTATTATGTCATCAGACTCTCACATGTCAGGATGTGTTTGGCATATGTCAAGACCCCTAGAGGCACAAGATGTTGCCACATGGTAGCATCCTAGGTCAGTGTAGGTCACTAACTTGTTCGGACCCTAGGGCATGTGATGGCCCCTAAGATGCTACCACGTGACAACAATTTGTACATCTAAGTTGTCAGAGACAACTGGGATGTGTCAGTCACCTAGGATGTTTCCACGTGGCAACATCTCATGAGTTTGAATGCTAGGAGGCCATTGTACTTATCTGGACCTCGAGGCACGCAATATGTTACCATGTGGTAGCGTCTCACACACCTAAGTACTTGAAGAAGATTGGGATGTCTCGAGACTACCAGGCACCCAAGATGAAGCCATGTGGTAACATATTGTGTGCTCGAATGCTGAGAGGCCATTGCACTTGTTTAGACCCTAGGGCATGCAGGATGCTACCATGTGGCATGTGGCAACATCTTGTGCGCTCAAATGCTAAGAGGCCACTGCACTTGTCTAGAACCTAAGGCATGCATGATGCTACCATGTGGCAACATCCCACACCCCTGAGTGCCTAGAGATGATTGGAATGTGTTGAGACTATCAGAGGCCTAGGATGCTACCACGTCGTAGCATCCTGCACATCTAGGTGCCCAAAGATGACCTGGATGTGTAGGGCACTCGAGATGTTTCCACATGGCAACATCCAATGCAATTGAGTGTTTGGAGGTCACTATACTTGTCAGGATCCCAGGGCATGTGATATTCTACCATGTGGTAGCATCCCACATGCCCAAAAATGATTAACATGTGGTCGAAATCATGTGCCGGTTTTTTTTGTATTCAAAAGGCTTTCAATAGTTGTCTGATTTCACAAATGCTCCGTGAAGGTACATGGCACCTTTCCACTTATTCAAAAGACTTGACCAATTTTACAAAGCTTCTCGACACCATGTATGCTTTTCACAATAAGCCTGACCTGTTCAAGGTTGCCCAACAGGGCAATGATGTCGGCGGTGCTTTGCGCTAGCAAGTCAGTGAGATGATGCCATGTGACATAACCCCATTGTTATGTTATTGTGAAGAGGTTCATACCAGTGCAATACCTCTGAACATGCATTTGTTTGTTTTTGGAATATGTTTTTCTAAGCATTTGTGTGTGTTTCATAGGGACAATATTTGAATTTTTATATTCTTATGTATATGTTGATTACTAATTTTCATTTGAAATTATCTTTAGTTTAGCTAAACTGTGCTTGGTTTCTATTCATGCAAAATGACTATTTTTTAGGCTATCAAGGAAAGAAGTAGTAGTCACTTTAAAAATATCGACAAGAAAACGTAAAAAGTTATAATTTTTCATAGTTTCATTTTTTAAAGATATTGTACCGATCTTTGAATTTTTCTTGGTAGTAAATTGATGTCCTTGGGTAGACAACAAACAAAATTAAATTTATGTAAAATCATATCTTAAACAAAAAAATAAGCTACAAAAATTTTCTCTTGTGCATGTTTTGGTCCTTTGGCTTTGTATTGTATTGCATTGTTAATGATATGTTTGGATATATTTTGAAATTTTTAGATGTGAAGCTAGTAGCAACAGTGATTCATGGAAAAGGTATTGCATAGAAAATAAGAAAGGAAGTCGTATCTGAAGTATCTAGAATGAGATATGGGATGGGAAAGATAATTAAAAAATTACATACAAGTGCATAAATAAACTTCAAGTGCATCTCAGATGTTTGGGTGCTCAGAGGGGACTGGGCTTGCTGAGACCCTAGGGTACCTGGGATGATGCCATGTGGTAGCATCATGGGAACCTGGGTGCTAGGAGGTGATAGGGCTTGTCAAGACACCAGGGGCATCAACCATGGTACCATATGGTCACATCCCAAAAGTTTTTATTCACATCGATGACTGGTCTTCCTGAGATAGTGGGGTACTCGGGATGCTGCCATGTGGTAGCATGTTGGGCACCTATGTTCCAGGATGTGATTGGGTTTGTCTAGATAGTGGGGAAACTAGAACGCTGCTACTTGGAAGCATTTGACACAATAGACCAAGTGATGAAAACATAAAATTGCAAGCAAAATTGTCAATAAGCATAAACTAAGAAATTGTATAATAGGAAACTTCCTTTTGATTCTCATTGAATGAATAAAATAATTACATACAAGTGCATAAATAAACCTCAACTCACAATTGAAGTTGACATACAAAATTTGAAAATTAAAAAAAAAATCATAAAGCTCATGCTTTTAGTTTTTAGTCGGGTACCTGACGATGACCATTCTTGTCGAAACCCCGAGGTGCCCACGATGCTACCACATGTCCATATGTGATTGGAATGCATCATGCGAAGTGTATGCCACGGGGGAAAAGGCATAAATCCTAAGTGAAAGATGACAAAACCCCATGTGTTTGTATCATAGCTCTGAGGACACTAGGATGTGGTGGGAAAATTTGGGAAAGACTATAGGATTTCTTGAAAGCAGTTCGATGCATTATTCTATGTTTATATACATTCACTTGAAGCAGATTATTGTCATGCATATTGATACTAGTTTAGATGATGCTTATTTCCAAGCACTTGTAGATACATGAAGCTAAGAGAACTTGTTCTGTAAATGTTTCATCTAACTTAAAGAATTGATTTTCTATGCATATTATAAATGCTTCCATGACTATCCATGTAAATTTTTGCATGACTCTTAAATCATTAGTTATGTCAATTGATTGTATTATGCAACCTACGGTTAGATACAATGGAAAAATGATTATGATATATGTCTTTAAAAATCTCTTATGACTATAAAACCTTCATTTATTATTGTAATGTGCATATAATATACATAATCTAATCGTGATGATAAGCAAAGTCTACAATGACATCTTGGGTTGTGGTCAGTTGTAATGTCTCTAAGATGTTAAAAAGTAATGTGCATTACCTGGTCCAATGCAAATTATGCGTGGGTCGATCTCCAATGTAGGCTGCCAGTTGGATTGCACATGTTATAAATATCAAAGAATAGAAAATGTAATTTTGATATTGGATGATATCGACTAAGATTTCATGAAGTATAATTGTGTAAACTAAAATCCAGGGGAGGAAAAATTATGTGGGAAGATAGTAGAAGACTTTATAATTTTGATAAGTGTTATTGAATCCTATCACTTGGGATTAATGGATGTCCTTTAAGACTCGTAAGGATTGAAATTTAAGAAGCCAAAAAACAATAGTAACATGAGTTACTAGGGAGAACAAAATTAATTTGTAGATGTGAGATTGTGATAGATATGTCGAGATTAGTTGTCTTGCTTTTGAATATATTGTCATGTCATTTTGAATGTATTCAAACTAGTAGATTTTCTTGTATTGTTTTTTGGAACAATATTTCACTTTTCCTCCAAAATGGAAATTTGAAAATTTGAATTGGTTGTAAAGGTTTTGAGGGAATTTGGTGTGTTATGAAGGTCCTAGTGTATTTTTAAAGGTCGTATAGGATGTAGTCCTAAGTATCAAATCTGATTTTATCTTCAAATCAATCTAAATATATGTTGAGACCAATCTGGAATATATCCAATGTACGAAAGAGGTCTAATTTAATATTATGGATAAGTCATTACTTGTATAGAGATCTTGTTTCAAGACCAAACCAAGTTTATACTTATGATTGCAAGAGAGAAGTTTATAACCAGTTTAGGAGTTAACAAAACTATAAAGGATGAAGAAGTTGCTTATAGTTCTAAAAGTTGCATGTCTTAAAGTTATAATTCTCTGTGTGAAGAATTTGTAATGTTGCAGGGTTTGAACCTAATTTTTAAGGATAAATAAAAGAAAATAAGACACATTTTGATTCTTGATGCATTTCAAAATACCATGAACATCTAAGTTCATGATTTTAGATTGTTATTTGATCTTATGTCATGTTTGTATGATGTTCCATGACCTTTAGAGATTTGTGTAAAAGGGTCTACATGGGATCTTGAAATAGTTTATAATAATTATTGATAAAAGAAGCAATTTTGTCAAGATATCTCTGGAGTTTCATACTTGACAGACATGCAAGTTTATGCTCCTGAGGTTGAGAAATTGTATTCTTATTTTTATTAAGCGTGTGTAAATGTTGCAACACTGTAAGACATAAACAAGGGTTATAGTTTAAAGGAAAAGATTACTCATTTGTATATTTTTGTGGTTGTTGAGTCTAAAAGTAATTGGTACAGTAAGTGAATCATTCAAATATCTTTATTTGATCAAAAAGAATGCTTGAGAGAAAAAAAATGTTTTTAAGAATTGAGGTTTGTTCAATCATCTCAAGTGATAAAAAGGTAAGGTGGATGCAAATAGAGAGTGATCAAGTCTTAAAAGGTCCAAAACCAATTATAGAAAGTGATATTTTGTATTATAATTGCTCTCAGGTTTGTTAAACCCTAGTCAGGGTTTCAAAAGACTGAAATCCTTATATCTTGAGATTGATCACTTCAAATGCTTTGAAACTTGGTAGAAAGTTAAGGATAATTGACAGTTGTTAAAAGTGGTTTTAATGTGATGTAATCTATACAATGAGAGTTATTAGGAATTTTTAGTCAGCACATCTATATAATATAGTCTAAATCCTATTTAAGAGTATAAAGGTAAACATAACTCTTAGATGAGGCCATGTTGTGTAAGAATTTCAAATGCAAAGATTTCAATGAGTTTACATTTTAGTCAAGACTGAGCAATGCCCAATGCAAAAAAATAGTACAGTGCCCAAGGCCAATCTTTTGACAATGATAACATCTATAAGTCCTCAAAGTTCAAAATTCAAAATTAAAGGAATTATGTATTGGTTGTAGTGAAATTAAATTTGATCAAATGTTTTGGGTAAGTGCACAGAATTAGGGGACAATTTCATGGACATTTTACATAACATGATCATGTTATTAAATAATGTGATCACATTATTGACATAATGTGATCACATTATTTAAATTATGGATCGGCAATTATCAAGCCATAACATGATCACATTAATAGATAATGTGATCATGTTACTATAAAAGAAATAACATGATCACATCCCTGTTGCTTTACACGTTAAAGCAGTGAACATATAGATAGCAAATCTTGATCAATAGATAATATGATCGTGTTAATAATAACACAATTACATTCCTATTATTTTATATAGAAAAGCATGTGGACATGTACATGAAGCCAACTTTGGCCAGAGGCTTATATTTACTACTCTAAATGTTAAGTATAAGTTTATTTAATTATACTTTAAATTTATTTTAGTAAATATAAGAAATTAGGGTCACTCTGCATATGATAGAGTTGGTCTCATAGTTGCATGACTTACGATCTGAAAATTAGGTTTTCAAAATCCAATTTGGTAGTACTTAGGCATTTTCAAGGTCTAAGTACTAAACTTAGGGATTTTAGGACATAATTTTTACAATTGATGTCCATTTTTGGTAAACATATAGTCATTTTAAAGGTTTTTGTGCCTTTTGAATTGATTCATGGCATTTTTAGGAGTCGTAGATTTGTAAAAATTGAAGTTTTCAAACCACTCACTTTGAAATTGATGCAACATGGTGTGATTGGGGTAGCATAGGTCACATTGATGACCTACACACATCAACAACCACTTTGTGTTAATTTCACTTGTTCATCATCTCTCTCTCTCATCCCTAATCACTTCCTACTCATGATTCATCACCCCTAATCACTCTCTTATCATTATTCATTATCCCTAATCAATCTCTCATTGACCCTTATTGTCCCTCTTCATCTCTAATCACTCCCTCATCATCCTTGATCACTCCCTCATGAACCTCACTATCCCTCATCATCCCTAATAACTCACTCCTCATCCCTCATCACTCCCTCATTGGCCCTCACCATCCTTCATCATATTTAATCACTCCCTCATCATCCATAATCACTCCTTCATTGGCTCACCATCCCTCATCATCCCTAATCACTCTCTCATCATCCCTAATCATCGCTTCATCATCCCTAATCACTCCCTCCTCATCCCTAATCACTCCCTTATTGACCTTCACCATTCTTCATCATTTATAATCTTTCCTTCATCATCCTTAATCACTCCCTCATTGATCCCCACCATCCATCATCATCCCTAATCACTAATTCATCATACCTCATCATCTCTAATCACTCATTCCTCATCCATCATCACCCCAAATCACTCCTTCATCATCTCTAATCACTGCATCATCCTCCCTAATCACTCCCTCATTGACCCTAGCCATCCCTCACCATCCCTATTGACTCCCTCATCATCTCTACTCAATTACTCCTCATCCCTCATCATCCTTAATCACTCCATCCAATACCTTGATGGTGTTATTTTGTTGGGGTTTAAAAATGCTAGGAGATACAAGTGGAGAGTTGAGTTCTAGCATAAAATATAAGACATAGTGATCAAAATGATGTGGAGGAAAATTTGAAACATAAATATTTGACACCTATGAAAAAATATGGGCCTATTAGAAATGATGTAATTCACAATTGAAAATCCAACAGAAAAAGAGAAGCAAGTAAAACCACCATAGCTCCAAAAATGGGTAGTAAATACATGAGGATCACCAAGCTATGTGATTTCCTAAAACCAATCAATTGCTTTCCATATGAGGACATTTTATGATCGGAATAATTACATTAAATGCCTTCTATTTTTATGTTTATTGATTGAGACATCATACCAGAGAGTGGAATTTTTTTTTCAAATGATTAGAATAAGTAGTCCAAGATTGAAAAGTGGTCCTTAATTCACAACTTTGATATTCAATCTAATGAAGAGTGTTACACTATGAGATCTCTACTTACAGATCTTGATAAGTGGGTACAAGTTATCTAGCACTATAAAAAGGTAAGTAGAGAATAGATTATGAACCCAATGATATGGTTGGTACTAAAAATATCTCTACGTCCCCTAACTAGAATTTATATGATTTAAAAATATTGTCTCATTAAAAAATGTAGATCAATGGTGAGCCAATACACTTCATCATTTCCAATAGAAGTCAGAAGAATTTAATTTCTCCTAAAGCATATTTTCAAAAATTGAACTTGAAATTTATACATCATCCATAACCATATGTTAGTGTATGGTCTAGTGTAGGCCTTGAGAAACATATCACCTAATAGTGTCACTTGGTGTACAAAATCAATTTTTTTAAAGATGCAATCCTTTGTGACATCTCACCATTAGAGGTGTGTGATGTTTTACATGTGGTCAACCATATATTTACCATTGACATGTAGTCTATGAAGTAAACCCTTAAAATTTTGTGATAGATTGTCATGATCTAAAATACCATATATTATAGTTGTTCATAAGCTTTCAGTCATTAGTGCCATTAAGTGCAAGAATGTTGTCAGTTCTAGTAAGAAGTATACTCTTGATGGTACGAAGTAAATGTAATAACATCCTTATGTCACCATATCATAGTGTGGTTTATCCAACAATAACAAATACAAACCTCTTTATACAACATATCATTTCTAGAGAATGAATAGATCAAGTGGTATATCTATGAAATCATGGATAATGGACACATCATGCCCAAATCATTGCCTTACAGAAGCCCAATTGTGCTTGTGCCAAAATTGTGAATCAATTAAAAAAATCTTAACAAGATTAAAGTGAAGAACTATTATCCTCATCTAAATATTAAGGCATTTTTTTGCCATATCCATGGTGTAGAAGTCTTTTAAAAAATTGATCTTAAGTTTGGGTATTGTCATATTCATGTTGAACCTCTAGACTTGGAATATAGTCTTAAAAGCAAAGGATTGATTGACTAGTTGGTTATGTAGACATCCAATTCCTAATACCATTTGTGTTGAAATTATCACTCTTACTCAAATTGCACTCGAATGCACATTTTAGGTCAAAATCCATAAAATGCTCTAAATGGTTCAAACTTGTCCCTTAAAAGTATCTCTAAATAGGGCAATGCATTTTATGGGCTAGCTAACTTTGATCAAATCATTTCGAGTCAAAATGAAAATTTTGCCATTTAGTGCTCTAGATCACTCTTTTCTTCTAATTCATTAGTACATGCCATGTACCTTTGTTATTTGCTGTTGGAAACATCCTAAATGGGAATACGGTTCCAACGCATCTAACATCACCTTTTAGTTCCTCTCTAGTCAAATTATGACCTAGTAATATGACTTTCTAACCATTTTGATTAATTGAGGACCAATTTTCAAATAATTGCACAAATGTTGATTAACCTTGTTTAAGGATAATTAATCCAAATCAAGAGATTAATTAGATTTTCCATGAGAGTTGTTGAATATTTTTTTTTGAAAATTGATTCTTATTATATGCATCACCTAGTGACATCATCTATGGGGTGGCATCCATCAAGCCATAAGTGCATAAAATATCAAGATTATGGGTCACCCATGCCTAATTAATGCCTCCCATGACTCTTTAATGCCCCTTCTTCCATGGTTATAATGAAGATAATAATGGATTTAATTCCAAATATTAGGATTATCCTCAACCACACATCTTCATCTCAAGATGGACGGTTCAGGTTGATCCTAATCAATCTCAAAAATCTATAAATACAGAGGCCATGAACATCATTTCTAGGCTATTTTGGTACAAGGTTATTATACTCAAATATCTTCAAAGCTTGAATATTGCAAAGTTATAATGCTAAATTGTTTCCACAAAGCTTCATCGATAGGCTAGTTTAGTGATTTACAATCAAGAGCCTAGGTTTTATGCGGTGTTCTTGAGGCATTAGAGGAGCTTACCACCATTGTTTACAAATACAAGGATGCTTGATCAAGGGAGAACATGTTTTTGAGCCACATGGGTATGGTGAATCCATTTGGGAAGGTAATATGGTGTTGCTTTCTTTCATTTGTTTCTTACTATCCTTTATAATTCCTATAGGAATAGATAGGCTTGGTTAGTTAGTTTTTTATTATTATTTTATTATTTATGGACCAATTCTTGACTAACTTTTTTATAATCCTCTCTACATCTTGGCACACTCGATGGGACCAGATACATCCTACACTTGAAGGAGATCCTTTTGCAACTTTAAAATATTTATTTAAGCCTTTAAAACTCTTACAAATTGATTTTCTAACTTTATTTTGCCATTTTTGGTTGCCATAGTTTTTACACAGTAACCGACGTCAACAGAAATATTGACATCAATTACCTGACTTAACCGACATCGATTAGTAGAACCAACATCAGTTATATCTCGGTTGGCCATAACTGATGTCGATGGTAATAACCAATGTTGGTCACTATGTTTTTCAAAAAACATAGACCTGAGACCTACTTCTTCAAAGTTTGTTGTTTCAAGCTAAAAAGAGATTCAAAGTTAAAGGACACGCCGACATTTTTGCTACAGGAACAAGCTTTTGCTTTGATAAAAACAATGTTTAAATCACCTCTTGCATGCTTAAAAATGAATTAGGAACTTTATTTTGGGTGTTTAACAAGGAACTTAGATGTTTTGGTGAATGTTTTCAAAGTTTGCAACTAAGACGAAGGGGTCAAATGAACACCACCAAACATTTCATTTGGGTTTAAAATTGAACACACTTGTCAATTCTTGTTTGCAATAGTTGATTAGATTAATCTTGTTTGGAAAAAAGAGGAATGTTATGTGTGTGCTCTTCCATTTGTCCCCTATAGGGAACCTTTGGAATCAAAAGCACCATTCCTATTGCAAATAACCTAGTCCAAGGCTTAGAAAGAATTTTGCTTAAAGCACTCCCCAAAAACTCGCCAAAATTTGGGTGATCTTGAAAATGACCTTAAAGTCTTTTTATTTTATGCTTTCTTTATTTTCATGCAAACTTGGCTTGTGAGGGGGAAGTCATTACCTCCCACGAGTTCTTTAGGGAAGATTTGACCTGAGGTTTTACCTCTTGATATTGACTTCATTTGATTCATTTAGAGTTACACATGGGACGTATCTGCATTTGAAAATCGCACTACATTGATTGAACAACATGATGTAGTGGTTTTAAAAAAGACTAGACCTTTTTACAACTAGCTAATACTATGGTCACCCAATTTCTATGCTTGTCTTTTGCATCATTTGACGTGAAAGTCATTGTGTAATTGATTCCCCTAGAATGATTGAAACCTTTCTAGTTTAGTAGACTCCACTTTGCCATACCTCATCAATTTAGACTTAAGACATTTTATTTTTGTCATTAGCTTACTTGGTCTTGATTTGTGTCTAAAAGTGCTTGTTAACTCAATGAACTTAACCAAAACACATTGTCCTCAATTTTCTTGAGCAAGGGAGGCATTACGCTGTCCAAATGGAAAATTCATCTTTTCCTTGTTCAATTTGTTATCAACAACTTTTTGTCATGACATCCACTTTGACATAGTTATGTTGCCCAATTAAGTCTAAATTTTTTACCCAATTTGTTTAAATCCTTCATTTATAATCCACATTCAAAATTGAACCTTTCTGAGTTCTAAGAGTTGGTGCGTCAAAATGGGTTCACCATTTGTGCACTAAGCTTGTTTTAACTTGGGTTCAATTTTATATTTGGATTGAAGGTCATTTATTAAGACTCAAAATCACATTATCATCTTGGTGTACTCAAGTCATCTTGCGTATCACTCATGCTTTGAGTCCTAGAACATATTTTATCCTACTAGAATCATGTGGTGATGTTGTGCTACCTATTTGGTCCTAGATTTATACTTAGTGATTTGTGTATGTTTTTACATCTTGAGTTCCTTAGTTTATTTTGTCTTCTTTGTAATTCAGAGAGCTTTCCTTTAAAATTCTAGGGTCAACTTGTCAAAGTTGGAGCTAGCTTTTTTAGTGTGGGTATATCAAAAAGATCTAGGCTTTGGTGTACTAGTTTTCACCTTGGGTCTTTGAGTTACCTTACTCTCTTTCAATCTATACAATTTCAAATTTACCAAAGGTTGAGTAAACTCGTGAACTAAATCTTATAAATTGTGTGTGGTTTCAAATCACCCTCCCTTATAGTCTCATCGGAACCTTGGTTATTTGTTTAAAAGAGAGCCAAAGCATACTTTGATTGGTTGTTGAACATTGGTCCAAAGTTAGTCAAACATGCAAAATAACTCTTTTTAGACATGACTCAAAGGTTCACTTGTAGTGGGGCCTCTTATGGCCTTAGTTATGAGGATCAACAATTTTATGATGGTCAAAATAACCCCATTGTTTTTAATGATATCCCCATAATAGTAGTATTTGAATATGATTACAATGAATATCAACCCCAAGAAGATCAAGATGAAGCCATTCTTAGATTGATAAAATCAGGTGCTAAACTACCTTCTGACTTTCCTACAGAGCAATTACATACCTTAGTTAGAGAAGGAGAACAATGGCAAGAGCAAGCTTTTGCACACATAGACAAACCTTCTTCCTCTAAAAAAGGAAAGGAAATACAAATAGAGTCAAAACCCACAAATCTAGATCTTCTAGATAAGATCAAGATAATAAGTCAATGATATACAAATCAACTTGTCAGAGACTTAACTGACTCCCTAGTTGCCACTTTAATTAAAAATAATACTTCAAAAAAACATGAAGATATGGTAGAAAGTACACAACAAGTATTGGATGAGAACATTACCATAGTGGATCAAGGTAATCTAAATGAATAGTTAAAGTCACAAGAGACCTTACAAGATGTTCCATTTGACACGAAACATACATTCTTCAATCATCAAGAACCTCTTGTTACTTTACAAACTCAGAAACCCAAACATTCAGTTTGAATTGAGGAAATCCCTCAAACAAACCAAAGATTGGTAAATAAACATAGAAATTTCCAAAATCAAAAAAATATGAAATAGACAGATTTAAGGAATGTTTTACAATCCAAGAATCAATGGCCTATGTTCTCAACTCAAGCAATAAATAAGAACCATATCATGGATCGAAAGATATACACTCCCTATAGATCCATACAAAATCAGGGGCACATTCCACCCCAACAACAACAAAACTAAGGGAACATTCCACCCCAACAACAATAAAACTAGGGGCACATTCCACCCCAATAAGAAAAAAACTAGGGGCACCTTTCACCCCAACAAAAACAAAACCAGGGGCACATTCCACCCCAATAATAACAAAACTAGGGGCACATTCCACCCAATAATAATAGGGGCACATTCCACCCCAACAACATCTTATCCAATCCAAAAATGCACCAAACATACAAGAATGGAATTCTATGAAGGAAATTATCCAAAGATTGGAGATGAATAATAGAGTCAAAAAGTACAAATTTGATGAGATATACCCATATCCATTTGAATTATCTATTCTCCAAAACCCCTTTCCACCTCATTTTGAGGCACCCAAATTTGATAAATACAAAGGGAAAGGAGATCCGTACGAACACATGTAAGAATTATTCATATTTTGTCAATAGGTTGCTTATAGTAGCGAGTACTTACTATGACTATTTCTATAAAGTTTAGTGGAAGAAGCTCTTGATTGGCTACTTAAACTACCCAAGGGATCAGTTGCAAATTGGAATGACTTATCAAAAAAGTTTTTTAACCATTTATCATATAACATAGAACATGAATTAACCGTTGTTGACTTATAAAAAGCCAAGCAATGTGATGGTGAAAGTTTCACTGCATATTTACAAAGGTGGAGAGCATTGGCAGGGTGCTTTCAACACAATTTACCAGACAAATAGTTGGCTGATATCTTTGCATAGAATTTGCATCTTGAAGTTGTTCATAATATATGATTAGCTTGTGTTAACTCATTTGAAGAAATTATTGATAAAAGAGTGCAGATTGAGAAGGCTCTTATTTCTAGGGGCCTTGTTAAGATCTTTGCACAAGGACAAGTATCTAATTAGACTAAATCACTAGCTCCTCAAATGGTTACACAGGATAAGTCTAAGGGATTCACAAAAATAAGAACATGGTTGGAAATGGGGTGACAAAAATAAGACATGTATGAATGGTACATGCTATGCCTCCTCCAAATGTATAATTGACTCCCTTAAATACACTACTTGCTTACAAAGACAACCTCCATGAAGGATGTTTCATAACAATTTTAGATTCTTTAGCAAGTTAGGAGAATCAGTTGAAGCAGTATTAAAAAATCTCATTGTAGCTAATTTAATTATATGGCTAGTATCAAAGCCATTTCCTCAAGATCAGCCAAAACCATACTGGTATAAAGAGAATGAATGGTGTAACTTTCATCATGTTGTTTGTCATGGTGTATATCATTGTGTTCAATTATGACATATTATTGAGGACTTTATTGAAAATGGTGAGCTAGAAATTATAGAAATACCATTAGTCACCCATGAATCACCATCCAAGGCCCTTTGCCTCGCTCTTCTAATTATAATGACTCCTTGCCACCTCTAGGTTGTGCAGTTACAACTAGACACCTGCGAGTTACCATCCAGGGCCCTTCACCCACTTCTTTCTATAAACCCAATGAGAACATTGTGTTAATGGTTTTAAAACTGAATACTATCCCAATAAAGACTAAACTAGTTCAATCCACAATTTAAATACCTTATAGTATAACAGATCAATTAGATAAAACCCCTACACAAATTTCCATATTAGAACTCTTGCATAAATCTGATGTCCATAGAACCATCTTCAACAAACTTTTAAAAGAGTCTATTATGCCTAATGATATAAACCTTGATTAGTTCCAGAACCTAGTTGGACATTTATCTTCATTTTAACAAATCACATTTGATTAAAATGAAATGTCCACCCTTGGCCCAAACCACAATAACCCACTATACATTGAGATAATCATTATGGATCATAAGATCAAGTGGGTTCTTATAGATAATGGTTTAGGGCTAAACATCATATCTCTTAAATTGGTGTGATGATTGGGTTACATGGACAAAGACATTCAGCTAGAGACTATTACAATTAAGGCTTACGATAATGCCGAGAGGGAGTCATCCAATACAATTTAGTTTCCAGTCATGGTTGAATCTATTTCTCATCACACATTATTCCATATTGTGGATATTGAGCTTCCTTATAACATATTTCTTGGTCATCTTTGGATCTATGAAGTAAATGTAGTTCCATCTACTCTTCACCAATGCCTTAAGTTTCCCCATGATGAGATTGAGGTTACTATTCTTACTGATCAACAACCATACCAATACTACAAACATCTTGAAGTAGAGTTTCATAATTATAACTATTGCCTAGGTTCTGAATTCATTGCAAAGAAGAACAAAGCCATCATTTCTCATCCATCTCCATCTAATTATATAGACTCTGGTGATCTGGCCTCCACTTCAATTGATCATTTTCCTATAGCTATGGCCAAGTAGGTTATTATTAAAGATGCAGGCATTTCCACGTACCATCTAAAGGACATCCTCCATATTGCAAAATTACCAAAATCCCCTAAAACATTTGGTAAGCCTAAAAATTCCAAAACTCCTAACAGACCCAATCAGATTTGGCAACCAAAGAAGAAGCAACCAAAACCTCCTATGGTTTTTGTACCTACACTTACACCAAAGAAAGATTGAGAGGCTTTTGCTGAGGGAAATTGGTTATATTCTTAGGGCCTTATAGATTATTTTCAAAATCTAAAGTATCCTATCCATAATAGGATAATGGATCATCTTGACTATACAAGGAAGGCCTTGTCCACAGGTGTAAGGAATTTTAGAGCCCTTATCAATGGAGTTGTCAATTAGAATCATGGTCTCATATTTAAACCACTAGAGGATGACCTCATAACATTTGGTAGTGACTCTTCTGAAGTGACTGGTAACGAGACTCCTAGTAGTGATGCAATGTCCCATTATAGCCTTTTCGATGAGCTTACTGATTCAGATTTGTTTGATTCAAAATCCATATTGACCATAACACCTATTGGAGCTTCCCGTCTTGAAGCAAAAATCTATCCTATTGGAGCTTCCTATCTTGAAACAAAAACCCATCCTAGTGGTGCTTCCTTTCTTGAAGTAGGACCTTATATCTTTACCATTGATGCTTCCCATCCTAAAGCAAACCCTCACTATAACCTATGCCTTTGCCATCCTGAACTCATAGATTGGGATCAAAAAAATTTAGTCATTTGCCTTAATGAGTTTCAAAATGAATAACTGATTGCAAAATACATGTGCCTATGAGATGCATTCCCCATTGGTGATCATAAGCAGGGTTTTGATTTTTCATTGAATTCTTCTGCCTACTTTAGAGAGTAGACAAACTTTGTTGGTCATAATAAATAACAAACATCAAGATCTTTAGGTGAAAACCTCTTTGAGGCACTTGTTGATTAGGGAAAAAGTAAATAAAAAGACAAGCCTTTGAGTTAAAACTTGTTTTAGGTGCTCCCAAGTGGGAAAGTTTGCTCATCCCCTCAAGACATAGAAAGTCCATCTAGCCCAAGTTCCATAGCTAGTACAAGCATATCTTTTAGAACAACATCAAATATTTGAGCATCTTGCTCTCAATTTTCTAGAGGTCTTTGCGAATTGGCCTTTACCTGAGAAGACAAATTTTGATTCTTCATATTATCCAGAACTTTGGGAGGAACAACAAGAAGATATAGTAGAAGAAGATGATCATGACATACATTGCCTACAATTATAGATGGATCCACACTCCTTATAGAGAGCACAATATAAGTGAATTTGGGAATCCATGAGGATCCCAAAAATGTTTATATTGGAGCTTCCCTTATCGAAGTAGAATGTGAACATATTATGTCCATTCTTAAGGATTATATAGACATATTATGACATGCCAAGCCTAGATCCAGATTTGTTTGTGCATCATCTAGTTATTCACCCTGATGCTAAACCAGTCAAGCAAAAGTTGAGAAAGATGCATCCACACATCGCCCTTTTGGTTAAGGCCAAGTTGGAAAAGTTGTTAGGAGCCAGTTTTATTAGACCACTAGATTACTCTGAATGGATTTATAACATAGTGCTAGTAAGTAAAAAGACCCTAGGCATATGTGTTTGTACTAATTTTTGTGATATCAACAAGGCATGTCCCAAAGATGATTTTCCTCTACCCAACATCGACATGATTGTCAACTCAACTATTGGATACAAGATGATATCCTTAATGGATGTATTTTTTAGTTACAATCAGAATAAGATAGCTCCTAAAGATCAGCATAATACTGCATTCACCACTCTATGGGGGACATTCTATTAGTCATACCATTCAATTTGAAGAATGTTGGAACCACATATTAGTGTGTAATGAATATCATCCTACATGACATGATGCATGACATTGTTGAGGACTATGTTGATGATATACTAGCAAAATTAAGAACAAAAGCAGGACACCCTGGCATTATACAAAGAATATTTGAGAGGCTTCATGCATATAAAGTCCACTTGAATCCTAAAAAATGTGTCTTTAGAGTCACATCAGGAAAATTATTAGGGTTCATTGTATCACAATGAGGGATTAAAGTTGACCCTGTAAAGGTCACTACTATTATGGAAATGCCTACACCAAACAATCTTAAATAATTGTGAGGTCTACAAGGCAAGATCCAGTCTATACGTAGGTTCATTTCTCAATTGGTAGATAAGTGCCACCCATTTACCATCTCTTAAAGAAGGGGGTAACATTTTAGTAGGATGAAGATTGTTAGATAGCATTTGCAAAGCTTAAAATGTACTTGGCTAAACCACCAATTTTATGACCTTTGACATAAGGAAGGCCACTTCTTCTTTATATATTAGCCACAAAACATGCACTGGGGGTACTTTTGGCTGAACATGATGATCATGGTAAGGAATATGTGGTTTATTATTTAAGCCACACATTGGTAGCCTATGAACATAATTATATGCTTATTGAGAAGGCATGTTTAGCTATGGTGTTCACCACTTAAAATTTGTAACATCATATGCTAAATAACAAAACTATTATTATCACCAAGGTAGATCCTCTCAAGTTCCTCTTATCTAAAGTAGCTCTCCAAGGATGCATGGCTAAATGGATTATGCTCCTCAGTGAGTTTGATATCATATACCAAAGTCAAAAGGCAATCAAATGGTAGATTATTGTAGACCAACTTGCAGAAGCTCCTATTACGGCCATTCAACCTCTCAACTTTGACCTTCTAGATGATTATATCATGATGATAGAATAAGCATCACAAGAACCTAAAAAATAGATTCTCTATTTTGATGGATCCTTCACATCTTAAGGATCTAGAGCTAGCATATTATTGATCACACCATAGGGGGATTTGATCCCTAAAGCATTTCACATACAATTTTAATGTATAAACAATATGGCTGAATATGAAGCATTAGTTGTATTGGGTGAATATTTTGTCGACAAGCTAACTGGTGAGCAAAATAGTTCCTATCACCACAGCATAAGAGACTAGTTAGCCCAGTGTGCAAGTTTACTACATCAGAGGTGGACCAATCTCCACTATCATCAAGGGGAGGTTCCCTATAAATATAAGGTAGGAGCTATATACTATATATAAATAAGCAAAAAATAACACTCAGGGGCAGAATACATATTCCATCTCTCTTCTTTCAGAGATGATGTTAACACACAAAGGAGAAAAATCCTAGTGGAAACACTGAAGGCACTCTCTTGTTTTAGAAGTGTTTTTGCAGGGAGTAGCAAGATTTTCTTTCAGGTAGTAAAAGTAACTGGTGACAAAAGGGCACAGTAACCAGTAGGATGAAATAGAACACAAAGTTTCTACCTCAACTACCCAAAGAGTATAACACAAAGGATAATGGGGGCACAAAGTCATCCTAGAATCCTCAATACAGAAAGAAAAGAAAAACACATGCTGAAAACAATTGTGAAAGCACAAAGTCTTCCCACAGTTGGCTTCAAGACACCTCCCTTATTACCTTCACTAATTCTGCTTGTCAAATTAAATAAACAAGAACACATTTAGAAGATAGACATAAGAATAATCTCCTAAAATGATACAATCCAAAACAACACAAAGTCTACAAACAACTTGCTTTTTCATTCAGATAAAATGAAATAAAATTACAATCTGAGCTCAAAGTCTTAGTATTCTTCTTTCAACTAGGCAGAGTTTCGCTCCTGTAAAAATGAAAATTCTCTCTTCATAATGAGAGAAATTATAATATATAGCACTTCCAAGAAAGACTTGGGCACTTTTTTCTATGGGATGGCCCATGATGCAGTCAACGTCTTCAATGCACCTTTAGTTTTGTCTGGAGGGACCATGCTGGGAACAATGCATTGCCTTAACTATGGTGTGTCCGTTCATCTAATATGTCTCTTTCTTGGTATGTACCATCTGGTCCTTTTCTTGATATTTGCATAGTTATCTTATTCACCATTACTTTATGGAAGAAAAATAGGCTTGCATCCTTGATTTGGTGTGCTCAGAAGTCTAAGTCTGCTTGATCCATTGTTCCACCTATTAGAAATAACTCTTTTGAGAATATTTTTGGTCCTTTGGTCTTGATCCTCTCTCCATTGTAACAATTTGAGTCTTCAGGCTCTCTTTTCAGTCAGTCACTTAATTATTCCTTTAAATTCTATGCTTTATTTGAATTTCCATGGATATTCCATTTAAATTTGATGTCCATAAGACCATCAATGGTCACCAGCTACTTGAACCATGTTGAACCTTGAACCCGTGAACATATGAAAGTTCATTGGTACATTGGTTCATTCATTCTCTTTTGTTCCATCACTTTTTGGTTCAATTGCTTCCCCGTTCCTTGGTTGAACCATCCGTTGAACCACCTATTTGTTGCTTTTTTCCTTGACTGAGGCTGCCTTTGAACCTTTGAGCCTATGAACCATTGGACTTTGAAATCTTTTGGTTCAAGGTTTAATCGGTTCATAGGTTCATTCTGTGTCTCACTCAATCATTGCTTCCTTTATATTTCTAAGCTTTGGTTGAACCTTTGAACTTGTGAACTCATTGAACCTTTTGGTTCAACTGTTCAATGGTTCAATTGGTTCATTCAGTTCATCCTTTGAAGCCCTTTTTGTCCAAGTCTTTGAAGGTTCCTTCTTGGTGCCTTTATTCAGCCTTTAGAACATCTCAAAGGGAAGTTGTCCCTTCAGGATTTTAAAATGGTCCTTTCTCTATCGTCAAGTGCCCCCGTAAGGGTACCTATCCTTCAGGCTTCAACTTCTTCGATGGATTCTTACTTCTTCAACGGGATTTTGGATTTCTTGTTTGATCCTTCCTAAAGGGGACTTGCCCTTCAGGGTCTTGAGAAAGGTCCCTCTTTCTCGATGAGATCCCCCTACAAGGGCACATACCCTTCAGGTGGTCTTCAGATGGCCTTCAGGATTCTTTCTCCTCAGTGGGTTATTTCTTCATTGGTGGACTTTCACTTCAGGTTTTTTTTCTTGGACAAAAGTCTGAAGGAATTGTTCCTTTCCTTCATCCTTTCTTCCTACTTTTCTCCTTCTTTCTGTTGGGATTTCTGACCTCCAAGGTTGCCTTTTGAAAAAGTTACAAGGGTCCTTTTGGCTCCTAAGTTCCCTCTGCAAGGGCACTTGTCCTTCGGGCTGTTGGAAGACCCCTTTGAACTTCTTGATTAAAAAAATGGCTAAGTGTTGAACCCATTTCTTTCCTACAGAGTCCATAGAAACCAAATTGCAAATTTTGTAGTTTTGAGGCCTTGAGAGTTCATAGATTTGAGCCTGCTTGTAGAGTCTGTAGAAGCCAAGTCTATAGTTTTCTCTAACTTTGAAAGAGTCTATAGAAATCTAGCTTACAGATTCTGTAGAAAACATCTGTGAAGTTCATAGTTCCACCTGCAAAGTCCGTAGTTCCAAGCGTGTAGAGTCCATAGATTCAAGCCTGTAGAGTCCATAAATTTTTTAAAAAGCTTTGAAAAATAAAGAACCTAAATGCTCAAATTTTTTTTTGAAAAGGGGAGAGAGGATTTTGGTCTTGCGGGACCAAGATAGCTCATATGTTGTTCCAAAAATGAGTGACATTTTTGGGGAACAACAGCTGGCTCCAATTAGGGAACTTCTTTCAGATGAAAACTTGGAACAGCTGAGGGGAGTAGAAACTAGAATCTCTAGTGCCTTGAAGTGTGCCATTGGGATACAGAGTCATGCTACCCAAAAAGAAAGGCTAAAAAAATGAAAATAAAAGAACAAAATAGAAATAAAAGACTATACAAATATACATATGTATAGGGGAACTCATCCGATACTTCAAGAGTTGAAGTGCTTCAAATGTTGCCCATTGTGAGGCAGAGAAAAGAGAGTGCCATCTTGATACTTCAATAGGAAACTATTTTTACCATTGAGCTAATGCATAGTAAAAGGGCCCCTCCATAGGGAATCAAACTTTCCATGCATCCGCTTTGGTTCTCATCTCTTATCCCACAACAAGACTTGATCTCCAATTTAGAAATCATGATTCTTTGCTTTTTGGTCAAAGAGCTTCTTCACCAGACAATGATGGGTGGAAATTCAATCCACCACTGCAATTCTCTACTCCTCCAGCTCAGTCAGGAACATGATCCTCTTATCCATGGCACTTTCATACATTTGATCTTCAATTACTTTAGCCAATTTCAGTGCTGGCAACTCCAGGGTAATTGGTATTTCAACATTGACTCCATAAATAATTTAGAAAGGTGACATACCAATTGCTCTCTTTGATGTAATTCTGTCTGCCCATAAAGCATCAACCAATGCCTTATGCCAAGTCCTTTGGTTGTCATCCATCAACTTTTTGATGATAGTCACTAGGTTCTTATTGCTTGATTCAACCTATCCATTCCCTTGTGGAAAGTAATAAGAAGAGTGGGAGAGTGTGATCCCTTGTGGAAATAGAATTGAGTAATCTCTTGGGAGGTGAAACAAGCTGCATTATCAGTGATAATTTTGGTTGGGACCCCAAACCTAGAAATGATGTTCTCTTTGAGGAAATTACATACTACTTCTGAAGTAGCATGTTTGGTTGGAACTGCTTCCACCCATTTGGTGAAGTAGTTTGTTGCCGTGAGGACATAGTCATGTCCAACACTTGATGATGGGTTTATAGCTCTAATAAAATCAATTCCTCATTACTAGAATGGCTCCTCTATGATCACTATTTCTAGGGGCAAGGCAACTAACTTGGGCCTTCCAACAAACTACTGGCACAATTCACATCCCTTGACCCACTTGTATGCATCTTGAAAGAGAGTTGGTCAATAGTACCTAGCTCGTAAGATCTTATGGGTATTCACAGGGGCAAAAAAAAGTCCTCCATAGGCTAAATTATGGAAGGACTTTAGAAGTTAGCTTTGTTGCTCCTTGTTCACATAGCAAAGGAACGTTCCATCAAGGCTCCTCTTGTATAGGCCATTGTCCCAGAGGACAAAATTAGCAGCTTTCAGCTTGATGGTTCTCCTTTCTTTATAAGATAGGTGAGCAAGACACTCACCATAAGTAAGGAAATGAGCAATACCTGAATACCACTCATTTGTGGTGGAGACAGAGAGGACTGTTGGTGTGTCATCCACTTCTAGTTCTTCATGCTATGTTCCTCTTGGCTTGTTATCAACAATTAGTTGGCATAGCCCCTTTCCATGCACTAGCTTTGTTAGCTTGATGACCAAATCAAACTCTTGGATATTTGCAACCCAATTTCCTCTTTTTGTCCCAAAACTCCTATTGAGTTAGTATGGATTTGACCGTGGTGTCAGGAACTAAGGAAATTGTGTGTGAATTCAAGATGTAGAAGTGGAAATGCTTCACTGCCTTCACCACTGCATAAGCATGCTTCTCCATGTTTGAGTACTTCAACTTATGAGCTTTGAGAGGATAACTCATAAAGGAAATGGGGGATTCCATACCTTCTTTATTTTATTGAACTAGAATTGCTGAAAGCATGTGTTTTGAAGCATAACTATATATGGTGAACTCTTTGTTATAGTTTGGGCAACCCAAAATTAGAGCATGGGCAATGACAGTCTTGATATCCTCAAATGCCAACTTACCTTCTTTAGTCCAGCTGAAGGTGGCTTTTCCCTTCATCATGTTTACAATGTGCCTAGTCTTCTCAACAAACTTGGGGATGAACCTCTGTAAGAAATTCACCTTTCCAAAGAAAGAGTGAACAACAGTCTTACTTGTGGGCAAGGTAAGCTCTTGGATAGACTTGATTCTATTTGAGTCAATATTTATTTCTCTTTTGGACATAATGTGTCCAAGAAGTTTTCCCTTTGTTACTCCAAAAACTGACTTCTTGGAGTTTAAGGAAATGCCATTCTGGCGGCAACGTTCTAACACTTATTGCAAATGGTGCACATGATTTGGGTGATGCTTAGAGAAGACGTTCAAGTCATCAAGATAAACTACAATGAACTTACCCATCTCATCCTTGAAGGTAAGGTCCATTGCTCTTTGGAAGGTGGCGCCAACATTTCTCAAGCCAAAAGGCATCCTTTTATACGCAAACGTGCCCCAAGGTGTGGTGAAAGCAGTCTTATGCTGGTCTGCTTCACCAACTTTGACTTGATTATATCCTGAGAAGCCATTTAGCATTGATAACATCTTTGAGCCCCTCACTATCTGCAACACTTGATCTATGATTGGCAGAGGATAATTATCCTTCAAGGATGCCTGATTCAAATTTCTAAAATCCACACAAAGGTGAATTTCACCATTCTTCTTCTTTACAGGCACTATATTGGCAATCCATGTGGAATGATGGATTGGGAAGATTATCCTAGCATTTAGCATTTTTTGTATTTCAAATAGAATAGTACCTGATATTTTTAGATTATAATGCCTGGACTTTTGCTTGTAAGGTGTCAAATCAACCTTGAGAGGAATGTCATGTCAAATTTTATCAGGCCAGAGTGACTTTAGGTCATCATAAGAGTATGCTAGGACATCTATGTACTGGTTGAGCAAAGTGATGAACTTGAATCACTCTTCAGGAGTATGAAATTTCCCAATGTTCACCATCTTGGGGTCTTCCTTGGTTCCCATATTAACTTGATCAAACTCTTGAGAGGAGCTTGAATCCATTTGCTACTGTTTGATAAATCTATCATGTTGATCAAACAACTTCTCAAGGGAGACTAGGCCTTTGGGAATCTTATTCCCTTTTAGTTGCAAGAACTCCTCACCTATGCTTGAACTTGATTCGGGAGTTGATTCACACTTTTGAAGTTCACTGCCTTCAAAATGTAGCCATTCAAAGGTATCCCTTTGCTCTAGGAAGGCAATGATTTGATTGTCATTGTTAAACACTTGCCAATAACTGGCATTATCAAGTACACTTGGTCTAAAGACCAACTCAATAGTGTACTTGTCTCCTTTAAAATCTGGGTGGGGGACTAAGAGAGTAGCTAAAACAACCAGTGCATCCACTTGGTCATTGAATTCTTTAGAAATGGTAGAGATGCTGAAAGCATCAAAGCTTTCAATTTGGTCCTAGATTAGATTGCGGTAATGACACAATCTTTCATTCTTGCTTTGGTACAGGTTTTTCACTTGACAAACCACCAATTCAGCATCTCCTTTAGCATGAAGGAGTCTGATGCCTTTGTCCCTAGTAGCTTTTAATCCCAACAATAGAGATTCATACTCAGTTGTGTTATTAGTGTTCCCAAACTATAACTTATAAGATGAAGGAAAAATGTCTCCTTGAGGAGATATTAACACAACCCCAGCTCCTAAACTAGTAGAGGAGTAGCTACCATCAAATTCAGGAATCCATACCTTATTTGATACTAATTTTTCTTTCAATTTCTCTTCATCCAGAGGGAGAGATTCTTGCACACTTTCATTACGCTCAGCCAACTCTTCTGTTGTTCTAGCTGAACTAATATTCAGGTTGTCACCTTCAAGAGTTTCAACAGAGATTTCATGGAATTCATCCATGGATAAAAAGTAGTCACCCATGCCTAAAGACTCAAACATAATTTGAGTTTTAGGTGCTGAGGTCTGGGTAACCATGTATTTCATTTCCTTCTCAGGGAGTAGCCTCTTCATAACACCTTTGACTAGAATCTTCACCTCGAATAAGTCCATGCTCAATTCACCACCAACTCCCTGCATAAATTCTACCCAAGAAGGATGCCATAGGATGCAAGGATGTCAGCCACCAAGATAGTCATCTTGATCCTCTTGTTTTGGAACACTATGAATGCATATTGAGCATCCTTGATCTACCCTAGTAGTGGTACTTGCTTTTTTTCCATGGAGAAGCATCTACCAGAGGTTTTGGTTAGTGTAAGGCCAAGGGGTTCAGCCACTTTAGCAGGCATAACATTGTTTGAGGCTCCAGAATCAATGATGTAGTTGTTCAGCTGATGTCCATTTATCAACAATGAGACATAGAAAGGTTTAGTCCTACCAGGAGCAGTAGGAGGGGTAATGACAAGACTGTTCCTGGTGGGTGTATTCCTGGGGGGATCATGTGTCACTTTGGGAATTGCTTGTTCAACAGGGATGGTATGGTTTTTAACACATTGAACCAGTCTGTCTAATTGCTCAGGATGGGACTATAGAAATTCAAATTCAGATATTTGAATTTTGGTTTTCTTTATATGGTCAATGATATCAAATGTCTGGAACGAGCTAGGAGCAGAGGATGGGAGTTCATCCTTTTGATTTTTGGAAGGGGGAAGACTGGACTGTGAATTTGAAGTAGAAGGTGTAGGGGTATTTGGGGTACTTACCTTTATTGCAATCACTGATTCCTTTGGTTGGAAAGGAAGAGTGGATCCCCACTTAGAAATTAAAACTACTGGTTAAGGTCGCTCCTCTACTTTATCCTTATTAGCTTGTTGAGCTACTTGATTCTTGGACCAAGTGAATACAACATACGACCCCTCAGGTGCATTACCTTCACTTCTGGGTTCATCCTGATAATTTAGAAAACCAATGTTGGAGTTGCCAACTAATTCTTCTTCTTCTTTAGAGAAGAGATTATCATCATTTTCAGGATTCAACTCAAGTTGGAATGAGAAATCTAATTTAGATTCAAGATACCAACTTTTGAGTTGGTTGGATGTGCTTCAAGGGTGAGGTTCCTCTATGGAAGAGGAAGGTGATTTAGCTATCCTTGATTCTTGGCAGCATTGCCTTGGTACGCTTGATTTTGAAATGTCCTCTTCGGCATATCTCTGTATGAAGGAGTAGATGACATCCCTTGCACCATTTTCTTTTTAAGAGATAGCATTTCATTTGATAGCTTTTATACCATTGGGTCAGTGGTGACTATAGGTGAGTATTCAGAAGATGAAGAGGATTTACCTTTATTAGGGTCTCTCCTTATCTTTCCTACCAAGATAAGGACATCTTCTACCTCAGTAGCTAAGTCTTGAGCAGTAGCAAGGTCTATGTGTCTAGTCTATCTCAACAAGAAACTCACTTTAGCTAGCTGTGAGTTGATGAAGAAACACTTGAGATTCTGAGGTGTTGGCTGGGCGGCCATGGGAATCCTATGCCTCAACTTGTCAAACCTGGGAATGAAGTCCCTCATATGTTCATGGGGCTCCTTCTTCATCTATGTGAGCCGGGCCAGCAAGGCATGCACATCTTCAATAGGCTTGAACCTGGCTTCAAATTTGTCTTTAAGTGTATCCCAGTTGGTCACTAATCTAGCCTACAAGTGGTAAAACTAGTCTACAACAATGCCTTGTAGTGTCTCCATGAATAGCCTGACCGCTATGTCTTCAAATTCCACCGTTATTATGTCATAGGCTATGCTAAAAGCTGTAATGTGTTCATTAGGATGAACTTTCCCATAACCAAAGAATTTGGGGAAATTCTTATTTGAACTGCATGGAAACTCGTGTAGAGGTGGAGTTAAATTTAGTGGACCAAAAGAGTTACCCCAAGGGCCTTGAGCCATGATTTGATTATATAAAAGTGGGATCACAAATCTGGGTGGAGAATGGATAGGCAAACCTCTACTAGTAGAAGAAAAAGAAGCTCTGCCTTGTGATGGTGGCCTGGTAGGGTTAGGAGGAAGACTCCTAGTTCGTTGAAGGTGAGGTTGTGGAGAAAACAACTCAAAATTACTCTGCTACACCAACTCAAAAGCAGGGTCAACAACACCTTGAGATTTCTAGCTTATGGTGTAATGTGGAGTTGCCAGATTGTAGAACAAAAATGGAAAAGAGAAAGATCTACTTTAGCTTGAAGCTTGAGACTTCAAACTATGTGCTCTTCCCTAGTGGAGTCACCAAAAACTGTTGGGTGAATATTTTGTCGACCAGCTAACTGGTGAGCAAAACAGTTCCTATCACCATAGCATAAGAGACTAGTCGGCCCAATGTGCAGGTTTACTACATCAGAGGTGGACCAATCTCTCCTCTCATCAAGGGGAGGTTCCCTATAAATATAAGACAAGAGCTATATACTATATATAAATAAGAAAATAACATTTAGGGGTAGAATACATCATCCATCTCTCTTCTTTCAGAGATGATATTAACACACAAAAGAGAAAAATCTTAGTGGAAAAACTGAAGTCACTTCTCTTCTTTTAGATGTGATCTTACAGGGAACAACATGATTTTTTTTAGGTAGTAAAAGTAACTAGTGAAAAAAGGTGTAGTAACCAATAGGATGAAATAAAACACAAATTTTCTACCTCAACTACCTAAAGAGTATAACACAAAGGATAATGGGGGCACAAAATCATCCCAAAATCCTCAATACAGAAAGAAAATAAAAACACACACTGAAAACAATTATGAAAGCACAAAGTCTTCTTAAAGTTGGCTTCAGGACACCTCCCTTATTACCTTCACTAATCCTACTTGTCAAATTAAATAAACAAGAACACATTTAGAAGATAGACATAAGAATAATCTCCTAAAATGATACAAGCCAAAATAACACAAAGTCTGCAAACAACTTGCTTTCTCATTCAGATAAAATGAAATGAAACTACAATCTGAGCTCAAAGTCTTAGTATTCTTCTTTCAACTGGGTAGAGTTTCACTCCTATAAAAATGAAAAGTCTCCCTTCATAATGAGATAAATTACAATATATAGCACTTCCAAGAAAGACTTGGGAACTTTTTCCTATGGGATGGCCCATGCTACAATCAACATTTTTAATGTGCTTTTAGTTCTATCTGGAGGGACCATGCTAGGAACAATGCATTGCCTTAACTATGGCATGTCCATTCATCTAATATGTCTCTTCCTTGGTATGGACTGTCTGGTCCTTTTCCTGATATATGTGCAGCTATCCTATTTGCCATTACTTTATGGAAGAAAAATAGGCTTGCATCCTTGATTTGGTGCGCTTAGAAGTCTAAGTCTGCTTGATCCACTATTCCACCTACTGGAAATAACTCTTTTAAAAATATTTCTGGTCCTTTGGTCTCACTCCTCTCTCCCTTGTAGCAATTTGAGTCTTTGGGCTCTCTTTTCAGTCAGTCACTTGATTCTTCCTTTAAATTTTGTGCTTTATTTGAATTTCCATAGATATTCCCTTTAAATTTGACGTCCACAAGACCATCAATGGTTGCCAACTACTTGAACCATGTTAAACCTTTAACCCATGAACCTATGAAAGTTCATTGGTACATTGGTTCATTCAGTCTCTTTTGTTTCATCACTTTTTGGTTCAATCGCTTCTCCGTTCCTTCGTTGAACCATCCATTAAACCACCTATTTTCTACTTTTTTCCTTGATTGAGGCTACCTTTGAACCTTTAAACCTATGAACCATTGAACTTTGAACTCTTTCGGTTTAAGGTTCAATGGGTTCATTGGTTCATTCTGTGTCTCACTCAATCATTGCTTCTTTTATCTTTCTAAGCTCTGGTTGAACCTTTGAACCTATGAACTCGTTGAACCTTTTGGTTCAATGGTTCATTGATTAACACATTATATCCTCCTTGGAAACATGCTTTATCAAAAAGGCTATGATGGAATGCTTCTTCATTTTTTATCTTTGGGAGAATCTAAGCTAGCACTAAGGAGGTTCATGAAGGAATGTTTGGGGCCCATACCAATAGTGTAGTCCTAGAAAAAAAGTTCTTAGATTAGGCTATTATTGGCCCAAAATGGAGATAGATGCTTGTAATTATGTAAAGAAGTGTGTTCCTTATTAGCAGCATGGAAACTTGATACATGCACCTTTCTTACCATTGCAACTGATTACAACACCATGGCCATTCTCCACATGGGGTCTTGATCTCATTAGGAAAATTAACCCAATATCTTTAGATGGCCATAAACACATTTTGACTACAACTAAGTACTTTACCAAGTGGATTGAGGCCATTCCTCTCACTTATGTTACTAAGAAATAAATAGCCAAATCCATTCATTAACATATCATCTATCGATATGGCATCCCAACCTGTATTATATCTAATAATGGTGGATCCTTTGTAAACCAAGATGTGAAAGCTCTTTGTGCAAAATTCAAGATCAAGCACAAGAAATCCACTTCATATAACCTGCAAGGTAATAGACAAGCTGAGGCATTAAATAAAACCATTCTAGCCATCTTAAAAAAGATTATCAATGATTCTAGCTGTAATTAGCACTTGCAACTTTTTCCTACCCTTTGGGCTTATAAAACCAATCATCACACCCCAAATAGAGCTACTCCATAGTCCCTTATTTTTGTCATTGAAGCTATCATCTCGATTGAGATTGAGATCCCATCATTAAGAATATCATTGGAGCATATTGAAGATGATGAAGACTATAGAGCCTCATGGTTGCAAGAATTAGAACTTATTGATGGTAAGAATTTGGATGCCCTAAAAAACTTACAGGCCTATTAAAATAGATTTTGGAGAAGCTACAACAAATGCATTCTCCGTCAAGAATTTGAGATTGGTGACTTAGTTTTGAAAGAGAACCAAAAGAACACAAATGCTAAACCCTAAAAAAAAGGCAAGTTTTAGCCTAATTGGTTAAGACCATACATTGTCACAACAAACTATAGATCAGGAGCATATCAATTGGCTGAACCTAATGGTGAATAACTTTTAGAGCCCATAAACATCGTACACCTTAAGAGGTTATATGCATGAACAAATTTGAACCATTATCTATCAGAACCCTAACTTGAGGGAAACTTGTGCTGTCATAATTTTGTCCCACCCTTTTATCTTACCTTGAACACATTTTATACTACCCTGGTCCACTTTTCAGGAATCCTGATAGTAAAGGCTTTGAACCCTTGGCACTTTGAACACATTATTCATCCCATTATATATTTCTCTTTGAGAAACATATTCTTTTTTATGTCTAAGACATGTTATAAGCTTGAACACTTTTTATCCCTTAACCAATTATGATCCCCATTATGTCTCATGAGCATTATGAACATCGTTAGCAGTAGTTCTACAAAGTAGTTCAACCAAGACAATCTTGTGCAGCTTATGATAGGTGAACAACTGCATCTTCTCAGTTCAAGTATTTTCTACTCTTTCTTATTTTATCAAGAACGTTACTATTGCCAATTTGTGAGCATGGGCCATTTCAGTCAGCTTAGCTATCTTATTAGAACCTCTACTCTTAGGATGTGCATCTCCTCGACTAGATGGTCCCAGCTTGTGCACATTTTATCCCAAAAGCACCAAAACATTAGAAATACTTTGAAAATACCAAAAACATTAGAACATGATCCATAAAAGAATAAAAACATTGTCTCATGCTTCTGTACATTTGTACATTCCTGTTCCACCATCCCACACTCTCTCTATTTTATGAACAACTGTTAATTTTGAACGCTCTCATGGTTTTGTGAGCAACTATTAATTTTGAAAGCTCTCATCATTTTGAAAATAACTGTTAATTTTGAATGCTATTATCATTTTACAAGCATAAAAACACCATTTCATTTCATCTTGTCCTACACATTTGCCATTTTGCAAGATCATTCTTTCTCATCTCGTCAGCTTCTTGTTTACTAGACCATTCTCATTTGTTTGTCATATCTTCCATTTCTTTTATAACATTAATCAAGCTAGTTTGATCATCATTTTTCTTCTATCCCATTTCCTGGGAGAACTATATTTGGCCTGAATTTCATGTTAGAATATGCATCCATGGAACTATGTAGGCAACATCCACTTGTTTTATACATCTGGAGTTAGCTCAGCCAACCCCTTCCTTTTCTTCTCTTCCCCCATTTCTTCTATCATTGTTCCTCTTTAATTAGGGAACAATTGTCATGTCATTGTTCTTTGTTATGATGTGGTGGAAAGTAATGCCTTTACTGCACATGCATGACCATTTGTTTTTAAAACACACTAACTTGGTTTTTGTTTGTGTGTGTTTATTTAAGTTTTCTTGGTGTTTGGTTGTGTTTTCTAGGTGTTTTTTTGTGCTTTCATACCTCCCCTTTTATTTCTTCTCCATTTCTCTTTTTATTACTTCTTGTTTCATTCTTGGTCTTGTGTTTCCTTGTTTGCTTTTGCTTATCTCTTTTGTGTTTCAGAATATCTTGATGATTCACATGGATCTCGATTGTTTATATCTTGATCCTATGTTATTACGTTGTTCTTGGACCATTTTTTTTATTTGATTATTTTTGATGTCTTGTTTTTCTATTTGATTTTTGTTTTTTGTGTTCAAGAATGCCTTGATGGTCCACATGAATCTTGATTATTCATATCTTGGTCTCATGTTGTTAAGATGTTATTGCCTTTTGTTTTTAAATATTTTTGTTCCTACTTAAGTCTTGATAGATCATATCTTGATTTCAAGTTAGGTTTATATATGTTTATCTTTTTCTTTTTCTTTGCTTTTCTGTTTAAATGTAAATGGCTGTAACTTTGGTCTTGGTCGTTGTTTTACCATTATCCGTAGTTATAGATATTCACATTTGAACTAGCTAAACACAATTAGAATCTTATGTTATTATAAGTTATTCATACTTATGATGCCTAATTTATTTTTCTATAGCAAGCACTTTGTGCTCAAGTCTCAAGATCTTAATGTCAACATTAGCTTTGATAAATGATTCTCAAGAACACTTTGCAAAACCTAGGCTCATGATGTGGAATTAAGCTTCTAGGTAGCATGCATTTTAGCACTCAACTCTATGCTTAGACATGCATCTCTTCACATACATTATGAGTCTAATCAATTCTTGGTCATTTTTCATCATTCTTCATTCCATTCTCTCCCAAACTTGGGTGAACTACATTGGCCTGAAGTTCATGATGGAACATGAGTCCATGGAACTATATAGGAAGTGCTCAATTTTATATTGAGGTCAGCTCAAATATCTCCATTCTTATTTTCATCTCTCTCATCACTTTGTGCATTTTCATATGCTTGATTTTATATGGCTTTCTAAGCTATTACACGATCACATGTACATTTGTGCCTACTTGCTTTAACCTATCTTTTGGGTTATATCCTTGAGCTATTTTGCTTGCCAATTGCCCATGTTGGGGCCCACCATCTAAGCAACATCCGAATCAAATCAGATCTATAGGGGAAAATCATTATTATTATTTATCAATGATCAAGATTTGCCCTACTGGGGCAAAACTATTTTATTAGGATCAAATCTACTCTACTGGAGTACTTTTTATTATCTTTTCTTTGGAGACCCCATTCTAGCGGTGCTTCCCTTCCTAGAATAGAACGTTCTATATTTTCCTCTAATTCCAAGCTCTCTACATTAAAGCCCATGATCACAATATTTTAGTGTGCAATTTTTCTCGAGATTGATCAATGCTGTAAGCGCATAGCTTGTACTCTCAAATTGGGTACATTTATAGTGTGTCCCTTATATTTATGGATTGTATCTTTCCCATTCCCCCCATCTCTAGGGCCTATTATACCTTTAATTATATTTTGATCATTGATGGTAATCACATGTGCAAGCATTATCTCATCTGGATGTGATCTATTCCATGGGTTAATCTCTTACTTTCTCTTTCTTTTTGAGAGTCCATCCTTCTCTTTCATCCTAGTATGTCATCTCAAGGCAGCATCATGGGTCTATTCCAATTTCTTCTTGACAACTCTTTTCTTTGAAAAGATATTTCTTTACCTGAATATCTTTCTACGCCTTCTCAAATAAGGGCAAAATGTAGACATCTAATTCGTAACACCATTTATGTTGAAATTGTCAATCTTACTTGAATTGCACTCAAATGCACATTTTAGGTCAAAATCCATAAAAAGTGCTAAATGGTTCAAACTTGTCATTTACAAGTTCCAATTTAGGTCAAAGTATCTCTAAACAAGGCAATGCATTTTATGGGCTATCTAACTTTGATCAGATCATTTCGAGTCAAAATCATAATTTTGCCATTTAGTGCTCTGGATCACTCTTTTCTTCTAATTCATTGCTACACATCATGTACATTTGTTATTTATTGTTGGCAACATCCTAAATGGGAATACAATTCTAATACATCTAACATCACCTTCTAGTTCCTCTCCAGTCAAATTATGACCAAGTAATATGACTTTTTGACCATTTTGATTAATTGAGGACCAATTTTCAAATAATTGCATAAATGTTGATTAACCTTGTTTAAGGCTAATTAATCTAAATCAATAGCTTAACTAGATTTTATATGAGAGTTGTTGAATATTTATTTTTGAAAATTTATTCTTATTATTTGCATCACCTAGTGACATCATCTATGGGGTGGTATCCATCAAGCCATAAGTGCATAAAATATCAAGATTATGGGTCACCCATGCCTAGTTAATGCCTCCCATGCCTCTTCAATGACCCTTATTCCAAGGTCATGATGAAGATAATTATGGATTTAATTCCAAATATTAGGATTATCCTCAACCACACATCTTCATCTCAAGATGGATGGTTCAGGTTGATCCTGACCAATCTCAAAAATCTATAAATAGAGAGGCCATGAACATCATTTCTAAGCTATTTTGGTGCAAGGTTATTATGATCAAATATCTTCAAAGCTTGAATATTGTAAGAGTCTCCTAGGAACCCCTATGAGGACCATGTCATCCCATCACTTCTCATTGACCTCATCATACCATATCCCCCACCTTCATCCCTCAAATACCCCTTTCTTCCCATTGATGATCATTTAATCACCTCCCTCTAAAGGGACAAACATGAACATACATTTAATTATTTTCACAAAGCTTTATTGACAGGCTAATTTAGTGATTTACATTTAAGAGCCTATGTTTTATGGAGTGTTCTTGAGGCATTAGAGGAGCTTACCACTATTGTTGATAAAGACAAGGATGCTTGATCAAGGGAGAACATGTTTTTGAGCCACATGGGTATGGTGAATCCATTTGGAAAGGTAATATGGTGTTGCTTTATTTCATTTCTTTCTTTTTATCCTTTGTAATTCCCATAAGAATAGATAGGCTTGGTTAGTTAGTTCTTTATGAATGTTTCATTATTTATAGACTAATGCTTGACTAACTTGCTTTGTAATCCTCTCTACAGCTTATGCCTTTTAGGTTAACTCATGTAGTAAATTCATTCACTGAGATGTTGAATGACATCCTCAGCCCCTTTCCATATGTCATTTTTAAAATCTTCCTTGATGACATCTTAATCTTTAGAAAACATGGGATGAACATATAAACCATGTTGAACTAGTATTTCACATTTTACAGGAACATATTTTTATGATAACATGAATAAATGTTCATTTTTCATTCAAGAGATAAAATATTTGGGATACATTACACACACAAGGAGTGCATGTGTGAATCTGACCAAGATTAAAGTCATATAGGAATAGGAAACACTAAATAAATTTGCATTTGATTCAAATCTTCCAAGAATTATAAAATTATACAAGAGAGTTGTGTTTAATTTTTATCTTTTGAACCAACCTACCAAAGGTGGAACCAAATAAAGTTTCATCTAGTCAGTTGCACAACAAAGATAATTTGATGAACTAAAATTTAGACTCTATTTTGTGTTAGTACTTATGTTACTTGACTATAAATTTGGAAGATCATCCAATTCATTCAGTAATAAAATTGACTATAACAAATGGATATTGATAACACAAGTCCTAGAAAAGAGTTAATTTATATTATAATGGATTAAACAACATATGATTAGAATCAAAGTGTTGGACCCCCTTTTGTATCAACTATGTGGACCACACTAGCTGGACCTATCTCAGTGAAAGACAATCTTTGGAGTGGTTTCTCCTTTTTTGTACATTTTAACACTATCTAGAGGAGTCCCCAAGGATCTTGTGCCAACTGATAGGTAGTTGCGTGGTACCAAATTTCAAAGGACATCCCTACCAGAACTTGTACATGGTAGATCTATAAGCATGGATGCCAAAAGAATGGAGTAGGTGAGATAACAAACCCCAAATATAGCTCATCATATGACATGTGCTCATAAAACTTGGAAATGTAGTGGAGCTAATAAACTAACAATAGCTGATCACTTGGCATGTGCCCATCTAACCTAGCAAGGAAGTGCCCAATTGCCTATAAAATAAGGATTGCATTTGAAGATCTAGAGAGGTGACTAAGGCAACAAATCTTTGGAAAAATAGAGAGCCAACCTAAGTTTTTATATTCTACATAAGATAGATTAGACATTCATATGTATAGCCCAAGGTCTCTTGTGAGCCTCTGGTCAAGAGTAGTGATAGGGAAGAGCATATGCTCTATTTTATATCTTAAACTTTATATGATGAACTACAAGATTAATAAAGAATGTGGTTGAAGAACTAATGTGTTTATTCTTGTAATATAGATAGTGCATTGTCATTTTATATCTTAGTTATAATAAGAATGATATAGTTCTTTACTTGAATGTATTATGATATGGAGGTTTATCCTTGGTCGTTAATGGCATCCTTGTGCCATATAATAACTTTGGCCTACCTAAAATAGACCAAGTGTTGGAACCAAAATGTACTAAGGCTATAAGACCCACACTTAGAATGTTACCCTGAGGATGAGCATTTAAATCCAAGCCATCCCTATGACTTGTGTAAGTAACCAAATGATCTTATACTAGCTATTCTCCTAGCTTATGCCACTAAGAGTCCTACCTAGCAAGTTATGGACTTGCACCTTAGGACTTGTGATAAAGAGAAGGATCACATGTATTAACCTCCCCTCAAATACCTTAGCACTAACAAGAAACCTGAACCTATCTTGCCCATGACTAAGTCTCTTTGAACCCTAAGTTGCATCATGTTGCTACTAGCCCAACACATGCCTGATCCCTTTGATATTATGCTTTGAGTGAGTGCACAAGGCTTGTGCCTTGTGTGAAACTTATGCCAATGTAATAGCATGATTAAATGTTTTGCACTAGACCTTATTATGCTTATGCCTATATCCATCAAGTCTAGAACTGACTTGGTTTGATAGCTAAGCACATGACTAAACATAAAAGCTAACCTAGTGAACTTATCTATAATATTTTGGTTCTATTGCCAAGACCCATGCTAAGTTTCATTGCTAAAATGGTGTAATAGATGTATGCTCTAACTATCACTTGATAAAATTAAGTGCTAACTAAAGTAAGTGGAAGATAGTTTTGCATAGAAGCATCCCACATGCAAAGGATAGGAGCTAAGAAAATGGGTACAAGCCAACCTGTACAATGCTTTATATGAGGTGTTCTTTTATGTGTTATCTAAGCATGTGTATCGATGGTTGGTTGCCTACACTACTAATAGAAGGTGAAGCTACAACCAGTGCATCGAGTGGAACATAGTGCTTAGAGAGGCTAAAGAGCTTAGATGAAGTTGGGACATGTGTTATGGACAAGTGGTGGAGCAGTGCATTGCACAACTACATGTTGGAATTTGTAGTGTCAATGTTATCATGCCCATAAGAAGATAAGTATGAGTTTCTTCATGAACCAAGGGGCACATTCATTATAGGACTCAACATCAAATTAAATAAGCTTCTGGTGGAGTATAAAATAGAAACTATAAGAATGGAAGGCTAAAATTCTTGCACGTATGAACAAACACAAAAGGTGAGAAGGGGAAGTATAACTAAGGTGTGATGGAAGAGGAATAAAAAACTGAAACCCGAGAGATTTAGAGGCTAAACTATAGTAAGAAAAGGCACAGGCTAATGGAGGATCTAGAGCTTGGAAGTGCTAAAAGGACCCATAGCAAGCAGGAAGGGCATGGGGAAGGATACCTTAAATTATAGCAGCATGAAGAAAGAGAAGAAGTAAGAGATTGAAATCAGTAGTTGGGTATAAGATGCAGTGGGTTCTTATAAGATGTGGCACTTGAGAATGTGCCATAAGCACCTACCCCATTTGAACTTGAAGTGTAATCTCATGCATTGGATTCCCCATTAGAAAATAAAGAATAGTAACTAAACCTATTATCAATGTCAACTTTGATAGGATTCAACATTTGGATCAAGAGTTTGTTTTTGAGATAGTAGTTCCCTATGAATAACTAAGTAAGGATATGATGAACCTAGCTAGTGCCAATCTAGGACCCTTTAACATAGGTGTAAGCATTCCCATATAGAGGATGTTAGCTATGCTGATTGGGCAATAATCCATAGGAAGTGGCATGATATCGTGAGTGATACTACACTGATAAGTTTGATAGCATAGCTAACAACATCAGGATCAATTCCCCAACGTACAATTAAAATCACTAGAGGGCCACCTCTAATGCAAACACAAGGGGGATAGGCACCTCAAAATTTGGCACCACCCCTTAGTAGATCTACTACAAGATGGTAATACACTTGCCTAATATCACAGTGCTGAGAATGCCATGGAACATGTGCTAAAGTGTGAGTTATAATGGCACACTTGGGGCATCACTCATCTCAAGTGCAAGGTAACCTAGTTCATGACCACTTTGCTAGATCACACCCATACCTGGTATCAAAAAATTGATTTGAACCTATTGTCCTTGAAAAATGATTCTTCATTTTTTAGACAACATAGGACTATTTTGGTCTTGCATGACCAAAATTGTTCATCCCCTTTCCAAACATTTGTTCTACAACATTCAAATTTGTCATTTTCTCAACTTTTTGGTAAAGGGATTAGTAGGTTTAATGGGTTCAAAGGCTTCTACAGGTGAGTTCAATCAAAAGGGACTAGTTTCTCGCACTTGGACACTTTCAAACAGGTTCAACGCTTTGGTTCAACTGAAAAAGGGTCATCGACAATCTTTTAATCGAATGAACCAATGAATCATTGAACCTTGAACCACTTTAGTTCAAGGTTCAACAAGTTCAAGGTTCAATATCGGTGACAAGCTTCAAACATGTCAAGCGCTTTGTCAAAGTTCAAAGGTTCAAGCAGTTCAAAGGTTTCCTTAGTTAAGGAAAGATGCATGCAAAATAAAGAGTTAGGCAGATGCTGCGAAGTGTCAACGGTGGAGGGTTTCAATTTGATGCAGCAAAAGACACCATGTGTCCTTGGTGAGAATCGACAGAGGCTAACAAGTGTCATCATCTGCAAGAGCCTGACTGAGCCCCACACATTTCTACAATGTCATAAAGGCTTGAAGAGGTAGATGCTGCCAAGTGTCAATAGTGAAAGATGCCATGTGTCCTCACCTGTTCCCATGGAAGACGACACTTGGCACTTATTTGAAGAGCAAAAGGCACCATGTGTCAAAATAAAGGGGCAATTGTGATATAAAGGTACATATAGAGCCAAGGAAAGGTTTCTTTCAGATGAATTGTCTAAAGGAATTCTTTCAAACATTTTGTCTGAAGGAAATGAAAGGGATGAGAGCTCGATGAAGGATTAAAGCCCAAAAGCCACTAAGAAGACCCCGAAGGGCAAGTTCCCTTTGAGAAAAGTTTGAGCCTCAAAGAGTAGCAGATGTTGCCAGGTGTCACAAGCTGAGACACAATTTCAAATGAATCCCCAAAGCACAGAACTCACCACGTGTCTCATCCCAGTGTAGCATAAGCTACCAAGTGTCCATATTCGTGCCCCTCAGCCTCTAATAGTTTCAAAGCTTATCCTAATAAGCTTATTTCAAAGCTGTGGATGCCAACAAGTGTCCTCATCTGTGTCACAATAGGAAGTGGCCATAGCAAGTGAGAAAGACACGAGGAAGTTGCTGGGAAAAATGATGGGCCTGCAAACATCAAATTTGTCTCAATGAAGTGTCTATTGATTTTAGCAAACTTAAAGCACGGACTCGAATGTGCTCAAAAAATCCTAAGGCCAAAATCAAGAGAAGGAAGAGACACAGAGGGAAACTCAGTAGGAGTTACTATTGGTAGGTGAAGTAGTTTGCCAGGTAGATATTTGGGATTTGGTAACATTAAAAGCACCGTCTACTTGTCCCCTTGGAGGTGAAGATAGAGTAGACAGTTGCATGGCTAATGTAGGTGAACGAATGAGTGATTCAGGCTAAGAAGGAGGCACTAAGAGAGGAATCGATGTGCCACATTTAAGGTGGTTGCCCTGCTCTAGTAGGGCCCTTCTAGACAAAACCAAGAATGCATCCAAGGCATTGAATGCACTGAATGGGTCACTTCATTGGGAGAAAGTGCCAAGCCTCCCTCAGGCCTCTATATAATGTAATCTTTTGTATCATTTCAAGGGAGACCTTTTTTTGATTATCATAAGTAAAAATCTACCCAAATTAAAAGGCATTACTAATACTTTGAGCTCAGATTGTAATTCATATTATTTTATCTGAATGAGAAAACAAGTTACTTGCAGACTTTGTGCTGTTATAGCTTGTGCTATCTTAGGAGATTGTTCGTATGTCTATTTCCTAGGAGCTTTCTTGTCCATTTGATTTAACAAGCAAAACTAGTGGAGGTGATTAGGAAGGTGTCCTAAAGGCCAACTGTGGGATGACGTTATGCCCCCATAAGTACTTTTAGTGTGTTTGAATTTTCCTTTCTTGTGTAAAGAAGCCTTGGGATGATGTGGTACCCCCAATGTTCTTCATTTTTCTCTCTCAGGTTACTGGTCACTCAGTACCCCCATTACCGATTACTTGCTACCTGAAAGATTCCTACTGCCTACTGAAGAACACTTCTGAAAGAAGAGAAGTGCCTTCTATCACTGCACCAAGATTTCTACTATTTAAGAAAGAATCTGGCTCTTGGCTGAAAGTTGCTTCTAAAAGAAGAGAAGTACCTTCCCCATCACCCAGGATTTCTTCCTTGTTTATCAGCATCAACTCTGAAAGAAGAGAGATGGATGGTTTATCCTACCCCTATGTCTTACTTTTTGCATATATATATTATATATAACCTCTGCATATTTAATAGGGAACCTCCCCTTGATGAGATGAGAGATTTGTCCCCTTTGGATGTGGTAAACCTTCAACATTAGATGACCAATCTCCCTATGTTGTGGTGATAGGAAGTATTTTGAATGCCAGTTAGCTGGTCGACAAAATATTCACCCAACAGAACCAAGGTATGGTTGATTACAATATTCTAAAGGAAGCCTTCTTGAAAGAGTTTGATATCCTTGAATTTAAGTAGTAGAGCATCATAACACTCAAGGAAATAAACCAAGGGTTATTTGAGAGTGTGCACCTGTATGATGCATGATTTAAAATTCTTCTCTTGAATCTTTTGTATGACATCCACCCCTCCCAACATGCATAATGGTTTGTTGGAGGCCTACTAGTAACCTTCAAATGAACATTGTCTATGAAAATATTCATAGACCCCCATGAATCACTTAAAGCCACACTCTGAGATGAGGTAGTAGGAAACATTAATACCGAGATCAGCCTATTCATGGAGGCATAGATCACATCAATGGCATTTTAGCTATAGAAGCTAGTTGTTGGTTTGGCACATGACACTCATAAAGGATTATGGTGTACCAACTATGAGATGGAGGGGCATAAAAAGAACAATTTCCCATGAATAAATGTTCATGCCCTACTCTTCAACTATGAAGTTTGTCATGGGTTATATGACTCTTGGAATTATCATCTAATGTAGAATGCTAGTCAAGTGAACACCACCATTTATTGAAAGATGTTTGATGCCTATATGCACTCCATGATATAATGTCTAGGTAATCAATAAGATACACTAAAATATGGAGAGAGGCATGAGGTAGGTGAGAACATCAATTGGTGGTCAGGTAGGTCAAGGGAATGAAGGCTATGACCAAAACAATATAGGTTATGGGAACCAATGAAGCATGCATGAGTGAAGAGAAGGATGTGGTGGATGAATATTACCACCATGATCATGCTAAAAGTGTGGGTTGACTAAGCATTATCATCATGATTACCTAACACACCCAACATATAGGTATTATTGAGGACCACATGCAATCAAGGAATTCCCAGACATGTACAAGAAGATAACTCAAGGTTAACCTGGTATAGATATAAGTGCCACAATGGTTAGACACAAGTCTAAAGAGGAAAGTGGGACCCTAAGCCATAAAAAACTTGCAAGGATACACCCAAAGTGCATGACACAACTAGGAGTGGGTTCACCACTCAACCACCTACTATACCAACCCAATAACTATGCGTAGAGTATGATGAATCAAGCCAAACTGAGCACATAATGTGACCCAAGCCAAAATATATACCCTATCTTGGCCCTACATGATAAAAGGGCATCCTATAACAAGTCATGAGTGTGATATAGAATTTGTAGGGGAAACTCTAGTTGGCTATAGATCTAGAGGCATAGGCCATCAATTCACATAGAATACAAGATAACCAAGAGGCTGAAGTATAGGAGTTGATCGAGATCATGTGCCTCTTGCAAACCAAAGGGATGCTACCCTTATTGAAATATCTACTATTGAAACATGTAGGGAAGGAACTAAAAGTAGAGGATATGCCTCAAACGATTGAAGTTATTATGCCACACATGGAATAGGTGCATGAATTAAGGCATACTTAGAACATAGAATATCACCAAGAGTTATTGATCGATGCCACCATCAATAGATGGTCAATTTGTGAAATACTTGTAGAAACGTGTGTCGAGGTTAATATCCTAACCAAAAATACTTGGGAGAAGATGGGATGGCCACCTTTGAGGCATTCACCTCACATGCTATTCATGTCTAAAAAAACTTGAGTGTGAACTATCCGTATCTTTAAGGGCACCATTATAGATATCATGGGTGTTGAGTTCTAAATTGACTTCAAGGTCATTAAGTTGGTAGAACAAGATAATTATCTAGCACTCTTGGGTAGGCCATAGTGCTATGTGAATAACATAGAAATGTGCTTGAAGAAGCTCTACATGACTTTTGAAAATGATAGAAAGAGGGTGGTGATCCCCCTGTCAAGTGATCAAGGGCCCTAATATGTAGAAAGCATTGATATTGAGGATGAGATCAACCACATTTATAACATAACAATGTAGGGCACTAAGAAGCTCAACCCTAGTGACCAAGGTGTACTCAAATGAGAGGATAGATAATCAACCTCTAATACAACTGGTGAAGCCTATGAATGATAGGTTAAAGAGGCCTATGAGTTCATTTGATGAAGGTACCACCTAGTTCATGCAGTCAGGCCAAGGCTAGCTAGGATCAAGTTGGTTAGGATTGAGTACCCCAAAAATAAATGGGTTCCTCATGCCCAAAAAGTGGAGAAAATCATGTTCTAGCTTAGTAAAGGGAAGCTTGTAGTGATCCCAAAGTATGAAGGGTACCAAACCATAGAAAATTATGTATATGACATTGAAGCTTGCATCCCCAAGGAGATAAATAGAATGGGTACACTAATGCATACCTTGAAGAGCATTGCTGCTCACTAGTGGGTAGCGTTAACTTTCCCATATGGTGATATGTTAAGGTAGAAATATGCAATAGGTTTTGCAAGAGTAATGAGGAATTGGACATACCTACTTACTCTAGCAATTTTGACCCAATCACGTACATGTATTTATGTGAAGAAACTTGGACTGTCTACAGTGAGAATGCACCAAGAAGCCTATGGGTGAACACATTTTACATGACCTTAAAAACATGGGTGCAAGAATGGTACATTGTTAATGAGATGTGGCACAAGATAGGAAACTATGAAATACTCAAGGAGAGGTTCATGCACACCTTCTCCTTTTCTTCGTATAACTTAGAAATATTAGAGAAACTACGAGTCATCTATAGGGTAGTATTTGAGGACACTACCATCCTAAAAGAGCACCTTATGGAACTATTTGGGGAGAAAGGACTAGTATTGCTAACATTATTTAAAGAGATGGTATTTAGTAGTGACTTAAATGAAGAAGATGATGAGACCTAGAAATAGTGCAATTGGAAGGCTCTAACAGGCAGACAAAAACTTATGCACCTTGTGTATGATAAAAGCCCAGATGATGAAGATCCAACACATTTGAATTGAAACAAGTAAGAGGACAAGGCAAGTTAAGGACTCTCATCAAGATAGGAATAAGCCTTACCATGCACCACTTAAGACAACTAAAGTAGACATCAATGCAAAAGGTGAACCGAAGATTGCTATTATAAGCACTTAAGGGTCTAAGGTAGAGATGGCACAAATTATAGACCTCTTGAAGTACTTTCAAGACTTGTTCCCATGTATCTACCAAGACATGAAAGGTACCCACCCTTCCCTTGGAAAAATGAGCATCAAGCTAGTGGATGGTGTGAGGCCATTCAAGAAGCACCCATATTGGATGAATCCCAATCTCTATGCCAAGGTGAAGATGGAGATTGATGGAATGTTGGCATCTAGTGTCATATACTTGGTACAATAATATGAATGGGTAAGTATGATGGTCATCAACATTAAGAAGGATGGGTGCATATATATCTAGGTTGACTATAGGCTAGTGAATGATTCTTGCATTATTGATCCATTCCTAACCCTGTTCACTGATAAGGTCCTAGATGGAGTCATAATATATGAAATCTACACTTTCACTAATGGATTTTTGGGCTACCATCAGGTGCAAATTCAGGAGGAGGATAAACCCAAAATAACCTTTATGACTGAATGGGGTTGTTTTTCTTATAATGTGATGCCCTTTGGACTCAAGAATGCATCAACCATATTCTCCAAGGTAGTGATCACTACTTTTAAGGACTTTATCCATAAGTTCCTCCAAGTGTATCTCGATGACTAGATTATGTATGGTCCTGTAAAAGACCAATATGAAAATATGTACATCATGTTTGAGAGGTGTAGGAAGATCTATATCTATTTAAATATAAAGAAGTGCATCTTTGCAACTCCATTTGGGACATTACTTAGGTACATTTGTAAGCATGGTTTGCTTGTTGATCTGGTAAAGATAGCCATCATAATCTAGCTCTAGGCTCCCTCAATATAGAAGGATGTTTGTACCTTTATAAACCATTATGGTTACTACAAGAAGTTCATTCAGATTTATACAAATATCATAGTGCTTTTGGAGGAGATCTTGCACAAGGATGACCCATTCTACTAGGGAAAGATGCAAGAGGAGGCATTTCAAAACTTAAAGCTGAAGTTAGCTAGCATACCAATTCTATAGTTTATAGACTAGACTACTCCTTTCCATGTTCACATTGATGCTTTAAGCTCTGCCATTAGTGCCATATTGACACAACTAGGTGTGGGAAAGATGGACCACCCCATATCCTTTACAAGTAGGAAATTGATGCAAGTAAAGCAAAATTACACCACCATCAAGCATGAAGTACTAGCAATGGTCTATGCCTTGAAAAAAATTAGGTAATACCTATTGACAACCCTATTTATCTTTTTCATAGATCATGAGGTGCTCAAGTACCTCATGAATAATCCTATTTTACATGGGTGCATATGTAGATGGATTGTTTTTTTCTAGGAGTTCCAATTCTCCATAGTTAGAAGTAGAACTTGGGGCTAGACCATTTATCCTGCATCAAATATAGTGATGTAGTAGTGTCAATTGAGGATGACATGCTATACATGCAACTATACAGAGTCTAGTACATCCCTAAAGATATAATAGAGATTGTCACTTTCTTAACATTTAGGTTTGCACCCCAGACCTTGTCAATGAAGGAAAAGAAACAACTTGCGATTCGTATTACTCCCTTCTAAATCATTAAGGGAGAGTTATAAAAATTGAGTAGGGATGAAGTCCTATGATAGTGTGTTTTAGAATATGAATGGGACTCCATCCTATAAGAAGCACATAAAGGGATCACATGAGGCCATTACATTAGAGATTCCATGGTGTGTAATGTATTGTAGTTAGGCTTGTGGTGGCAAAGCCTATTTCAAGACTCAAAAGATTATGCTAAGGCATGTGATGTATGCTAGTGCACTAGAAAGCCCAACCCTAGGACGAGATGCCTCTCATATCCATTCTTTCCTAGGCACCATTCAAAAAATGGGCCATTGACTTTATTGGGCCAATCACTCCTACAACATGGCACATAGATGCTAGACATATTCTAGTGGCCACTGACTATTTTACCAAGTGGGTCAAAATGATACTGACAAAAGACTACACAGTCATGATAGTTGCACACTTTATATGGGAGAACAAAATAAGCTAGTATGGGTACCCATTAAGTCTAACTAGTGACATGGGCACTCCTTTCATTAATGAGATGGTGCACATACTTCTGATTGGGTACATGGTGGTGTACCACAAGACCAGCCCATATCATCCTAGGCTAATGGTATTACTGAAGCCTTTGATAATATATTAGGTATGTTCCTAACAAAAATATGTGACATTGGTCATAAGGATTGGGATGATTGTGTTTCAATGGTACTTTGGGCATACTGTATGACCTAAAATCACCTAAACAAGTTTACACCATTTCAACTAGTGTTTGGTGCTGAAGTAGTTCTACCCATGGTATTCATGGTGCCATCCTTATACATCACATAGATTGGTCACTTGGATGACCAAGAATATTTAAGCACAAGGTTGGAAGTCTTGGAGCACTTGGATGAGAAGCACACTCAAGCTAAGTGGAGTTAGCAGATTGAGAAGGCATGCTAGAAGCATTGACATGACAAGAATATCAAGCATAAGGAGCTAACTAAAAGAACATTGATGCTGCTCTATGATTCCAAGTACTTTAAGCACCTAGGAAAATTGTAAATATGGTGGATGGGTCCCTACATCATCCACCACATATTGGAGATAGGTGCATGCAAGTTATACATGTTGATTGGTAAAATGCTTCTTGGGTATTTCAATGGTAACCAACTAAAGCATAGAGGTAGTATGTTGGTGCTTTCACCATGAAAACTTTGAATCTTTAGTCACTAGTTAGTTTGAAGTTGACCTAACTAGAATAAAGTTTGGTGCAAGCTAAACCATCATTTTCCTTTTATTTTATTCTTTGGATAGTGTATAGAGTCAATGAGTAGTACATGATGACTAAAAAAACTTATTTGTTAGCATTTCATACATAATTCTAATTGGGTAAGTCAAATACTTATACCCATATGTGCATGAGGCTATACATATAATTAGTGGGTACATGAAGCTTACAAGGAGCATGCAGAAGTAGAAAAGGAGATAGGTGTGCAAAATGAATAGTGTAGGGCACTTTAAGGCCCAATAAAGAACCACTCTGGCACTACCTTTGTACCAAAAGTTGTAAGAAGGTGCATCGATTGATTTGGAACAAAATACCTCAGAAGGTAAGAAGTGAAGATGCTGAGCATGGTTGAGTGCAAGTAAGAATTGAAGACACACATTCTAATAGTTCACAATAGAACCCAAAGAGAAGCAAAGTGCTAGAGGACTAGTACAAGAGATCTATATGGGGTAGGATAGGCTAAGGTAAGATGACACACAATAAATTAACCAAGGTAGAGAAGCATGCTTGAAATAGGAGTGTAGCTAGAAAACAAAGTGAAACTAAGGAGGCTGAATCATGCACATGTGAGGCATTGTGACCAAGTTACCATAAGGAAGGTGAAGGTCATGCCAAAGTTTATAAGCATAGAAGAAGAATGTCTAAGATAGTTGGTATCCACCTAGAAATGAGCAAGAAGTGACCATTTGAACCAAACATCACTTCACTAAAAAATCCATTAGGAACATTCAATGAGGTAGTGGTGGTGGCACAAAGATACACATTTAATGTGTATAATAAGACAAGATATTTTCAATAATTTCATATATTTTCATAGTTTCCAAGAAATTAAGGTGCCTACACCATTATTTCTACATTAATAATGATAGTTGACCTAAGAAGGCTATAAAATGATTAATGATAAACTTGATTAGGTTAAAAGTTTATGCTAACTTAAACTTAGAGAAAACTAAGCAAAAGACCTAAGATCTGAAGAGAAAGCACTCTATCACAATGAGAATTTGACCAATTTAGGCACCTAGAGTGAAATGAATCACATTGAGGAGTGTGCTCATAAAGAGGCTAGTGTGTAGGGTTGAAAAGAGAGATTTATGTAGAGAATCAAGTTGAAGCAAGAAATTGTCACCTAGGTCACCATTAATGACTAGTGAATCTCAAAGATGAGAGTACAGTTGTAGATATTATGACTATAAAAGAGCTACCCACCATTTGAGGCTTAAAAAAACCACATTTTCTTAGGTTTGATATAATCTAATTTAGAATGGTAAAGGAAAGGAAGGTAATAAGCTTCACACAGATGTAGTTGGAACCTAAACAGGTGAAGATCATAGAGGAGATGATGGCCTCCAAGACCAAGGTGTAGCTGATCAAATATTTTACCATCACCAAGGTTCTAACAAAGATATCATACTAATACATGTAGTATCCCCCATAGGTTCAAGTGGGGGAAATTTGGTGCTCATTTACATATAATTTGTAGATTAAAGAATATAACCATCAAATGTCAAGTTACTTCTAAGATTTGGCATAGGAATGGATGATAAACATAGGGTTTAAGACCCTAGAAGGCAACACCCTATTTTTTGTCTCAATTTGAGATAAGTTTACTTCTTATAACATAACTCAGCTCTATGAGTTTATCTCCTTCAAAAATCTATAGGAAATTGTCTAGTTTTTTCTCTCGTGCATCCATAAGGACCACATATATTTTTCCAAATAGCACATAAAGATCTCTATGCAGATGATAAAAAGGATAATTAGGATCTTAGACACTGGTAGAGACATCCATCAATTGATGGATGATAATGAAGAAGTGGAATGCATCACAAAGCTCCTCAAATACTTCAAGGGGGGTTTTGCATTCCTCGTTATCAAGTGTGAGGACCCCAACATGAGGGTGGTAGCATGCCTCACGAGTTCCAAGTTGTGTCCAAGTAGTTAGGATATAGATGTATCTAAGGCATACCTCTACATTGCATATCACATGGTGTAGGGTATATAGTTCAATATCAGCAAGTTCATCATAGAGGAGCTGATCAAGAATACACTAGAATGACATAGCACCAAGGGGACCTTCAAGTGGGGGTCCATTCTCATCTTGATCATGATGGAGTAAATTAGGATCCTAGATGGAAGTGAGGATAATCTATGAGTGTTCTTAGAACACCATGAATCCCCCATGTAGAAGTATACGGACTACACCTACCCCATCACATTCAGCCTCAAATACAAGATGCACCTAATGCACTAGTGTGAGATGTATATCAAAGCCTTTAGACTGGAGTGGTGCATCCCCTACGAGTTCCCCATAGTATGTTTGAGATGATAACTTTTGCTATAATACAACACTACTCTATCATGAACTTGGTGCTAAAGGATGGAAATAGGTTGGCATGGTTGAAACTCCCCATCACCTTCTTAGTAGAGTAATTCAGGGATGCATTTCATCGGATATAAAACATGTAAAATATGGACATTATAGTTAAGGAATTGGATGCAAAAAGGTGAAGGTTGAGGCCCATGTTTCCCTATGTATATGGAAGAGATTTAAAAGACCAAGAAGATACCTCAGATCACATGAACCTCAATCCCATTCAAGAGGTCACCATCCTTGGTTTCATCCATATACTTTAATATGAGATAAATCCATGGAAGAAGGCTTCCAATGTTAGGATGAACACTGAGTAGAAGGAAGACCTTCAGTCTAGATCAGGGAAGAAGGAACCTCAATGCCCACAAAAAAGAAAAGGTCTCTTTAAAGAAAAAGATAGGGGAGACTTTGGAGGAAATTAAGGAATGGATAAGGTAGAAGATCAATTTAGAAGGAAAATCATCTCCTTTGAACTCTACACCTAAGCATGTGCACTTCACACCAAAGACTTCCCCTAGTGTAGGGAAAAAGAAGAAGAAGAAGCCCCCCTATGATGAAAAGAATAATCATGTTTGAAGAAGAAGAGGAAGAGAAGTTGGAGAAGGAAGAGAGTAGGAGGGGTAATTAAATTGTATATGATGATGAAGAGTCCTCGTCAAGTGAATGGACCTCTTCCCCACCACCTTAGATTAAGTTGAAGAAGTAATGGTGGAGATTGAGGAAACTTAGCTTCAGTGAAGTTGAAACATAGAGGGTGTAGGAGATATAGGCATAAATGTAAGAAATGACTAAGGTAGGGGTGTCAAAATAAGTCATATAAATGGTGGAGGAAGAAGAAAATGGAAAATAGGAGCATAAGGTGCATATGGGAGAAGGAATTAAGGAATAAAAAATGAGGAAAGAGCCCAAGGAGGTAACCCATTTAGGCACATCAATGGAAGAAGAATTATAGTGCCAGTGGAAGGACATGGGCCTTGACCAAAGCCATATTTATGTAGCACTAAGGTTTCACCACAAGAATGAGGAAATTAAGGCCAAGGGCATGTCCTAAGGTGAGATGAATTAGCTAGAGGCTGAGGAAATAAGACAGAGAGAAAGAAATGCACAACACAAACTGTGTATAGGAAGGCTGAGAAAGAGAGGAGGAAAAAAGAAAGGCCAAAGAGGAGAATGTTAGGAGAAAGGAGAAAGAGGAGAAAGCAACCTAGAAGGAAAGTGCCATAATGATTAAAGAAAGGGAGAATAAGGGTGCCATTAGTATGGAACCTAGGGAGGAAAAATTACTAGAGATGGTGCCTAGCACCACCAAAGTAGCAAAAGAAGCTACACAATAGGTGCACCCAGGATCTAAAAGGGCACCTAAAGATAGAGAAGGTTATACTAGCATGTTGAAAAAGTAGATGAAGGAGACAAAGCCATGATAAGAAGAAATGGATGAGGGGGACAAGTCCATAGAAGAAACCCTACAAGAAAAACATGATGGCAAGTCTAGTGCCAGAGAAAGAGAAGGAGAAGAAGAAGAAAGCACTGGATTAGGCACTAGTGCCAATGAATAAGAAGAGTTGCACAAGGATGAGGAATATGAGATAGGAAAAAAGGAATGGCTGTAATAATAATTCAAAGAAGATGAGGACTTCTACATGATGGAGTGTATGTTGCTAAGGACTTCCATGACCCTAACGCACCACCAAGTTTTTTGGGTGCTAGATTGCTACATAGATGATCCCAAATTTGAGGTTCTAAAAAAGGTAATGTGACATGCCAATAAGCCTAAGGAAGGGCATGATTATCATCTCCTCAATCCTCATGACATGAACCCCATGTGATATGAAAATACCCTAATCAAGATAGCCTACTTAGTGGCATGCAAGAACATCATCAATGATGTTAATGCTAACAACTAGAGGAAGATAAGAAAATAAATTGAGAAGGAGCTTGAGGCAACAAAGCTCAAGCTCAAACATCTAGTGGAGTGTATATAAGAGTTGGAGTCATCCCTCCTAGATGGTGTGGATACCTTTGGGATGAAGGAAGTTGATCACATGTGCATGCTCATAGAGCAGATGCTACCAAGGAAAAGGTTGATGCTCAAGGAGAAAAAAGACCTTTGTGAGGGCCTAAGGAGAGAGTTGAATAAAAATTTGGATGTGGTCGAAGACATCTTTGTAAATTTCTAAGAGAGTGTGGAGGAATTTGATGATATATTTTATAACTTTGCCAATCAAGCAGTAGTCATTGATGCATGCCTTAAGAAGGCTAAGGAAGAAAAGGATGATTTTTTCCAACACTCCTTTATAATAACCAAAACTGAGCACATTCAAGTAATGACAAGGGTCAACTACTTAAGTGCTCAATTGAAGACATAGGAGCAAGACCTAGAGGGAGTCTTTTGCACCTTCCAAACAAAGGCTAGTGAGTAAGGGGAGATTTTGGATGGTGGGGTAAATCACACAAAAAAATCTTGAAGCCTTTAGGAAGGAACTAGAAATCACAAATGTGCTTGCTATCAAGGCTACATCCACTAAAGTAGATGGCACCATCAAAGTAATTAAGGGCACTATCCAAGGTTTTGATAATTTAAAGATAAATTTAGAGTAGGGTGCACCCAAGTTTTGTACACTTAAGGTGCTAAAAGACTAATACAGGGTAAACTAACAATTTTATATGGGGTAATGTTGGGCCCCCTTTTATAGCAGCTACATGGACTATGCCAGCTAGACATATATTAAAACAAGGAAATATTTGGAGTGATTTCTCCCTTTTTGTACATTTTGGTACCATTTAAATGAGTCCTCAAAGATCCCATGCTAGTTGATAGGTAGTTACATGGTGCTAACTTTCAAAGGACATCCCTACTAGAACTTGTACATGGCATCTCAAAAAGCATGAATGCCAGAAGAGTGGATTAGGTGAGATAGTGACCCCCCCCAGTGATATCTTAGCATACAACATGTACTCATATAACCTAGGTAGCATATTAGAGTTGATGAGCTCCTTCCCATTTGACCTGGCAAGGAGGTGCCCAGTTGCCTATAAAAGAAGGCTTGCATTTGAAGATTGAGAGAAATAACTAAGGCAATGAAGATCTAGAGAAATAGAGAGCCAAACTAATTATTTTCATTCTACATAAGATAGATTAGGTATTCATATGTATAGCTGAAGCTCACCTGTGAGCCTCTGGGCATGAGTAGCGATAGGGAAGAACATATGCTCTATTTTATATCTTGAACTTTATATGCTAAACTATGAAATTAATGAATAATGTGGTTGAAGAAATAATCTTGAAATATAGATAGTGCATTGTCATGTTATGTATTAGTTATAATAAGAGTGATATAGTTCTTTACTTGAATGCATGTGATATGGAGGTTTATCCCTAGTTTCTAATGGCATCCTTGTGCCATATAACCACTTCAGCCTACCTAAAATAGACCAAGTGTTAGAATATGAATGTGATAAGGCTCTAAGACCCACACTTGGAGTGATACCTTAAGGATGAGCATTTGAATCCAATAAATCCTTACAACTTGACTAAGTAACTAAATGACCCTATACTAGCTATTCACTTAGCTTGTGCCACTAAGAGCCCTGGCTAACCAGGTATGGACTTGCACCCTAGGACTTGTGCTAAGGATAAGGCTCACACCTATTTAACTCCCCTCAAATAGCCTAGAATTGGTAGGCTACCTGAACCCATCTTTCCTATGACTAAGTCTCTTTGAACCCTAGGTTGTGTTATGTTGCTACTAGCACAACACAGGCCTAATCCCTTTGCTGTTGTGCTTCAGGTGAGTGCACAAGGCTTATGCCTTGTGTGAAACTAATACCAGTGCAATATCATGATTAAATGTTCTATTCTAGACCTTACTATGCTCACATCTAGCTCAATCAAGTCTATAATTGACTTGGTTTGATAGCTAAGTGTAAAAGCTAACCTAGTGAACTTGTCTACAATATAAAGATATCTTGAGAGTATACACTTATGTCAGATGATGAGGGACTAATTAGGGATGGTAAGGGTTGGTGAGGATAAATTATGGAGTGATGAGGGATGGTGAGGGTCAATGAGGGAGTGATTAGTGATGAATAGGGACGAGGAAATATTGATTTGGGATTATGAGGGATGAGGAGGGAGTGATAAGGGATGATGAGTGATGGTGATAGTCAATGAAGAAGTGATTAGGGATGATAATCTTGAGTGATTAGAGATGATGATAAATAATCAAGGTTAATGAGGGAGTGATTAGGGATGAGGAGGGATGATGAGGGAGTGAATAGGGATGAGGAAGTGATTAAAGATAATGAGGAATGAGAAAAGAGTGATTAGGGATGATGAAGGATGGAGAGGGACTGATTAGGGATGATGAGGGTCAATGTAAGATTTATTATGGATGATAAGTAAGCAATTAAAGATGACTAGAGATAGTGAGGGTTAATGAGTGAGTGATTAGGGACAATGAGGAATAATTAAAGAGTGATTAGTGGTAATGAGGGATGAGTAAGAAGTGATCAAGGATGAGGGAGGGATGATGAACAAGTGAAATTCACACAAAGTGGTCACTTGATGTGTGCATGTCATCAATATGACCTCAACTACCCCAATCACACCACTTTGGATCAAGTTCAAAGTGACTAGTTTTAAAAATTCAATTTTGACAAACCTAAGATTCCTATAAATGCCAAGAATCAATCTAGAAGGAATAAAAACCTAAAAAATGACTATATATTTACCAAAAATGGATATAAATTGCAAAATTTATGTACTAAAATCCCTAGGTTTAAAACATAGACCCTGAAAATGCCTAAGTACTAATTAGATTGGATTTTGAAAAATTAATTTCCACATTGTATGGCATGCATATATGAGACCAACTCTATCAGATGTAGAGTGACCCTAATTTCTTATATTTACTAAAATAAATTTAAAGTATAAGGAACTATCTAGAGTATTAAACATAAGCCTCTAACCAAAGTTGGCCTCATGTGCCTGTCCACATGCTTTTTTGTGCAAAATAATAGGAATGTTATCACGTTATTAGTAAAGTGATCACATTATATATTGAGCAAGATTCACTTTCTCTACATGTTCATTGCTCTAATGTGAAAATCAACAATAACATGTTTGCATTATTTCTTTTATAATAATGTGATTGAATTATATATTAGAGTGATCATATTACACATTAACGTGATCATGCTATTTGAATTTGAATTTAAATCCTATGCCTTTTGGATCAAGAATGGCTTGGATTCCTGAATCAAAGGCTTGGACCTATCAATCTACAGTCAAGTCTGAGAGTTATGAATAAAAATAATAAAAATCAATTTTGATCATTAAATAAAGCATGAATTTCATGTGAAAATTCAAAAAATTAATACCATCACGATGAATATGCTCTCCTCTTTCAAAAAATATTATTTTTATATTTTTTAGACTAATTTAAGGTTTTGAACTATGTTGATTTATAACTATACCTTTTTTAGGCCACTGCATGCTGCAAAAATACATGCCTATACATGTTCATGTAATTTGTCTTTTGTTGATCCAAGTGCAAATCATGTTATTGGTCAAAAACTAGGGCTAATCATACACACATTAAAAAAAGTGTTTTTCATTTTTTTGGAGGTAGTTAGGTGCACCACACAGATGGCTATCTATTTTTTAATCAATTTTCAGGATCTATTTACTTGTAAAATTCATAAAAAAAGCCTTCATTGAAAAAATATAAAAACTATAGGTCATAAACTAGAAGATCTTATCTAAAGTTCCATTGAAGTGTTTCAAAAAATATTAAACGTTGATAAAAAATTATGCACCACATGACCACTATCTACTCTATTTTCTTAAAAAATAGGAGTTCCTCTTCAAAATTTAGATGTTTCACCTAGTTATACTTAACCATTTTTAAAAAAAAATAGTGTTTTGGAAACTAGACTCAAAATTATACTTTCATGTTCTTATACAATCTTCAAATTTAGAGTGTAGATATCTAAAATTATCTACAAAAGTTTAGATTTCTGAAATTTCAAGAAAATCATGTCCACGGGTAGGCCACTTTTTATCCCTCAACTTTGTGCACTTACCCTTTTGTGGATTATATTAGTTATAAATATTTGGAAACTTTTGGCTAGAAAGATAATGTGATATGATACAAATACAAAATTAGAGAAATCATTTTGTTCTCTTTACTGAAATAAAATTGGATCAAATGTTTTGTGGAGTATATTAGTCATTTCATTAGCTTTGAAATGTATATAGGGCAGATGAGATAGATAAAACCAATTGTGTAATGGTAATATATATATATATATATATATATATATATATATATATATATATATATATATATATATATGTATGTATGTATGTATGTATGTATGTATATAAACAAAGAGTGTTTACAGAACCGATTTTAAAATCAAGTTCTAGAGACCATGAACAATACTTTTTTTGGTCGACGGACATGCAACAGTTTTCAAAAAATAAAAAAAAGTATCAAAGTACTAGACAAATCTGATGCATGAGTTCATACTAATTAAAAAAGTCATTGATATGTCTATATAAACTAGCAAGTGACAAAAAGACAAAGCATAACTATTAGCTAGGAAGCATGCATAGGACATAACATAGTTGATTCTTGAAATAGGTTCTTTTTTCTGTGAAATGCAAGAAGAAAGAAAAAATTGTTAGAAGTATCTAGATTAAAAATTCAAAGTAAAAAAATACCTTAAGAATAAATCATTTATATCAATTGTTATTTATTAAATCAACTTATAGAATAACTTTTTCTTTATTGAGAGGGATTTTTCCTTGCAGTGAAAATCCTCATAACAGGTAAATTGTGATTACTTTGTCTTTCATGTAGTTGTCATATGATATTTTAGTCAATGTAGGAAATGCCATCTTTAGTGGTAGTCATGTCAGAGTGTATTGTATGGCAGCATTTTTCAAGAAATTTAGATTATAAGGCAATACGTATATTGACATGAACTCTATCCATTACATCGATGATATTTAAAAGTTGTAGCATCCACAGGTTGCATGGATTGAACTATGAAGCTACAACTATTGTAGATAGCTTAAAATGGATTTGAATATATGTTTGTTATTGTCAAGTTCCCTCGACTTGCACATGTTAACATTTGTGGCATTAATTAAAGTAAGGATGAGAAACAACAGATACAAATCTTAGAAAATAGATGACACGTATCTGTTATTGATAATTATGACGTTGATTAAAAATTAGACTCATGTTAAATTGCCTAAAACATATGTTACTTGATATAATACAAAAAAAGGGTAACAAGAAAAATGCTCTAGTGATATAAAAATTGAGATAACAATGGCTAAAACCTCAGATAAAGTAACAAAGATGTTGTTCTTTCCTGACAGAACACTTGAGCACTATAATATACTAATAAACAAAGTATGGCTAAACAGATTATTGAAAAAATATAATTGCGAGTTGTAAAATATTTTCAAAATCACATTAAAGTGATCACATTAGTGATAAAATCATAGGTTTTATTAGTGCTTGAGGAATGGATTGCTATAAGTTTTTAGGCCTTTTATCAAACATCTACTTATCTTGTTGCATGTGCAAGCTTCATTTCAACATTTAGTTACACAATTTGCTACAACATGCAACCTAGATAGAAACTTTGAGAGAAATATTGGATGAAAACAAGATAAGGAGACGTGACCTACCTCTAATTTTTCATCCAAGAGTGAATACAATTCATCGACAAACTTTTAAACCTTCAACGGTGTGACAAATATTGCTTGAATAGTTCTAAAAGCTCTCTTAGGGCCCTACCATCTGACCAGGTTTTTAAACAAGTACATCAAAAATAATTTAGCAAGTGTTTTTTTTTCAATTACCAAAAAGATATGATAAAAAATTCAAAATAAGTAAAGCTACTATGTTTAAAGAGTAATTTAGTTTCATGATTTAAAAATGTACATTAAAAAATGAAGTATTTGTGGATGTTGAAGCTTACATTGTTGTGTCATCCTTAATATTTCCATCCTTTATTTCTAGAATGAGTTGCATAATAGTTTTTTTGGCACATGTAGTAATCATAGTAATATTACTAGATAAATAGGCTTCAGTACTTGCTAGGAGTTTGTTGATTATCGAATCAAGAATGAACCTATATTATGTGTAGATAAGAGGTATGATTTACACTATGTTTAATTCATTTACTATTAGATTGCATCATAATATCCATGATTATAAACTATTTTAGGAGAAATATAAAAATGAGAAATGTGAATTATTTTTCCTGGCTCAATTTATTGTTCATACATCTAGATGAAGCTGTTGGGTACATTTAGTGTAACATTCATTTCACTATTGATGTTTATTAGATATACTAATGGTAATTTCTTGTTTTGTTGTCTTTGCAACATTGTATTGTATGTGAAAAACACATCTCCTTCAAAGAAGTCTCTTATATTATAGATATTAAGATCATAAATTGAGACCAAAGTGGGGGAGATTGGTGTTTTAATGCATGTTGGGATTCTTTCCTTACACAGGCATAAATTTACTAGGCACACATCGAAGTGGTTATGAGACCAATGTACAAGTGCACTAGAATTTCATGTAAGAATGAGTTCTTGCATGCTCACCTAAAGCATGCATTAAGGGATTGATTCCCATTGGTTTTGTTACATGAGGGTGTTAGTCCAACTACTTAGATAGGGGCACTTGAACATATATACAATAATAATCTCATTCTTTAATCCATATCTATCTTAACACAAGTTCATTACTCAATGATAAAAAAATAAAAAAAGGCATAAATAGTAAATAACAACATTATCCCTATAGTTAGTTGAATAGTGGTATTAAGTCAATACAAGATTCATTCATCATATTCATAAGTGATCTCTAAAGATTAAAAAGTTATAGAGTTACAATGCAACCAACTCATATAAACTCTATCAATAATATCCAACTGAACAATAACATTATGAAGTACATTCTAGAGGTATTTATACTTAGTTTTCCCCAACCAAGCAGTTAAAAAAGTAAATACACTCAAGGTGAATCACCAATGATCATAAATACATTTGAGTTGTGGTAGCCAATTACATTAATTTCCTAAGAACCTGGGCCTTTCTACCCATATATTCTCTCTTCAGTGTTGAATCCTCATCTTTGAGTGCCTATCTTCTTATGGATTCATGGTAGATTTGTGCTTGAATTATTATCTTCCATCCTTAAAAATTGCTCTATAACCATTCTCCACTTTTCATGTGCTCCCCAAGTCTTCCACTAAGTTTTGAGTCCTTCATTCTTAGGTTCTTAATTTAACATGCACATTTATTCCATAATATTTGGTCCTTTTGCACCATGGACTACTGTGCCATGGATTTTTATGCCATGATCTTCCATGTCATGCCTCTCTACGTTGATTATTCATAAAAACTACTTAGCTAAAATTGGGGCCCAATATCACCCAACACTAAGCCATTAGTCCGTCTTAGACTAAGCATTATATTCAAGCTCCACAAAAAATTATGGTCCTATCTACTAAATTTTATTTTTGACACCTTATGAAAGGTTTAAGGTGTTTTATATCTTGGACATTATTTATTATACCATTGCTTTGATAGTCTTGGTATCTTCCAGCTATTTAAGACAATCACCTACTTTATTCACCAAAATTTTAGGGGATGTGGATGCATCCTTATAAATGCCTTCAAGTGAAGTAACCTCAATGATAACCTATCCTTAGAGTGCCATGAAGTTTATATTTATTTCAAAATGGTGAGTTCTTATTGTGTTCTCCATTGCCTCCACATAATTTAATGATTTGGCACACTTTGTGTGGTATTTTATTAACAAGGTGATATTTGCCAATTATTATTGTTGAAGCTCTTATGTCTAGAGCCTAGCTTCCAAAATCTTACTGGGCCATGCCAGCTTTTCAAAAAACCCATCCAAAATGGGAATGGTGTCCCTAAATGTATGAAATATTTTTTTTAATACCTCTATTACTTTCATTAATTAATCTATTGCCCAAGCTTGTTCATTTTGGGGGCCAAGCTGGTCTTTCTACCATTTCAGTAAGAGCTATACCAAAGTCTCTTGTTTATTAATTACCTCACTAGAAATGGGCACTTCATCTACAAGCATTGGTTCTTAGATTAAAATTGGTTTTAAAATGTTTGATGTTTTCACCTTGGCTAATTTTTTAATTGGCACTTGACCTCAATGATTCCTTCCTCAAGCTTTATTCTTGTGATGACCTTGTTCCTATATATGACCAATATTTCTACATGTTTCTTTTGGGATCACCAAATATTATATCAAACTCAGATAAGGAATTTTACTTGTGACCTCATGTGCAAAATTTAGGAGTGATACACTAACCTATATCATGGTAAATTATCATGGGTCCACCCAAAGTGTTGGTATCAAGCTCAAAAACCTACAACCAAGGCTCTGATACCACTTGTCAGGAGATCAGGGAACAACAAACATGCTCTGACTCCACTGGTTAGGATATTGCTCCTCAGATAGAGCACAGTATGATTACCAAATATATAAGCAATAGAATATGCGGAAATAACCAGAAACACAAGTAACTAGAATTCACCAATAGCACAGAATATGAGAGACAATACACTATCTTGTATTAACACTAACAGAAAAGAATACATCAAAGAGCCGCCACACTCTTTCACCTTACAGAGATTCGCCACACCTCAAGTGTACAGTAATTCTTCTCACACACACTCTCCTACACAAAAACGGTCCCAACAACCAACTCACACACAGAATTGGTGTTCACCTCACCAACCAGTCAGTAATAACCCTGCCGGTACATCAAGCACTCTATAGCACTTCAAGCTGATCTCTCATGAACCTGCAACCTGCAATTCAAAGACCAAGCTTACATGTAGATCACACAATGAGCTTGCAACAACCTGCAACTCATAGATCTTACAACTAGAAGGAACTCTTCCTTTCTATCTCATGCCTTATACAATACATGCCAATGGGTCTATAAATAGATCCTTAACTCAAACAATAACTAAGACTCTTAATTTAGACAATTGTCCTCGCAGCCCAAGACTCTGGCTGGTCTTGACATGCAAACTCATAGTTCACTTAACTAACTGTCCGTGAAACGAACACTTCGGGAACACACAGGCGACCGACGTCGGTCCCTGCTGGTCTGGTTCTGCCGACGTCGGCCGACTTCCTGCCGTCGCCGGTTTCCTTCTGCACTGGATCCTGCCGACGTCGGTCATGCTGCCGACGCCGGTTCCTGTAAAACTCAGCAACCATTGTTCCTCAGTTTGCAAAGGTTGAAGCTTTTAGCTCCACACCCTAACAATCTCCCACTTGGAGATAAACAGCTGCAACCTGTACCTGTACCTGTACACCGTCTAGTTTGTTTCCTTGGCTTTGTATCCCTCCTCAAGATCACTCTTGAAGACCAACCACCACAAAATCCGTGGTGCAAAATCTGTCATCCAAATTACCTGCCACATCCGCATCTACAACCATGTAGAAAAAAAAGAACTTGACCTTGCATAGCATGTGCACCTGCTGCTGGTCCCACTGAACTGCCCTTCAGTATTACTCTCCCGGATTGACTCCAAACTTGTGACAACTCCCACTGCTTGGGAAAACTCAGGTTTAGTACATACCATGCACTCAACCTCACTATGTGAATCAAGACCCCTGTTCTATGAACTGTCTTACCATCGGCGTGCTAACCGGCTTCACACAATCATCCTGAAACAAAGTCAACAAGACTTCCATGTCTCTAGAACACACTCATGCCAAAGAATCTTGCTGCTCCCAGATTCTCCATGACAAACACCTGAACTAGCTTTACCTTTAGTTCAGTAATACCTGTATATGTAACCCTGCAACAAGCACATCATACAGAAAATAGAATAGTGTAGCTAATACTATCCAACCTGGTAAAGAGAAACACAATGATCAAACCTCCATTGCCCTGCAGCTAATACAAGATCATATACCCTGATCTTCCATCTCATGTATCCATTTCCACTCTTCTTCATCCTCAACATCCATTCGTCTCTCAGTGCTTACTTTCAGCTGGCAACACTACCCAAAACACCTGTTTGGTTCTCCTCCAAGGAATCACATCCTCATCCATGCCAAGCTCCCACTGTTTCCTGGATCTACCTGTTCTGCTTCTTCAATAACTTCCTGGTCCTATGCCATAAGTGAGCAACAAGTAGTGTAAAGAAGGGAAATGATGAATTTAAGAACTTACTTACACCTTCAGTCCTCCAAATGGGCGCTTGAGACTCCATGACAACTAGCTGTCCACCCAAAATTCGTCTCAGTAACCGATGCCGGTCACATCTCAGTCTACAGCCAACCGATGTCGGTTCCCTGCGACTGCCTCCTCGCCGACGTCGTTTTCCCTTGGCCGACGCCGGTCTCTGTCTGCCCCGAGTCACCGACGTCGGGCTGCACATAGCTGACGTCGGTCCCTGTCTGGACGCCGACGCCGGTTTTCCTGCCGACGTCGGTCTTTGTGTTTTTCTTGTGAGACCTGAATTTTTCCCGCGAGCCCTTTTTGGATCAAAACCTTGTCCAAATTACCTTTGCTCTGCTCAGAATTCCTCTGCACCTTATGCTGAACTCTGTCCGTCACTTTCTCCTTGAAAACCAAGGCTTTCCCGTTCTTGTCACTAACATCGGATTCCTCAAGAAACCTTACTTTCTTTTTCTGCATACAGGAACCACGATCCATGCCTTCCAAATCCGAAAGCATATTCTTTGACTCAAGAACCAGCATCTCCTTCTTATCTATGTGACCAAGCCTATCAAGCCACATCTCTAAATCTACAGCTGAAGTAGATAACCCAGAAAGAGAATCAGTAAAACAAGTAGATAGATAAAGCGTACCTACTTTCTTACCTCTAGCTATAACAAGTGTACCCTTGGTAACCTTCCAAGAGTCCGCTGAGAGAGTTACTGTGCAACCCTCTTCACCCAAGCTTCTAACAGAAATCAGATTCCGCTTCAGAACTGGGACATGCATGACCTCCTTTAACACCCATGTGTCACCTGTCTGCAATTTCAGCTTCACTTTGCCTTTGCCAACAACCTGACAAGGCTTACCATCTCCTACACAAATTTCTCCAAAGTCTCCCTGGACATACTCATGAAAAAATTCTCTATGTGGAGATGCATGAAAAGAGGCACCAGAATCTAATACCCAAGATTCTACTTTATCCAAAGAACATACCAGAGCATCCTGTGCAATGTAACCTGCAGCATCTGCTTCTTCTCCATGTTCTTCATGATGATCTTCACCCAATCTGCAATCTCTCTTTAAGTGCCCTTGCTTTCCACACTTCCAGCAGGTTATTCTGCCATACCTGGACTTGGATCTCTTGCCTGTCTTCGACCTTGATCTCCCACGCTCTGTCTTCTCTCTTGGCCTTCCTCTTCCTTCAACACTCAAAGCATTTCTGGATAATTCACCTGTGCTTTTCCTGCGTATCTCTTCATTCAAGATTACACTCACAACATCATCCACTTTTAAGACTTTTGAAGGAGACACAGTATTAGAAACTGCCATTACCAAACCTTCCCAACTTTCAGGTAATGAACACAAGATTAAGAGAGCTCTAAGTTCATCATCAAATACAATATTCACTGAACTTAACTGGTTTACTAAACCATGGAAATCACTAAGATGGCTATGAATAGATCCACCTTCCAACATTTGCAAATTAAATAAATGCTTCATAAGAAATACCTTGTTTGAAGCCGAGGGTTTTTCATATAAATTTGCCAAAGATTTCATCAACTCCACCGTTGTCTTACACTGTGATAAGCTGGAAATCACAGTTGAATCAAGACTCAATCTAACAGATCCCAGAGCCTTCCGATCAAGAACCTCCCATTCTTCATCTTTCATGTCAAAGGGTTTGCTAGCAACCCCACCCAACGGTAAGTACAAATCTTTCTGATACAGATAGTCCTCAATCTGCATCCTCCATAATTGGTAGTTTTTGCCATTGAACTTGTCTATTCGTAGTTGACTGCTTTCTGACATTGCTCAACTCCCACTCAAACAGAAACCCTGTGAGTAACCTGTAATCAAAACACACTACCCAGATCTACACCAATCTGTTAGTATCCCAACCAAAAGCTCTGATACCAATTGTTGGTATCAAGCTCAAGAACCTACAACCAAGGCTCTGATACCACTTGTTGGTATCAAGCTCAAAAACCTACAACCAAGGCTCTGATACCACTTGTCAGGAGATCAGGGAACAACAAACATGCTCTGACTCCACTGGTTAGGATATTGCTCCTCAGATAGAGCACAGTATGATTACCAAATATATAAGCAATAGAATATGCGGAAATAACCAGAAACACAAGTAACTAGAATTCACCAATAGCACAGAATATGAGAGACAATACACTATCTTGTATTAACACTAACAGAAAAGAATACATCAAAGAGCCGCCACACTCTTTCACCTTACAGAGATTCGCCACACCTCAAGTGTACAGTAATTCTTCTCACACACACTCTCCTACACAAAAACGGTCCCAACAACCAACTCACACACAGAATTGGTGTTCACCTCACCAACCAGTCAGTAATAACCCTGCCGGTACATCAAGCACTCTATAGCACTTCAAGCTGATCTCTCATGAACCTGCAACCTGCAATTCAAAGACCAAGCTTACATGTAGATCACACAATGAGCTTGCAACAACCTGCAACTCATAGATCTTACAACTAGAAGGAACTCTTCCTTTCTATCTCATGCCTTATACAATACATGCCAATGGGTCTATAAATAGATCCTTAACTCAAACAATAACTAAGACTCTTAATTTAGACAATTGTCCTCGCAGCCCAAGACTCTGGCTGGTCTTGACATGCAAACTCATAGTTCACTTAACTAACTGTCCGTGAAACGAACACTTCGGGAACACACAGGCGACCGACGTCGGTCCCTGCTGGTCTGGTTCTGCCGACGTCGGCCGACTTCCTGCCGTCGCCGGTTTCCTTCTGCACTGGATCCTGCCGACGTCGGTCATGCTGCCGACGCCGGTTCCTGTAAAACTCAGCAACCATTGTTCCTCAGTTTGCAAAGGTTGAAGCTTTTAGCTCCACACCCTAACACAAAGGGTATTTGTATTAAGGTGTGAAGCCACTATTGACGTGTCATTATTCATAAGCACTATTCATAATCACTATTCATAGTGATGTGGTATGATGATATGGAATCTTGGTGATATGAAATGTAGGTGTATAGATGATGTGGCATGAAGGTGATGTGGCATAGACCTCTGAATGGTCTCAAGTGTGATCAAGATGATGTGATAGGTTTGAGGCATAGTACTCCACTAGAGGACATAGGTTTTATCCTTGGTGAGTCACATGGGTTTGTCATGTGGTGAAAAAGATAAGAGGTCATGTATAGGTCTAATTTATAAAGGGATCCATGATTCACATGTATAGGAAAGGTGAAAAGGTGATTGAAAAACTTTTTGGACTCTTGTGATCACATGTGAAGATGAAGACAAGAATGCACTATTGAAGATTGGCCTCACATGTGTGAGTGGGGTGCAATTATTGGAGTCACATTGGGTGGCTTAGATCTTGTATAAATTATATCAACCAATTTTTTGACCCTTAGAGATGAAGATAAGAAGAACACTATTGACTGTTTGGACTCACTTGTAGAAGTGGGGAGTAGGTTTTGGAGCCACATGGAGGTGGCACATGTTCTTGTCTAAAGTGAAGATGTTTTGAAGACTTTTGTACATGGTGACAAACACATTTGTATATCACATGACACCCCATTCATGTGTGGGTAAAATTTATAGGGGGCCACCATGAAGTTTCTGCCCCTCTCTCAAGCAAAATGCTATCAAGCATTGCATTCTCTTTGTATTTTTTGAGAATCCCATTAGGGTATTTCCAATCTTGGATCATTGTTGGAGGTTAGAGCTTATAAGGCATAAAATATTAGATCACCTAGATACTTGGGTTTTAATCATCTTTCATGCTTAGGTGGTTAGAGCCTAGAAGCTTTAGATGAGAGCATGGCTCACCTAGTTTTTTGAAGCATGAAGATCCTTGAGGTTAGAGGTTAGATCCTGAAAGGCTATATTAGCTTGGCTCACCTGGTTGGAACTTGGGTGCTTGTTAGCCTAGCTCATGCAGATGGAGGTTGATGCTTTGGATGTCACCTTAGATGCTATGGTGTTAGCATCATGATGGAGTTTCATATTACAGCTTGTAGGTTGGAGCCTATAAGGCTTAGTTGCAAACTTGGTTCACTTGACTGATTGTAAGCACTAGAAAGGAGTTATTGAGAGGAGATGTTATTGTAGAGAGAGTTTTAATGAATATAAAGTTTGGATGCTACCTTTTCCCTATGGTTTTTTTCCTAGTTATTTTAATAGGGTTTCCACGTATATCTTGTGTAATGTGTTCTCTCTTATTTTGTGTTTTACTGTAGGTTATTTTATTTCCACATTTAATTCTTACACATGTATTAGGATTAGGTATTTTTTGATCCTAACAAGTGGTATCAAAGCCATGGTTATTGGATGATTTGTGAAAGTGGGAGCTAAAGGTGGAGATATTGAGATATCAAAAAAAGAAAACAAAAGTTTTCATAATAGGTATTTATCTCTTGGTAGAAGATGGAGAATGGAAAAGAACCTAAAAACGTTTTATCAGATAGATCAACAACAACATAGTATTCGTGATGAAGAAGTAATTGTATAGCTTGAAGATCAAGCTAGTCTCCATTGGTGTAGATGGAGGGTGATGACAAGGCATGTACCTTATTATGTTCTTAGTTGGTGAAGGGGTACAACTTGTGGGATCCTACTACCATAATATGTGAACCTAGATGATGATAAAATTCTATGTAGAGGAGGAAGTGCAAGAAACTTGATATTGTACCTAGTGGATGGAGAAGAACAAGATACTTTAGGTTTTGTGGAAGGAGAAGGCCACGTGTTTAACATGTAGTAGAGTAGGATGTAGTTTGATTATATTTTTGGGGCTCAAAAACTTGGTAGGTGTAGTGATGCACTGATTAGCATGATAAATTCTCAAGAATTATGGATGGGTACCATGTTATTCATGGTGGGTAGCAGTTTGCTACATGTAGAAATCAAGTTTTAACTTTTATGGGTTATATTGGGTGTGAATTCACTATTCATAGGTCACTATTCATGGGCACTATTGACATTCACTATTCATGGTGATGTAGCATGATTGGATGACATCTTGGTGATGTGGCATGTGGGTGTGCAAATGATGTGTCATGTTGATGATATGGTAGGAAGGTGATGTGGTAGGTGGGCCCATGGAGGGTCCCAAGATGTGATCAAGTTGAGGTGACATGGTGTGGGGCTTAACACTCCATTATGGACATGTTTTATCCTTAGTAGTCACATGTGGGTTGTCACATGGTACAAAAGACAAGGGTCATAGTATGGGGTCAAATTTCTAAATGGACCCATGATTAACATATCTAGGAAAGGTCAAAAGTTGATTGTAACACCTTTTGGACTCTTGTGATCACATGCAGAGATGAAGATAAGAATTCACTATTGCATATTGGCCTCACATGTGTGAGTGGGGTGCAATTCTTAGAGTCACACGAGGTGGATAAGATCTTGTTTAAAGTGGAGCATCTACTTTGTTGACCCTTAGAAATGAAGACAATAATAACACTATTAAGTGTTTGGACTCACTTATGGAAGTGGGGAGAAAGTTTTAGAGCCACATGAAGGTGGAATTAGATCTTGACTAAATGGAGGGTCATTTTTGATGAATTTTGGTACATGGGGACAATCACCACTAAGATCACATGACACCCACTCAAATTAGCAAATTTTGGAGTAGCCATGAAGTTTTAACCCTCTCTCTCATTATTGTAAAATGCTATAAAGCATTATGTTTTCCTTTGTATTTTGTAATCCATTGAATCATTAGGGTTTCCCTTTGAGGATCCATGAAAGCCTTAGGCTTGCATGTTGTAAGAGGTTAGAGCTTTTAAAGATTATATGCTTAGCTCACCTAGATGCTGGGGTTGTAATCATCATTAATGCTTAGGTAGTTAGAGCCTATAAGGCTTAGATGAGAGCATGACTCACCTAGTTTGTTGAATCATGGAGATCCTTGAGGTTAGGGTTTAGAGCCTAAAAGGATATGTTAGCTTGGCTCACCTAGTTGGAGCTTGGAGTCTTGTTATCTTAGCTCATAGAGATGGAGGTTGATGATTTAGAGCTCACCTTGGATGCTATGGTGTTAGCATCATGATGGAGTTTCATATAATAGATTGGAGGTTGGAAATTGTAAGGCTCGGGTGTAAGATTGGTTCACCTAAATGTTTATAAGCACTGAAAAAGAGTTATTGTGAGATGTTTTAGAGAGAGTTTTGCTAATGAAATATGAAGTTTGGATGCTGACTTTGCCCCATGGTTTTTCTCTAGCTAGTTTAGTAGGGTTTCCATGTATATCTTATGTAATGTTTTCTCTCTCATATTTTTGTTCTTATGACTTGTTTTAATTTTAACAATTCATTTACTTGCACATGTAAGATGTTTATTTCCTAAAAATTGGTATTAGAGCCATGGTTGTTGGTTGGTTTATGCAAGTGGGAGCTATAGGTGGAGAGATCAGGATATATATATATATATATATATATATATATATATATATATATATATATATATATATATATGTAACACACACACACACACACACACACACACACACACACACACACACACATGTATGTATGCCTATATATATATGTGTGTGTGTGTGTGTGTGTGTGTATGTATGTACATATATGTATATATATAGATATGTATATATATGTATGTACATATATATATATATATATACATACATACATACATATATATATACATACATACATACATACATACATACATACATATGTATGTATGTATGTATACACACACACACACACACACACACACACACACACACACACACATACATACATACATACATACATACATACATACATACATACATACATACATACATACATACATATATATATATATATATATATATATATATATATATATATATAACAAGTTTTAATGGTAGGTATTTCTCTCTTGGCAAAAGATGGAGAATAGAGAAAAAATTGAAAGAGTTTTACTAGACAGATCAACACTAACATAATTCTCCTATTGTAGAAGCAACTATACAGATTAAGGATCAAGTTGGTCTCCATTTGTGTAGATGGAAGGTGATGATAAGGCATGTACCTTGTTGGTTCTTAGCTGGTGAAGGGATATAAGTTGTGGGATCATAATATCACAATGTGTGAGCTTAGATGATGTTGAATTCCATGTAGAGGAGGAGGTATAAGAAACTTGATACTATAACTAGTAGATGGAGAATAACAAGAGATTGAAGGTTTCATGGAAGAAGGCTGTGTGTTTGACATATGGTAGAGCATGATGTAGCCTGACTATATTTTTGGGGCTCAAAAAATTGGTAGGTGCATTGATGTAATAATTAGTGTAATGACTTATAAAGAATTGAGGATGGATACCATGTTGATCATGGTGGGTATCAATATGTTACATATGAAGGAGTCATGTGTTGACTTCTATGATTTTCTCTCTCTTATTGATAACTATTATCAAGAGTGTAGTTTTCACTTATTGTTCATGTTTGAAAGAAATAGATGCAAAATCATCATTCCTAAATGGTGTTCTCATGATGAGATGGAGTAGCTAGGAGGCTATGAGGATGAGGCAAAGAGTTGTTGGTTTGTAGAATTAAATATTGTATAGGTTCTAGCAGGCATGATGATGTAATACGTGAATACCTTCATGGAGAGCCAAAGTTTAGCAAAGGTTGATGCTATGTGTAGATGACATGTTGGTTGTAGGGCCCAACATGATTAATGGTGAGATGGATTGAGTGACTAAGATGAGATGAAAGTGGTAGGAGCAAACCAAGGATGGAGATAGTGGACAGAAAGAAAGAAAGTAAAGTATCATACTTCTTCTGGTGTTTTGAGTTGTCTTATAGAGTGTCTTATAATAGATGAGGAGAAGACATAGATGTCTTGTGTATTACATTCATCAAGAGTAGGAAGCCTCAAGAAAACTATGGTGTGCACTAAACTGAATACTTCCAATTAGTGGGAGTTATTAGTAGTTCATGGTGGAATCTTTAAGAAGGATGGATCTGTGTTGAAGTGGGATTCACTTCAGTTACCACAAATAGCTATGGAGAAGTAGATTTTGATAAAGCTGGTCAAGGGAGAGAAGTTTTAGTAGTGCAAAAAACTTCTACTAGGCTTATGTGTGATCAATAGTGGGCATTGATGACATTTAGATGGAACCCAATTGGAAAAAGATGCAGGTGTGGTAAAATACTATGTATATGACTTTAAGTGGAATATTGTTGGGTGTGAAGCTACTATTCACTAGTCATTATTCATGGTGATGTGGCATGTTGAGATGACATATTGGTGATGTGGCATGTGGGTGTACAAATGATGTGGCAAACATGTGATGTGGTAGGAAGGTGATGTGGCAAGTGGGCCCATGGATGGTCCCAAGATGCAATCAAGTTGAGGTGACATGTATGGGGCATAGCACTCCACTATGGGCATATTTTATTCTTAGTAGTCACATGTGGGTTGTCATATGGTGCAAAAGAAAAGGGTCATGGTATGGGATCTAATTTATAAAGGGACCTATGATTCACATGTATAAGAAAGGTCAAAAGGTCATTGTAACACCTTTTGGACTCTTGTGATCACATGTGAAGATGAAGACAAGAATGCACTATTGTAGATTGGCCTCACATGTGTGACTGGGGTGCAATTTGAAGAATCACATGGAGTGGCTAAGATCTTGTCTAAAGTGGAACGTCCGCTTTGTTGACCCTTGGAGATGAAGACACAAAGAAAACTATTGAGTGTTTGGACTCACTTGTGAAAGTTGGGAGTATGTTTTAGAGCCACATGAAGGTGGCCTTGGATCTTGTCTAAGTGGAGAGTCATATTTGATGAATTTTAGCATATGGAGACAACCACCACTAAGATTACATGACATCCACTCAAATGTGTAAATTTTTTGAGTAGCCATGAAGTTTTCTCCCTCTCTCTCTTCTCTTTCTAATTGTTGTGAAATGTTATAAATCTTTATTTTCTCTTTTGTATTTTGTAATCCATTAAATCATTATGGATTCCATTTAAGGATCCATGCAAAAATTGGGCTTGCATGTTGTATGAGGTTAGAGATTGTAAAGATTATATGCTTAACTCACCTTGATTCTTGGTTTGTAAGCATCATTCATTCTTAGGTGGTTAGAGAATATAAGGCTTAGATGAGAGCATGGCTCACCTATCTTGATGAAGCATGAAGATCCTTGAGGTTAGAGGTTAGAGCTTGAAAGGATATCTTAGCTTGGCTCACCTGGTTGGAGCTTAGAGACTTGTTAGCTCAGATCATGGAGATGAAGGTTGATGATTTAGAGCTCACCTTGGATGTTATGGTGTTAGCATCATGATGGAGTTGCATGTGGCATCTTGGAGGTTGGATCTTGTAAGGCTTGGGTATAAGCTTGGTTCATCTGAGTGCTTATAAGCACTAGAAAGGAGTTGATAAAAATAGTTGATGTTTTAGAGAGAGTTTTGCTGATAAAATATGAATTCTAGATGTTGACTTTGCCCCATGGTTTTTTCCCAACTAGTTTAGTAATGTTTCCACATATATCTTATGTGATGTGTTCTATCCTATGTTTATGTTTATGTGACTTGTTTTAATTTTCACAATTTATTTACTTGCACACGTAGGATATTTATTTCCTAACAAATGTTATTAGGTCCATTACATATATGTCACCTTCTTGTATACACCTGAGGAGGGTGATGACAAGGCATGTACCTTGTTATGTTTTTGGTTGGTGAATGGATAAAAGTTTTGGTTTCCTTTATGTAACCATGCTCTTTTGACAATACTGAAAAACCAACCTTGTTTGTCCTTTTATTTTCTTGCACACCTACATTCATCTTAGGAATATGAGAAAAATCAATCTTATAAGGTAAACTTGCCTGCTTGCTTACTTGTTTCTTGCTTGTGTGCTTCACCATCCATTTAGGCATTATGTATCCATGATTGAATGCTTTGTGTGAGTAATTCATCTTCCTCTTGCCTCTTCTAACCTGTGTATTAACATCTTCATGCTCACAATAATAATCAAATTCAGGTCTTAACACTTCATTTACTTCTTTGATAGCTTGATCCATGGAGCAATCTTTCTCTTCCTTTGTGCTTCGTTGTTCTCTTTCCTCTTCTTGGCATTCAATAGCATCATGGAAGTCATTCTCATCTTCCATCTCTTCTCTTGCTTGTAAGGTTTCCTCAACACCTTCCTCATGCATTAACCAATGCATCTCTTCTTCTTTATCATCAACAACAAACTCTCTTCTCTTTCTTGCATATGTCATCTCAACATGCCACATCACCATGAATAATGACTAGTGAATAGTAGCTTCACACCCAACAATATTCCACTTAAAGTCATATACATAGTATTTTACCACACTTGCATCTTTTTCCAATTGGCTTCCATCTAAATGTCATCAATGCCCACTATTGATCACACATAAGCCTAGTAGAAGTTTTTTGCACTACTAAAACTTCTCTCCCTTGACCAGCTTTATCAAAATCTACTTATCCATAGCTATTTGTGGTAACCGAAGTGAATCCCACTTCAACATAGATCCATCCTTCTTAAAGATTCCACCATGAACTACTAATAACTCCCACTAATTGGAAGTATTCAGTTTAGTGCACACCATAGTTTTCTTGAGGCTTCCTACTCTTGATGAATGTAATACAAAAGACATCTATGTCTTCTCCTCATCTATTATAAGACACTCTATAAGACAACTCAAAATACCATAAGAAGTATGATACTTTACTTTCTTTCTTTATGTCCACTATATCCATCCTTGGTTTGCTCCTACCACTTTCATCTCATCCTAGTCACTCAAGCCATCTCACCATTAATCATGTTGGGCCCTACAACCAACATGCCATCTACACATAGCATCAACCTTTGCTAAACTTTGGCTCTCCATGAAGGTATTCATGTATTACATCATCATGCCTATTAGAACCTATACAATATTTAATTCTACAAACCAAAAACTCTTTGTCTCATCCTCATAGCCTCCTAGCTACTCCATCTCATCATGAGACCACCATTTAGGAATGATGATTTTGCATCTATTTCTTTCAAACATGAACAATAAGTGAAAACTACACTCTTGATAATAGTTATCAATAAGAGAGAGAAAATCATAGAAGTCAACACATGACTCCTCCATATGTAACATATTGATACCCACCATGATCAACATGGTATCCATCCTCAATTATTTATAAGTCATTACACTACTTATTACATCAATGCACCTACCAATTTTTTGAGCCCCAAAAATATAATCAGGCTACATCATGCTCTACCATATGTCAAACACACAGCCTTCTTCCATGAAACCTTCAATCTCTTGTTCTTCTCCATCTACTAGTTATAGTATCAAGTTTATTATACCTCCTCCTCTACATGGAATTCAACATCATTTAAGCTCACACATTGTGATATTATGATCCCACAACTTATATCCCTTCACCAGCTAAGAACCAACAAGGTACATGCCTTATCATCACCTTCCATCTACACAAATGGAGACCAACTTGATCCTTATGTAAGGGTCTTGCTCCTTAATTAGAGCACATATGATTACTTCTTGTATTAGCAACTAAACATGGAATTATACCAGAATCAATAAATAACTAGAAATATGAAACAACACAGGATTTGAGAGACAATACACAATTGTATTAAATACTTAGAAGAAAATACAATAAAGAATGTGACACTTTTTCTTCCACCTTAAAGGTTCGCCACGCGTCAAGACCTTCTTCCCTCTCTCTCTCGGTCCCAACAATCAACTCAAATATAGAATTGATGTTCACCTCTCCAACCAGTCAGTAACACGCTGCCAGTACACCAAGTACACAACCGTACTCCAAGTAGATCTCTTGCTCTCTGCTGCTACCTGCAAATCACTAGACTTTACTCACCATGTAGATATCTCTACACCCATGAAAAACCCTTGTCCTTGCCTCACCAAGTCCTTATGATTCTTCAACCAGTACCCTGGTGGATCAGCTCCTAGACCTTGCAGACCCTGCAACTCTCTCTGATCATACACACTCAACACCCCTTTGGAACTAGGAGGAGCTACACTAGCTCTCTCTAAAAGCTCAATGGCTTTCTAACACACTTTTACAATACAACCAATGAGTCTCTTAAATATATCTCATGCAAACAATAATTAGACACTTATTAGATCTGGAGCTTCTAGTCTAAATTTGGCTCTTGACATGCAAACACTTGGTTCGTTAATTAACTACCGGTAACATTCGCAGTCCGAACCACACAGGTGACCGACATTGGTCCCTGTTTGCCTGGGGGTGCCGACGCTGGCCGATCTCTGACTGATGTCAGTTTCTATCTGTCTGTACCATGCCAACGTCAGTTGTCATGACTGATGCCGGTGACTGTAACACTCAGCAAACACTCTACAACCTCCCTAACTTCTCCTGTTTGCATTCTGGTGAAGCTTTTAGCTCCACAACCTAACAATCTCCCACTTGGAGATAAATAATTGCACCTGTACCTGTACCTATACATCATCTAAATTATTCCCTGGCTTGTATCCCTCTTCAAGATCAATCCTGAAGACCAACCACCACACAACCTGTGATGTTATACCTGTCATTCAAGTAACCTGCCATATCCGAACCTACATATCCATGTAGTGAAGTCCTTGACCCTGTATAACATGTTAACCTACTGCTAATCCCTCTCAAGTACCTGAGAATCTACCTTCCCTGAATTGGCTTCAAACTCTCTAACAACTCCCACTGATTGGGAAAATTTAGGCCTACACTAGACCTCATGTGATTTCAAACCCTGTTTCAAGCTAAGCTTGAACTGTCCAGCCCTTGGTGTGCTTTCTGATTTTGTATCCTACGTAATGAACCTCACCAACACTATCTTCACATCAGCTCCCACTAGAGACCAAATCTCCATGTCTCTTATGCCAAAGAATTTCGTTGCTCCAAATTCCCCCTGACATACCTCTGAACTAACCTTAGCTTTTAGCTCAGCAAATCCCTGTATGTACAAAACCTGCTAGCAAACCATCCACATACAGTAACTGGATAATGTCACGACTCATCATCCACCTGGTAAGAACAAAATCACAATAGTTACACTGACATTGACTGAAGCCATGCTTAGTCATCCACCTGTCAAAACCTGTACCACTGTCCTGCAGCTTCGTCAAGACCATATACCTTGGCCTTCTATCTCACGTATCCGTCCACTATCTTCTTTAACTATGGGAATCCATCTGTCTCTCAGTGCTTTCTTCCAACTAACAACTCTACCAAAAAATACCTATTTGGTTCTTCTCCAAGGACTCACACTCCTCATCCATGCCAAGCTCCCACTGTATCTAGATTCTACCTGCATTGCCTTTTCACATCTTCCTGGTTCTTGACCATCAATAAGCGATATAAAGAAGGTGAACAATGAATATGAGGTTCACTTACCCTTTTTGACCTTGACATGAGCTTTTGAGACTTGTTGACAACTTGCTGTCTGCCCAATATCCGTTCCAGTGACCGATCTCGGCCATCTCCCAATCTGCTCCCGATCGACGTCAATTCTTTGCGACTAACCCTATCTGCCGATGTCGGTCTCATTACCGACACCAGTGTACTTATTACCAATGTCAGTCAGTGTATGATCGACGTCGGTTCCTACTTCCTGACACCACTGACTCTACTGATCTGCACATGACCGACATCGGTGCTTGTTTGTTCGACGTCGGTTCCTAATGATCGACGTCAGTATCTGTGTTCACCTGTGAGTGATAAATTTTTACCCGCGAGCTCTCTATGGATCAAAATCCTATTCAAATTATCACAGCCCTACTCAAAATAATTTAGTCCACTTCGCTGATCTCTGTCCGTCATCTCCTGCATGAACACCAAGGCTTTCCAGTTCTTTAGCTTGCCAAGAACATCTGTCTTCCAATTCAGAACATGCATTCCCCTCCTACATATGTAACCAAGCCTACAAAGCCACATCTCTGTAATAGAAGGTGAATCAGTAATATAAGTAGATAGATAAAGGATACCTACTTTCTTACCACCGTATAATTCAAGTGCATCCACTGTGAGAGTTGTTGTGCATCTCCCATCACCTAACTTTCCTGAAGAAATTAGACTCATCTCCAAGACTGGTACCTACATAACCTCATTCAACACCTGTGTGTTATCCATCTGCAATTTCAGCTTCACTTCCCCTTTGCCAATCATTTGACAAGGCTCTCTAGCTCCTAAATAAATCTCTCCAAAGTCTCCAAAGACATACCCATGAAAAGATGCTCTATTTTGAACTGCATGGAAAGAGGCAAAAGAATCTGTGAACCAAGATTCCACTTTATCTAGAACATCCTATGCAACATCCCCTGCAACATCTGCTCCTCTCTGCTGATCTGCTACCAACCAATAATCTTTATTTCCCTGCTCTTTCTTTCCACCAATCAGACCATTCGTGCTATTCAGTTTCTCCATTCATAGCTTACTTCCTTCTGCCATTACTATACTCCCACTCAATCAAAAACCCCTGTGAGTAACCTATAATCAACAAACACTACCAGATCTAAAACCACCTGTTAGTAACTCAACCAAAAGCTCTGATACCAACTTGTTAAGATTGGTATCAACCTGGTCCACCTGCTCAACCTACTCTGATACCAACTTGTCAGGATCTTGCTCCTCAATTAGAGCACATATTATTACTTCTTGTATTAGCAACTAAACACGGAATTATACCAGAATCAATAAGTAACTAGAAATATGAAACAACACAGGATTTGAGAGACAATACACAATTGTATTAAATACTTAGAAGAAAATACAATAAAGAATATGCCACTTCTTCTTCCACCTCAAAGGTTCGCCACACCTCAAGACCTTCTTCTCTCTCTCTCTCAGTCCCAACAATCAACTCAAATATAGAATTGATGTTCACCTCTCCAACCAGTCAGTAACACGCTGCCAGTACACCAAGTACACAACCATACTCCAAGTAGATCTCCTGCTCTCTAATGCTACCTGTAAATCACTAGACCTTACTCACCATGTAGATATCTCTACACCCCTGAAGAACCCTTGTCCTTGCCTCACCAAGTCCTTATGATTCTTCAACTAGTACCCTGGTGGATCATCTCCTAGACCTTGTAGTCCCTGCAACTCTCCCTGATCATACATACTCAGCACCCCTTTGGAACTAGGAGGAGCTACACTAGCTCTCTCTAAAAGCTCAATGGCTTTCTAGCACACTTTTACAATACAACCAATGAGTCTCTTAAATAGATCTCATGCAAACAATAATTAGACACCTAATTACAATAATTAGATCCACAGCTTCTAGTCTAAATTTGGCTCTTGACATGCAAACACTTGGTTCATTAACTAACTACTCGTAACATTCACAGTCCAAACCACACAGGTGACCGACGTCGGTCCCTGTTTTCCTCGGGGTGCCGACGCTGGCCGATCTCTGACCGATGTCAGTTTCCATTTGTCTGTACCATGCCGACGTCGGTTGTCCTAACTGATGCCGGTGACTGTAACACTTAGCAAACACTCTGCAACCTCCCTAAATTCTTCCTATTCGCATCCTGGTGAAGCTTTTAGCTCCACAACCTAACACCTTAATCTGTATAGTTGCTTCTACAATAGGAGAATTGTGTTAGTGTTGATCTGTCTAGTAAAAATCTTTCAATTTTTTCTCTATTCTCCATCTTTTGCCAAGAGAGAAATACCTACCATGAAAACTTGTTATATATATATATGTGTGTGTGTGTGTGTGTGTGTGTGTGTGTGTGTATACACACACATAGATACATAGATACATATATATGTATGTATGTATGTATGCATATATGTATGCATATATGTATATATGTATATATATATGTATGTGTGTATGTATGTATATATATATATATATATACATACATATATATATATATATACATATATATATATGTATGTGCATACATACATACATACATACATACATACATACATACATACATACATACATATATATATATATATATATATATATATATATATATAGACACACACACATACACACACACACACACACACACACACACACACACACACATACATATATGTGTGTGTGTGTGTGTGTGTGTGTGTTACATATATATATATATATATATATATATATATATATATATATATATATATCTTGATCTCTCCACCTATAGCTCCCACTTGCATAAACCAACCAACAACCATGGCTTTAATACCAATTTTTAGGAAATAAACATCTTACATGTGTAAGTAAATGAATTTTGAAAATTAAAACAACTCATAAGAACAAAAATATGAGAGAGAAAACATTACATAAGATATACATGGAAACCCTACTAAACTAGCTAGAGAAAAACCATGGGGCAAAGTCGGCATCCAAACTTCATATTTCATTAGCAAAACTCTCTCTAAAACATCTGACAACAACTCTTTTTCAATGCTTATAAACATTTAGGTGAACCAATCTTACACCCGAGCCTTACAATTTCCAACCTCCAATCTATTATATGAAACTCCATCATGATGCTAACACCATAACATCCAAGGCAAGCTCTAAATCATCAACCTCCATCTCTATGAGCTAAGATAAAAAGACTCCAAGCTCTAACTAGGTGAGCCAAGCTAACATATCCTTTTAGGCTTTAAACCCTAACCTCAAGGATCTCCATGATTCAACAAACTAGGTGAGTCATGCTCTCATCTAAGCCTTATAGGCTCTAACTACCTAAGCATTAATGATGATTACAACCCCAACATCTAGGTGAGCTAAGCATATAATCTTTAAAAGCTCTAACCTCTTACAACATGCAAGCCTAAGGCTTTCATGGATCCTCAAAGGGAAACCCTAATGATTCAATGGATTACAAAATATAAAGGAAAACATAATGCTTTATAGCATTTTACAATAATGAGAGAGAGGGTTAAAACTTCATGGCTACTCCAAAATTTGCTAATTTGAGTGGGTGTCATGTGATCTTAGTGGTGATTGTCCCCATGTACCAAAATTCATCAAAAATGACCCTCCAGTTAGTCAAGATCTAATTCCACCTTCATGTGGCTCTAAAACTTTCTCCCCACTTCCATAAGTGAGTCCAAACACTTAATAGTGTTATTATTGTCTTCATTTCTAAGGGTCAACAAAGTAGATGCTCCACTTTAAACAAGATCTTATCCACCTCGTGTGACTCTAAGAATTGCACCCCACTCACACATGTGAGGCCAATATGCAATAGTGAATTCTTATCTTCATCTCTGCATGTGATCACAAGAGTCCAAAAGGTGTTACAATCAACTTTTGACCTTTCCTAGATATGTTAATCATGGGTCCATTTAGAAATTTGACCCCATACTATGACCCTTGTCTTTTGTACCATGTGACAACCCACATGTGACTACTAAGGATAAAACATGTCCATAATGGAGTGTTAAGCCCCACACCATGTCACCTCAACTTGATCACATCTTGGGACCCTCCATGGGCCCACCTACCACATCACCTTCCTACCATATCATCAACATGACACATCATTTGCACACCCACATGCCACATCACCAAGATGTCATCCAATCATGCTACATCACCATGAATAGTGAATGTCAATAGTGCCCATGAATAGTGACCTATGAATAGTGAATTCACACCCAATATAACCCATAAAAGTTAAAACTTGATTTCTACATGTAGCAAACTGCTACCCACCATGAATAACATGGTACCCATCCATAATTCTTGAGAATTTATCATGCTAATCAGTGCATCACTACACCTACCAAGTTTTTGAGCCCCAAAAATATAATCAAACTACATCCTACTCTACTACATGTTAAACACATGGCCTTCTCCTTCCACAAAACCTAAAGTATCTTGTTCTTCTCCATACACTAGGTACAATATCAGGTTTCTTGCACTTCCTCCTCTACATAGAATTTTATCATCATCTAGGTTCACATATTATGGTAGTAGGATCCCACAAGTTGTACCCCTTCACCAACTAAGAACATAATAAGGTACATGCCTTGTCATCACCCTCCATCTACACCAATGGAGACTAGCTTGATCTTCAAGCTATACAGTTACTTCTTCATCATGAATACTATGTTGTTGTTGATCTATCTGATAAAGCTTTTTTAGGTTCTTTTCCATTCTCCATCTTCTGCCAAGAGATAAATACCTGTTATGAAAACTTTTGTTTTCTTTTTTTGATATCTCAATATCTCCACCTTTAGCTCCCACTTTCACAAATCATCCAATAACCATGGCTTTGATACCACTTGTTAGGATCAAAAATACCTAATCCTAATACATGTGTAAGAATTAAATGTGGAAATAAAATAAGCTACAGTAAAACACAAAATAAGAGAGAACACATTACACAAGATATACGTGGAAACCCTATTAAAATAACAATAGAAAGAATCAAATGTGGGTGCCTAAGAAGGCAAAGAGTGAAGATGTGAGTGTTGAGGTAACAACACCAAGAAGTCAATGGAGAAAGGTGAAAGCTGACACAAGAAACCAAAGGCGTGAGGATGACACAAGTACATGGAAAGGTAAACAAATTGTTTATGATGATGTTTTTGAATCCGTCAATGATATTTTCATGAGAAATGACAAATGGAAAGTGGCTATGTGGACTAATATGCAGCAAGGAGAGAATTCCAAATGGATGGATGAGGAAAGAGATGGGTATGTAGCAAAGCAATGCCTCATTGAAAACAAAGAACAAACAAGATGGCTTCAAGCAGAGATTGAAGAGAGAAAGGAGACAAAAGGTAAAGATACTGCAATTGTATTTGATAAGAATATTGATGTTGATGAAGAAGTTGACTTGTATGAAGAAACCATACAGTGGATGAATGTATTTATAGAGGATGAAAGACAATTTGGTCCTAAGTTTGATTTAGGACATGAAGATTTGGATAAGCTTGTGTTGAGTGAAGAGTTGAAGAGGATAGAAGAGTTGTTGAATCATCCAAAAGAGTTGTGTAGAGGCACATATCAACATGGTGGCACCATTGATCAGATGGAAAATGAATTGAGGCAAGAGCTAAGAAAAGATGAGATAAGAGGTAAAGGACAAGTAATCCTTGTGAGTGATCAGCCCAAGTTTGATGAAGATGGTGAGATAGATGTGAGCTCACTAAAGGAAGAAATGAGAATGTTGGAAGAGATCTTTAGTTCTTAAAGAGAGCTACATACAGGTACAAGCCATGGTGAAGACACCATTGGGAAGAGTGAAATAAGACAAGAGCAAAGCAAAGAGGTCAAGACAGTTTTGATCAAGGAACAAGAATGTGAAGACAACCAAGAGGCTTCATGGCCTAAAGATTTTGATTCTAAGGTGGCTTTGAATGTTTTTTATGTAGTTATGAAGGTTGCTAAAGTGAATGACATACATGAGTCATTGGAAAAGCTCACGAACCAAGAAGAACAACAAGAAGCTCTAGAAGGCATGTATGAAGATGAAGAAGCATGGAAGTGAGAGATGGCAGCTGAGAAACAAATGAGAAGAATGACATACCAGAAAAGGAAGAAAAGCAAGAAGATGAAAAACAAAGACTATCAAAGACAAACAGCAGCATTGGCATTCCCAACAAGACCTTGGGATCCAGGCATATAGTGAAGACTAATGCATTGAGGCAGCAGTTCATTTGAACTAAGGTTCAAATCCTTTCTAAAGGGAGAGTATGATGCAGGAGCATCTAAATTCATTTTCTTGGCAAGATATGGTTACGTTGGGATGATTGAATTCAAATTCAATTTATTGTATTTTCCCTCTCATATGCTGTTAATAAGGAGTAATTTTAAAAATAAAAAAAAATAAAGGTAAAAAGTAAATTGTTGGGGCTGTTGAGGAAATAGAGGAGTGGTTGAAAATATTTCAACCTTAGTATATTATTGCAATTTAAAAATTGTTTTTGGTTTTACCTTGAGCCCAAGTTGGGTGTAGAAGTTAGAGAGGAGGCTCTTAAAAAGAACAAAAGAAAATTCATTAGGAGGAATAAGAGGAATGTAGAGAAGAGGAAAGATAGAGAGGAAAGGACCTCTCATTCCAGGGAAGGATGTAAAAAGAAGGAGAAAGAGAAGTTGCAGGTGGAGTCCAAGAATAGGTATGGATGTGTCTATGAAGGTTTCATAAGCCTTTGATCAATGAACATTATTTATAAGTAATTCTATCTAAAGAGAAAAGAATAGAGTTTTGATTTCCATGATAATGTTATGGTTTCCTTTATAGAATTCTGGTTTCAATAGTGACAGGCCTGTGTATGTGTATGATGGTTCTCTAAACAATATTGATAAAGATTGGTTATCTTGTTGCACGAGGAACTCTTGAATGTATGTTGGGAACAAGTTGAAACTAGTATTATATGACCAAGAAATCTAAAGAACTCTATATGCCATAAAGGATTTTAAATAGGGTATGTGACAGGGCTTTTAAATACACGCACAGTCCACTGTCCAAGGATCGCTCAATGTAAAATTAAAATGAATGCATGGTAGAATAATCAAATGTGAAAGTGTTTACATTTGGTTCATATCATCTGGGGGTGCATGGTCTTGGTGCAGATATTGACACATTGTGTGTTGGTCCTGATTATGCAAATTGAGAGGAGGATTTTTTTTATTATTCTTCATGATGTTTTGGCTGGTATGCCTGAAGTGACAGAGTTGAACCATGTTCCAGATACTCATGTCCTATAATGAAATTTAAGTTCAGGGGGATTTCAATTGATTTGATTTATGTGAGTGTTGCTCTCCATATTATCTCTAATGACTTGGATATAATTTGGATGAACAGAGTGTTCAGAATTTGAACAGCTGTAGAGTTATTGATCAAATACTTTGTCTTGTTCCTAATGTTAAGAATTTTCGTACCACACTTAGATGCATCAAGTTTTGGGCTAATAAAATGAGGTGTATAGTAAAATGTGCATTTTCTCCCAGCGGATAGGCAGTTACATGTGGGGGTCTTGATAGTGTTTGTTTCATTTTTCATCTTAACTCCCATTTTGACAAAGATGGGCATCTACCTGTTTCAAAAATTCTCAGTGGTCATAATTCTTCACGATATGTACCAGATGGAGATACACATCTAATAACCAGCTCTGATGATCGAACATGTATTTTATGGGATGTTACAATAGGCCAGCGAATTTCTATCTTTGGTGGTGAATTTCCATCAGGTCGCACTGTTAATGTCATGAGTGTATCTATCAATGCTAAAATCCTAAGGAATTTTTTTTAGGTTCATGTGATGTGAAAATGCATCATGATAAAGAGATACAATGCATTCAAATTCTCCATTTCTCAGAGCTTTCTAGATTCTACAGACTCTACAGGTTCATAACTACGGACTCTGCAGGGTCATTTTTATGATTTTGTATGTAAGGGACGTATGTGTCTAGTATAAAGGTTTTAAAATTGAGTCCCTAGTTGAAGTTTGATGATAGCGCATCAATTTTTGGTTGAAGTTTGATGAAAACACATCATGCTTGCTATCACTTCCTAAGAACTATGGATGGGTACCATGTTGATCATGGTGGGTAGCGATTTGCTACATGTATAAGTCAGGTTTAAAACATAGTTGGGTTCAAGTTTGGTTCACCTAAGTGATTTTAATCACTAAAAAGGGTTGTTGAGATGATATGATGTTGTAGAGAGAGTTTTGATAATGAAATATGAAGTTTGGATGCTGCCTTTGCCTTGTGGTTTTTATAGACACTAGAAAACTATACACTATAGTTCTAAGTGTCACATTACCCTTTAATCCACCACCTTGCCCCCTCTTTAATTATATTACCCATTTAACACAACCTTTCACCCATTTAACCCTTTAGATAATTTAATTATTTAAATAAATTAGTTAATTCCTATTTCTACCTCACCTAGCCAAATCCATGGATAATCTATCGACACCTAGCCTAGAGACCATTTCTACCCTGGCATTAATGCCCTAACCACCTAGACTTATTCATCATGCATCCCCATGCCCATTTAAATACCCTAAGACCATTTCCCAATGCCTTAACCACTAATCATTAGTGTAAATGGATAATTTTAGCCATTTTGACCTCTTCTCTCTAACCATGGACGGTTGACCCTTGATCAATGATGGTTGACTAGGACCATCGATGGTTACATAATGTTAGCCTAAGACTCATGCCCAAGAGGTTGAATGATGGAAGAAGGAAAGGGATCACTGAGAGTAAAATAAAAACAAATCTTGGCAAACCAAAGCTAAAACAGAACTAGTCTAGAGACTTAGAAATCATCTCATCATCCTAACACAAAGGACTCAAGTGTTATCACTCTACCCACATAGATTTACGCTCTCAACCAGATTCACCTCAACTCCACACTTATTTATACAAATAATAAGAAAAATACATAAAGATAAGTATCTTACACTTATGTTGAGTTAAGTAATTTACTTTCAATAAGTTAAGTGCCTATACCTATTTCTAGCCTCTACCCATACCTTTCCTTGTGTTGGAATTCTATAACTCTAGACACTACCTCTTCTAGAGCACCCACTGACCATCCTTAACCATTCTAAATATCAAATCCCTATTGTGATACTCTAAGACCTTACCTCTTCCATCGTGACTAAAAACCAAGCTCAAGCAACCTAAAAAACCCTTATGTAACCAAGCCCACATCCTATTCCATTTTAAACTACCACCCTGCCAAAACCCATAGTTACTGCCAATGGTCATCTTCGATCATTAGTAGTCACCTAACGACCAATGATGGTCATCCTTGATCATTAATGGTCATACCTTGACCATCGATGGTCACTGTGTAAATCATTATAACAAAAAAAACAAGCTTATTCTACCTACCAACACTAACCAAAACCTTATTTCTTAACCCGAGTCACTACATAGAGCCAGAAAAAACAACTTGACCATATCTAAACCACACCTTAATAGTTTATCATTTCCTTTTTATGTTAGTTTTTTAAAACAAGAATTTAATTTGAAAATTATTTCTTTATTTTGATTAAGTACTTTCATTTATGTTATGCAACCTTTCTTATTAGAATTTTCATAACATTAACTTATCTAAAAGGTGGATTGATAGCCTCTAATGAAGTCATGTACTTCTTCTATCTAGCTCATGCTAGGAAATCCACCCACCTACCTAGCTAATCAACCATTTTCTAGTGGCTTTCTTATTCACATGTCATCCTCCCAAGCTAAAGAGGAGTATCTACAACCATCTAGATTATGGAGCATAAAACTACATCCAAGTTATTCTACCTCACCCTTATTTTAATATTTAATCATCTTTTTTAAATAGGAAAAATAAGAAATTTTTTAGTGAAACAGTCTAGCACGCTCGGTGGGACCCTTGAGTCTTTTCTTGGGTTCATTATTTACATTTATGTGCTTTTCTTCTTATTTTGTACTCATTTAAATGAAATCAAAATTTATTTTGGGTATAAAATTAAACTTTCATACATTGTTTACTTGCATAATTATCTCAAGTATCTTAATTAATGAAGTAAATTAACTATAGCCTCACTTCTTTACACACACAAGACCAAACCACTTACACCAATTAAAACATCAAACATTTGACATAAGGCCTGACTAGGGTTTCATCTCCTAGTGGTAAATATTCACCCTTGGATATCTTACTTAGACATCATTACCAAGGAGAGAAACCAAAAATCAGTTCTTTGGTTGATTATAATCTCTGGTATTTAGTATATCTTGGCTAAGCACCTGCCACCCTTATCACTGTAGTGTGTGAAGTGAGGGGTAGGCCCTAATATCAAGACATGTATCATTTCTAATATAGACACCTTTGAGCACCTAAACTCCCTGAAACCATCCTTAGATTTCTCATTTAGTACCTGTTTCAAAGCCAAGTTGAGTCACATAATTCTAACTTAAGGCATAATCTATAAGTGAGACAAAAAGAACCTTAAGATTTAATGTGCTTTAGTGTGTGTTTTATCTTCTTTGACTTTTTCTTATCTTCTTTTTGTTTGAGTTGTGAGAAATCTAACTCCCCTTGGAAACCTTCTACCATCTTGCCTTCATCCACCTCACATCCATCACCTTGTTCAATGGGGAGCCATCTTATATTTTCTCCTAGAGATCCTAACTTTGTTAGACTCCTAGAAGACAAACCTCTTGCCTCCAAGTGTTACCTTACATCAAGAGCCACTTGTGCTCCCAACCTCACCTATAACCAATACAACCTTACCTATAACCAATCCATCCTCACCTACAATCAACCCAACCTCACCTATAATCAACCCAACCTTGACTATAACCAAACCAACCTCACATATAACCAATCAAATCTCAAATACCACCAACCAACAACCTCTCAATACCTATTTGACCATTGTCATAACCCACCTCAACTACAACTATCTCAACCTCACCAATCCTTCAACTACCTATCTCAACCATCATATCAACTACCTCAACCTTATCAAACTTATGATTACCCACCTCAAACATCATATCAATTACCTAAACCCCCTTTGTGACAACCCTCTTTATCTCAAAAATAATACTTAGTCTATCTCCTTAATTATCTAACCAAAAATAATCAACTCACCTTATCAACCTTACCCAACCTATCAAACCAACCAATTTTATCAAACCTACCCAACCTATCAAATTCATCAACCATGTAAAACCAACCAACTTCATCAAACCAACTAATTAGCTCACAACCTCAAGAGCCATTGGTGGACCCCCTTTCTAAGAAGTACACTCCACTAGGGGAATCATATGCCTCAATCTTTGACAAAATTTTAAAGGCTTCTATCATTATACTTCTTGAAATCAAATCCATCAATCATTCTCCTCCAAAACCAATTTGGTTTTTAGAGAATGAAATTTATGCTTATCATTGCACAAATGAGTACACAATAGATAGATTTCAATCTTTTAAGATGTTCATCCATAACCTTATAAATCAAAAAGAGGTCCCAAAGGATCGTCTCCATGTTCCCCCCAACCTATCCTAGCCTTGAATGTATTCAAGTGATCAATCACTAAACCTCTTCCTACACCCATTATTGTGGAAACCCATAAACAAAATCATCAAAATAATGAAGTCCATACCTTAGATTTGGTCCTTAGCGAACCTATAACTAAGGAAACCATAATCAAAACCTAACCCAATTCACTTGTTTACTAAGTGAAACCTTCCCAACTTCCTTTAAAAACCATCATCATTAAGGAAGAGTCATCCTTAACCCAACCACTTGTTGACCAAGTGGAACCTTTTCAACTTTCCTTCAAAACCACAATTAAGGAAACCAACTAACCTACCTCTTCCACTTCCTCTTTTGGTGGGTCAACCTCCAACCAACCTACTTCTTCCACTTCCTCCTTTAGTGGATCAACCTCTAACCAACTTACCTTTTTTACTTCCCTTGTTAGTGGATCAACCTCTAACCAACTTACCTCTTCTAATCTACCCTTTTAGTGAAGCAAACCTCAACCCAACCCAACCTACCTCTTCCACTTCATTGGTTATTAGATCAACCTCAAACCAACCTACCTCTTCTAGTTCACCTTTTAGTGGATCAACCTCCAACTAACCTACCTCTTACACTTCCTCTTTTAGTGGATCAACTTCTAACCAACCTACCTCTTCCACTTCTCTTTTTAGTGGATCAACCTCCAACCAATTTACATCTTCCAATTCTTATTTTAGTGAATCAAACTTAAACCTAACCTAACCTACCTCTTCCAACTACCCTTTTAGTGGAGTAAACCCCAACTCAAATTACCTCAACAAAATCCAACCCAACCTCAAATATAACCAAGTCAATCCAATTCCTCTACAACCTACTCATTTTCATCTACCTAATGCCATTGTCTATGATTTGATTCCCTTTAGAATTGGGTCAAATCTTTGTCACCTTATGTCATCTAGCAAGCCAAACAAACAAGCAAACCAAATCAAACACCTATATTACCTCCCTCAACCAATTAGACCAACCTTTAAACCAAATCAATAAAATAAAATCAACCCAACTTTTAATCCAACCATAACCAAGTTATCAATCAACCCACACCAAAATCAACCCTTCATTTGAGATCTCTTGAATAAAAGTCTCAACTCCCCTATTATCTAAGATACCCATACCATACCTAAGCTCTTTTATTATGATAATAAGACATTCTTGTCTAACCTATCTTTGTTCTAGTATGGTGTTACCAACATCATTACTATACCCCAAACCTGCCCAAATATGACCCAATAGTGTTACCCTTGCCTTAACATCATAGAGGAAATCTTACTTGAACCATCACCTACAACTTGAATTTTAACTGACAACTAACAACCCTTCGAAGGAAAATGATGTCATCTTCATCCTTCCTAAACCCTCTTTACTAACCAACGTCTTCACCTCGGAGTCTTTTCCTACCTCAATGTATATGGAAAAATCAACTAGAGAAACTCTCCCTCCAAAATGTTTTGACCATTACCCTCAACCCAACCTCACTTTGCGTAGCTTAAAACCAACCTAAGACCAAAACCAACCCTTGGCATTTATACTTGAACCTAGCCTAGCCTAGCCTATCATCAAGCCAACCTTAAGTCAACCTTGAGCTTACCCAACCTTTAACAAACCTAAGCAAAATATTCAACTTTAAACCATGACTTTAGACCTCTTTTTCCATTAAACCTTGATTGACATCGATCTCTAGTGAACCATCACTGGTCGACACTTGACTACCATTGGTCACTGTCATAATTGAGGCCTAACCCAAACCTTGCCTTTTCACCCAAAACACCTAAAACTAGCTTACCAAATCTTACCCAAACACCATTGTAGCCAAACAAGCCTCAATACCATTTCCTAACCAACCTTGCCTTTTGCCTTTGTCAATATAGAATCGTTTCCATGTCTAATCAAGTATCCAAAATTGACTAGGGGACCTCTTCATTCCTAATTGGCTCAAACCATTTACATTTACATGTGGATCTAGGACATATCTAAACTTGAACCCCTCAATGCTTTGCATTCACGTCTATTCTTTTGTTAAACCAAGTTCTTAGTCATCTTGTGTCTAACTTAAGCTCATCCCTTATTTTCATCCACCTTCATTTCTTTATTTTAAGGACAACTAATTAAAATAAGATCATGTGATTATCCATCACAAACTTATCCTAATCCTAAATATGCGTACCACAACTCTACTTATGACATGATTCTCATGGACACTTTTCATCTATTATAGGATGAATCTCCATGGTTATTATCACTTAAACTTCTTTCACCCATCATTAACCTTCTTGTGATATGGTTTTACCTCCATAAAGGAAAGCCTTAGGCCTATATCGAATAGTCCATGTGTAAAACCAACATAAAGATCAATTTGGGATATAAAATATCACTTGGGTCATCTCTAGCATTGAAGACTACTCCCTTGAGGGATAACTACCCAAAACTATCAAAATTTCTTAAAAAGGTAGACTGATCCCTTGAAGGACAACTATCAACATTAAAGAAATCCAACTCTCAGACCACTCCCTCAAAGGATGGCTAAGTCAACTTTGTTAAAATCAATCACTTAGAATCTTCTTGCATCGATCAACCTCCCAAACCTGTGAAATACAAAGTAATCAAAAGAACCATAGTCAAAATGTCAAAACTCAAAAAAATAAAGCAATCCCAAGGAAAGATTTCATCAACTTTCACACACAATTCATATACTTATTGCTTTGATCAGTCTACACCAAACTTAGAGAATGGACTTATCTTTAATGGTTCCTAGGTCACCTATAAAAGGGGAAAGCCATCCCCACAAGAAAGTTACCCTATCATCCATTCACCTTTCATCTATATCCTCTTTTACCCCCTCTATAAATCAAGATATTTTGAGCTTACTTGACACTATGTGATCAAGCTACCTTTTTTAACCAATGAACCAACAATGATGCAAAACATGACAGGGGTTTATTTTCATACACCTACAACTCTTACCATTTCAGTCTTTGTCAATTGGAGTGTTTAGTCTTCTTCTACTTACATGACCACTTGAGAAGGTGTCTATCTTCCCAATTTGAACACCAACCAACCAAAAATTTTCACACAACCCTTACCACAACCATGTACCTATTGGAGAGAACCTTATTCTCCAACCAACTAAATAACCTTAACCTTGTTCATGCTTACCTTTCAAACTTTTTGTGACCAATATTTCCTTGGTAATTTTGACCACACTGACTACCTTGCCATTTTAACAAAATCATGCTACTTTTGTGCATTGACCATTTAGGTGCCTTAAAGCACAAACTATTTACGGTCTTGACACCTATGAACTTTTTTGTTTTCATAGGATCACCCAAATTTTGAACCCATATGAATCTAGACACCTAGCCTAGAAGACTTGAATTTATAAGAGTAACCCATATCAACTATGCCTAACACTATGGCCTGGTTACCCTATCACTTATACTTCTAGTACTAACCCTATTTTACCAACTATCTCAACTATTATAGCCTAGTCTATACATGATCTATGCTATTGCACTTAATTACATTCTTTATGCTTGTTTGTGCTTACATATCCAACCAACCAACCCTGTCACCTACCTATCCAACTCGTCAAACACACACCCAATTTTGTTTCACCTCATCGATTCCTAGTTTGAGGGGGAACATATCTTCCCATACTTGGGGAATCAAACCTTCTACTAACCATCTATTTTTATTTTGAAACTTGTTGATACAAATTATACAATAAAAAGGGGCAAAATGTAGACACTAAAAAACCCTACACTACAATTTTAGGTGTTGTATTACCCTTTAAACCACTCCCACTCTTTGATTATATTACCCCTTTAACACACCCTTTCACCCATTTACCCATTTAGCTAATTTTATTATTTAAATAAATTATTTAACTCATATTTCCACCTCACCTACCCAAATCCATGGCTAACCTATTAAAACCTAATGTAGAGACCATTTCTACCCTAGAATTTAATGCCCTAACCACCTAGACTTATTCCTCATGCATCCCCATACCCCTTTAAATACCCTCAGATCATTTCCCAATGCCTTAACCACCAATCATTAGTGTAAATGGATAATTTTAGCTATTTTTACATCTTCTCCCTAATTGTTGATAGTCTACCCAATGACTAATGATAGTTGAGTAGGACCGTCGATGGTTACACAACATTAGCTTAAGACTCATGCCCAGGAGGTTTAATGACAAATAATGAAATGGGATCACTTAAATAATATATAAATAAATTTTGGTGAACTAGAGTCAAACTAGAACTAGTCCAGATATTTAGAAAGCACCTCATTATCCCTCTGCTCACATAGCTCCAAGCTCTCAAGTAGCTTCACCTCAACGCTAGACTTCTTCAGGCCAACAACAACCAGGCTACACAAAGCTAAGTATCTTATATTTAGTGCCTATACCTATTTCTAACCTTTACCCATACCTTTCCTTATGTTGGAGTTTTGTCACTCCAAACACTGCCTCTTCTAGAGTACCCACTGACCATCCCTAACCATTCTAAGTATCAAATACCTATTGTGATATCTCTATGACCTTATATATACCCTCATGACCAAAAACCAAACTCAATTAACCTACAAAACCCTTCTAAAACTAGGCCCACATCCTATTCTACCAAAAACCAACACCCTATCAAAACCCACAGTAACCACCAATGGTCATCTTCAACCATCAACAGTCATCTATCGACAAATGATAGTTAACCTTAACCACCCATGGTCATACCTTAACCACAGATGGTCACTATGTCAATCATTCTAACAAAAAAAAATCTTATTCTACCTACTAATCCTAACCAAAACCCTATTTCTTAACCCCAGTCACTACACAAATCCAAAAATAACAAACTGACCATATCTAAACCACACCTTAATAGTTTAGCATTTCCTTTTTATGTTATTTTGTTAAAATAAGAATTTAGTTTGAAAAGTATATATTTATTTTGATTAAGTAATTTCATTTATGTTATGCAACCTTTCTTATCAACATTTTCATAACATTGGCTTATGTAAAAGGTGGATTGATAGCCTCCAAAGAAGTTGTGTACTTCTTGGATCTAGCTCATGCTAGGAAATCCACCCACCTACCTAACTAATCAATCATTTTATAGTTACTTTCTTATCTACAGGCCATCTTCCCAAGATAAAGAGGAGTATCTACAACCATCTAGATTACAAAGAGTAAAAGCACATCTAGGTTCTTCTACCTCACCCTTATTTTAAGTTTTACTCATCTTTATTAAATAAGAAAAATAAGCAAAATTTTAGTGAAATAGTTTTTCGCTAACTAGTTTAGCAGGGTTTCCTTATATATCTTGTGTAATGTGTTCTCTCTTGTGTTTATGTTTTTGTGGCTTGTTTTAATTTCTACAATTTAATTAGTTGCACATGTAAGATGTTTATTTCCTAAACATGTGAATCATGAGTCCCTTTATAAATTCAACCCCATACTATGACCCTTGTCTTTTACACCATATGACAAACCCATTTGACCACCAAGGACAAAACCCATGTGCCTTGGTGGAGTGTTACACCCCACTCCCATCACATCAACCTAATCACACATGAGAGACCCTCCATGGGCCCTACCACATCACCAATAAACCACATCACTAACCATTCACATCACCAACATGTCATATCACCATGAATAGTTACAATGAATAATAATTCATGAATAGTGAATTTTGTTGTTGAGTTTTATGGGTTATATTGGGTGTGAAGCCACTATTCATAGGTCATGATACATGATCAAATTTTGACCCTGGTATTGAATTGTAAGATTCATGACCCTGGTTTTGATCACACCTAATAGAATCCACAACACTTGACTTCTACATGTAGCAAACTGCTACCCATTATGATCATGAATCATGATCCTTTAGAAATTTATGTGCAAATAAATAGTGGATTCACACCCAAAAGAACCCATATAAGTCAATACTAGAATTATCAAGTCAATACCAGGGTCAAGATCCAAGGCCACCTTTAGAAGTCAATACCAAATTTGTGACACCCAAATGTGATCTTGCAATCACCTTTTGACCTTTCCTAGACATGTGAATCATGGGTCCCTTTATAAATTAAACCCCATGCCATGATCCTTGTCTTTTGCAGGATGTGACAACTCACATGTGACTACTAAGGACAAAACATGTTCATAGTGGAGTGCTATGCCTCACACCATGTCACCTCAACTTGATCACATCTTAGGACCCTCCATGGTCCCACCTACCACATCACCTTCCTACAACATCACTTGCATGTCATGTCACCTACATGCCACATCATTTGCACACCTACATAACACATAACTAAGATGCCATCTTAGGATGCCACATCATCATGAATAGTGATTATGAATAATGACTTATAAATAGTGGATTCATACTCAATAGAACCCAAAAAAGTCAACACCTAACTTCTACATGTAGCAAACCACTACCCACCATGATCAACACAGTACCCATCACAGTTCTTAGGAAGTCATCATGCTACTCAGTGCATCACTAAACCTACCTAGTTTTTGAGCCCCAAAAGATAAAGTCAAGCTGAATATGATCTACCACATGTCAAACACATGAACTTCTCCTTCCATAAAACCTTGACTCTCTTGTTCTTCTCCATCCACTAAGTACAATATCAAGTTTTTTGTAACACCTCCTCTACATAAAATTTAAGTATCATCTCAGAGCACACATTATGGTAGTAAGATCCCACAACTTCTACCCCTTCACCAACTAAGAACATAACAAGGTACATGCCTTGTCATCACCCTCCTTCTACACCATTGGAGATCAACTTGTTCCTCAAGCTATGTAGTTACTTCTTCATCAAAAATGGATACATCCAATTGTTAAGAAATAATGGACCTAATACCACATGCCGCATCACCTATATGACATGTCACTCACATGCCACATCATCTACACACCCACATGCCACATCACCAAGATGCCATCTTAGCATGAAACATCACCATGAATAGTGACTATGAATAGTGCTTGTGAATAGTGACCTATGAATAATGGATTCACACCCAATAGAACCCATAATAGTCAACCCCTAACTTCTATATGTAGTTAACCACTACACACCATGATCAATATGGCACCCATCCATAGTTCTTGTAAAGTGATAGCACTACTCAATGCATCACTATACCTACTATGTTTTTGAGCACCAAAGATACAATCAAGTTGCACCCTGATCTACCACATTTCAAACACATGACCTTCTCCTTATATGAAATGTTGGGTCTCTTGTTCTTCTCCATCCACTAGGTATAATATCAAGTTTCTTACACCTCCTCCTCTGTATATAATTTTAGCATCATCTCAGCTCACACGTTGTGGTAGTAGGATCCCATTACTTGTACCCTTTCACCAACCAAGAACATAACAAGGTACATGAATTATCATCACCCTCCATCTATACCAATGGAGACCAACTTGCTCCTCAAGATATATGGTTTCTTCTTCATCAGGAATGTATACATCTAGTTGTTAGGAAATAATGGACCTAATACCTAATGCCACATCACCTTCTTATCACATCACCTACATACCATGTCACCTGCATGCCACATCATCTACACACTCACATGCCACATCACCAAGATTCCATCTTATCATAACACATCACCAAGAATAGTGATTATGAATAGTGGCATCATACCCAACATAACCCACAAATGTCAACACCTAGCTTCTACATGTAGCAACCCACTACCCACCATGATCAACATTGTAGCCATCAAAGTTCTTAGGAATTCATCGTACTACTCAATGCATCACTAAACCTACCAAGTTTTTGAGTCCTCAAAGATACAATCAAACTGGCATTCTGATCTACCACATGTCAAACACATGACCTTTTCCTTCCATAAAACCTTGGCTCTCTTGTTCTTCTCCATCCACTAAGTACAATATCAAGTTTCTTGCAGAACCTTCTCTACACAAAATTTAAACATCATATTGGATCACACATTATGGTAGTAAGATCCCATAAATTTTACCCCTTCACCAATGAAGAAAATAATAAGGTACATGTCTTGTCATCACCCTCCTTCTACACCATTGGAGATCAACTTATTCCTCAAGCTATGTAGTTGCTTCTTCATCAAGAATGGATACATCTAGTTGTTAGGAAATAATGGACCTAATACCACATGCCACATCACCTATATTCCATGTTAGTCACATGCCACATCATCTACACACCCACATGCCACATCACCAAGATGCCATCTCAGCATGAAACATCACCATGAATAGTGACTATGAATAGTGCTTGTGAATAGTGACCTATGAATAATGGGTTCACACCCAATATAACCCATAATAGTCAACCCCTGACTTCTACATGTAGTAAACCACTACACACCATGATAAATATAGTAACCATCCATATTTCTTGAAAAATGATAGCACTACTCAATGCATCACTATACCTACTAAGTTTTTGAGCCCCAAAGATACAATCAAGTTGCACCCTAATCTACCACATGTCAAACACATGACCTTATCCTTATATGAAACCTTGTGTCTATTGTTATTCTCCATCCACTAGGTATAATATCAAGTTTCTTGCACTTCCTCCTCTACATAGAATTTCAGCATCATCTCAGCTCACACATTGTGGTAGTAGGATCCCATTACTTGTACCCTTTCACCAACTAAGAACATAACAAGGTATATGCATTATCATCACCCTCCATTTATACCAATGAAGAGCAAATTACTCTTCAAGATATATAGTTTATTATTCATCAAGAATGGATACATCTAGTTGTTAATAAATAATGGACCTAATACCTAATGCCACATCACCTTCTTACCACATCACCTACATACCATGTCACATGCATGCCACATCACTACACACTCACATGCCACATCACCAAGATTCCATCTTATCATACCACATCACCAAGAATATTGATTATGAATAGTAACTTGTGAATAGTGGCTTCACACCCAACAAAACCCACATAAGTCAACACCTAACTTCTGCATGTAGTAAACCGTTACCCACTATGATCAAAATGGTACCCATCTATAGTTCTTGGGAAGTTATTGTGATACTCAATGCATCACTGCACCTCCCAAGTTTTTGAGCCCCAAATATATGGTCAAGTTTCATCCTAATCTACCACATGTCAAACATAGAACCTTCTCCTTCCATAGAAAATTTGGTCTCTTGTTATTCTCCATCCACTAGGTAAAATATTAGGTTTCTTCTACTTCCTCCTCTACATAGAATTTTAGCATCATCTTAGCTCACGTATTGTGGTAGTATTATCCCAGAACTTGTACCCCTTCACCAACCAAGAACATAACAAGATACATAACTTGTAATCACCCTCCATCTATGCTAATGGAGATCAACTTACTCCTCAAGCTATATAATTGCTTCTTCATCTTGATGTTTATTTCATAACAACTGGTAATATTTGATACATCTATTATAGTATTTTGGCATGCTACATTTATAAGTCAGGTGTTGACTTCTATGGGTTCTTGTCTCCTATTTTTGAAGTAGTTTAGGTGGATCAAGAAAAATAAGAGACCTAAGGTTCTATATAAGGACAAGGCCATGTGTGTCACATGTAATGATTAGCATGCTAAATTCTAAAGAACTATGGATGTGTATCATGTTGATCAAGGTAGGTAGTAGTATGATACATATGGAGGATCATGTGATTGACTTCTATGGGTTTTATCTCTTATTGATAACTAATTTCAATACTACTATGTGCACTTATTGCTATTTATGGTTGGATCAGCTAGATGCAAAAACATCATTCCTAATTGGTGATCTCATGATGAGATGGAGTAGCCAAAGGGATATGAGGATGAGGCAAACAGAGTTGTTGCTTTTCTAAATTGAAAACTATATGGGTTCCAGTAGGCATGATAATTTGGTACAAAAATACCTTCATGGAGAGCCAAGGTTTAGCAGAGGATGTTATTATATGTAGATGACATCTTGGTTGTAGACCCCAACATGATCAATGGTGAGATGGCTCAGGTGGTTAGGATGAGTTGAAGGATCAAACCAAGTATGGAGATGCAAAATGGATATAAAAAAGAAAGTCAATATCCCACTTCTTGTGGTTGTATGTTGTCTTCTAGAGTGTCCTTGAGAGGAGATGAAGACATGGATGTCCTATGTAGTGTATTTATTGGGAACAAGAAAGCCTCATATAAGCCATGGTGTGCACTAAACTAGATACTTCCAAGGGGTGGGAATTGTGAGTGATTCATGGTAGAATCTTGAACAAGGATGGGTCTATGTTGAAATGGGATTCACTTCAATTTGATTTAATTTGATTTGGATAAGTAGATGTTGATAGAGTCTATTAGAACAAAGAAGTTTTAATAGTGCATAAAAATTATAATGGGCTTGTGTGTGATCAATAGTGGGAATTGATGATAACTAGATAACAACTGGTTGGTAGAAGACATAGGTGTGGTAAATTTTTGTGTATATTACTTCAAGTGGGAGATTGTTAGGGTGTGAAGACACTATTCATAGGCACTATTCATAGTCACTATACATGGTGATGTGGCTTGTTAAGAAGGTATCTTGGTGATGTGGCATGTAAGTATATAGATGATGTGGCAAGAAGATGATGTGGTGTAGGCCCATAGAGGGTATCAATTATGATCAGGATGATGTGATAGGTGTATGGCATAGTACTCAACTAGAGGACATGGGTTTTATCTTTGGTGAGTCACATGGATTTGTCATGTGGTATAAAATACAAGAGGTCATTTATGTGTCAAATTTATGAAGGAAACCATGATTCACATGTCTAAGAAAGGTCAAAAGATTATTGCAACACTTTTTGGACTCTTTTGATCACTCATGAAGATGAAGATAAGAATACACTTTTACAGATTGGCCTCACATGTGTGAGTGGGGTGAGGATCTTGTCTAAAGTGGAACATCCAATTTATTGAACCTTGGAGATGCAGACAATAAGAACACTATAGAGTGTTTGGAATCACTTTTAAAAGTGGGGAGTAGGTTTTGGAGCCACATGAAGGTGGCACATGTTCTTGTCTAAAGTGAAGATGCTTTGAAGACTTTTACATATGGTGACAAACACCTTTAGAGATCACATGACACCCCATTCATGTGTAGGCTGAATTTTTAAGGGGCCACCATGAAGTGTATCCCTCTTTCTCATGTAAAATGTTATAAGGTATTACATTCTCTTTGTATTTTATGAGAAGATCATTGGGAGATATCCACTCTTAGATCATTTTTTGAGGCTGGTGCTTATAAGGCATGGAATCTTAGCTCACCTAAATGCTTGGGTTGTAAACATCATTCATTCTTAGGTGGTTAGATCCTATAAGGCTTAGATGAGAGAATGGCTCACCTAGTTTGTTGAATCATGGAGATCCTTGAGGTTAGAGGTTAGAGCCTAAAAGGCTATGTTAGCTTGGCTCACCTAGTTGGATTTTTAAGGCTTGTTAGCTCAGCTCATGGAGGTTGATGCTTGATATCTCACCTTGAATGCTATGGTGTTAGCATCATGATGGAGTTACATGTGGCATCTTGGAAGTTGGATTTTATAAGTCTTGGTTGCAAGCTTGGTTCACTTGAGTGCTTGAAAGCATTGGAAAGGATTTGCTGAGAGGAGTTATTATTGTAGAGAGAGTTGATGAATATGAAGTCTAGATACTGCCTTTACCTTGTGTTTTTTTCCCTAGTTGGTTTAGAAGGGTTTTCATGTATATCTTATGTAATGTCTTCTCTCATGTTTTATGTTTTACTGTAACTTATTTTATTTCCATATTTAATTCTTGCACATGTATTAGGATTAGGCCTTTTTTGATCTTAACAATCTAGAAGTGCACCATTTTAGGATCCAATACCAGGTTATCTAATGGCATCTTAAAATTAATTTTTTAATTATAAACATCATGGGAGAAATATAACTCACATCAAGTCTTCTCAGATGCATCCTAAGCTATAAAATGTAAAAACATGTACAAGATCATTTATGGCACTCCCCTCTGATATTGGGTACATAGGGTCATGGTCGCATTAGTTTTTTCTAGCCTCAAGATAGAGCCATCAAATAGCTATTTCCCCTAGAGGGATATCACTCAAGTATTTAAAATCCTCATCTTCACTCTGGTGATTGGCCCTGATGTCAAACTCACTCATTCCCAAAGTCATGTTAGAACCATCCCTTTCTTCACCAAAGATATCTTCAACTTCTATTTATACCTCCTCGACAGTGGTTTATTCACACCACATCGATGAATGTATCTTCTTGGAGTTAAAGGTGACCTTTTCTTATTATGCAACAATTTATTTTTCTAGTGTCTCCTTTAGAATCTCTATCTTATCTTCCAAGTCACTATCTATAGGTGCCAATGTTTCATATTCTAAAAGAATAATTTGTCCTACTAGCTTCATGCCTTTGAGTTGACTTAATGGAGTCTCCTTAGGTGGTATCTAGGCATTTATTTTCTACTTTGTATGTTCTAGCTGGCCACTTATACTATAATCATGCCCTAGATGCTTTTGTTTCTTCTTCTCTAGCACTAGTGGAGTTGGGATTGTCTCTTTATCTCATTCTATGTTCCCTAATGATTTCTTCCTGATCTTCAACACGTAAAAAAAAGAATTAATTGAATTTAAAACTTAAATTTGATGGACTTTTATGTTGGTTTTATTTGACTCCAAATTTTCCCTATACACCTTCTTTACTGGGTATATGTACTAGTGGTGGAGGGTATGAGTCTTTGCATCAATATTCTTTACAAAAATGTTCACCAGTTATGCATCACATATTCAATTGATGACATTCATGAAATACCATGGATTGAAAGCATATGGTAACTTTAACCATCTAGACAACTCTCTAAAGGGATCCATTTGGATGAGCAATAGGGAAAAATGTTGTTTTACTATAAACTTTGCTTGGTCCCCAACTTGTCCAAGTAAGTCCTTTGGAGTGCACCACTAGTTCCCAAAGGCTTCTTTCATCCTGTCATACCATCCATTCATTTTTACCTTGTGGGATGGGATTATTGGTCTTGGGAAAGTGAATCTCTCTATGGAGGACTTATTTTTAGGAGGGCACACCCATTTCAAATCTCTAGTGTTGTATTCAAGAACACCATTTTTTTCAATCACCATTAATAAAAAGAATGTACACCATACAAACCTTTGGTTGGGTAGGCAGTGGGTTTTCTATATTTCCATGATAATTCTCTTAGCAAAGTAATGCACCTAACTGTACTTTATTCCCATTATAAATTTTTGAGAGACTTAAAGGTAGGCCATATCCACATCTTTCTACCTATCACTGCCTCAAACCTTGGTCATGATGATGCATGTGGCCACTCTGAGGGTGGGATCTATATGCAAGCAAAAATGCATCAAGTTTATAAATCAATCCTAACTCACTGAAGATAAATCATACCGTACACTTTTGATTGGGGATACATTAGATAATTGGGAATATGACCAATATGGGGATCCACTAGACCTAATTAGGGGATCTCTTATCATAATACACAATGCTAGGGAGGGTTCCAAAGCCTCCATTCAAGCACAATAACACAATAACCCTTATTAAGCCCTATGTTTTCATATCTCACTAAACTAATAACAAGTAAAGTAAATAAACTAAATATATTTCTCACCAAATCTTGTGGTATAATGAGGGTTAGTAAACAAACAAACATGCATAAGTGAATCTCAATTAAGCTATGTATGAGTAAGACCCTAATACATGGAAAGAGAAGAGTAATATTATTCAAAGCTAATACTTATGCTACTTCTATTTAATAAAGAGAGGATTAAACTTAAATAATACTTACCTAAATGACAAACCCATCAAGACTTAATCTCTTCACTAAGAAATGCAAAAGCATCTAAGACTTCTCCAAAAGACTAGATTCTCTAAGTAGAAACCCTAAGCTAAGAATCCTCAAGTAAAATAGTGGAAGAGAATATTGTAAAGAAGCACAAGAAAATAATAACTCTTGTTCATTATGTAAATAATGATGAAATATTCTTGTATATATAGGTGGATTTAACCCTAAGCCCTTCTAAATGTTTTAGCCAACAGGGTCGACCTAGTCAACCTAGCACAATTATGGACAAGAATTCACTAGGTCATGGGCTAGGTCAGCCAAGAGCTAACCTAGAACCTAAATGAATTTTACCCAAAACTTTACAAGGTTGACCCAGTCAACCTATTATAGAATAGTCAAAAGGGGATTAAGGTGAGGAAAAGAGGGATGAAAAATGGGAAAATATTGTAGGAGTATGTAAAAGAGGATTAATAGCTTAGGGATGGTTGGATTGGTAATAAGTGGAAATAAGGGACAAGAATATTGTGAAGTACTAATGATCTAGTCACCCCTTTCTTGGTTCACCCTTTAGGTGTGCACTCAGAGATATTTAGTCTCAATGAGTTCTTGCAAGATGTAAAGCATCAGTAGTTGATAAAGTTCGAAAATATAATGTATATACATATTCCCCACTTGAAGCTCATCATGTGTCACTAAGGTGTAACATGGGATGGTGCTTCGAGAATGAATATAGTAACACACAATGTTGAGGCTAAAAAAAGTTTAGTATTTTAAAGCATAAAATAATTGAAAGTAAATGAATGAAAGGGAAATAAATAAAAAGTAAAAGTGATGTGTACCTTGACTTACCTTTATCATTGGATAGTAGTATGATGTGTTTGTAGTTTTTATTATGTAAGGCATAAATACTGCTTTCAATAAACCCAAGAATACAAAACTAAAAATAAAAAACAAACAAACACAGGAAAGCCAAGATAATTGGTGATATATGGATGGGATGTACTTGGAAATTTGGCAAGCTAGGGTGACAAGTGCTATGTTAGACCAAATGACCAAGTCAAATATAGAGTAAATTGGGTAACTAAAAAGCCAATGCTATTAAAGATCAAAAAAATCAAACAATTAAACCTTAAGTAAGGAAGGCAAACTCACCAAATCAAACCAAGGATACATGTCAAGAAAGGATGGTAATCAAACATCAATTTAAAATTAGTAACAATCCTTACTTAAACAAAGATGGGAAAGTAAAAACAAAATGGTAAAACAACATTAATGAGTGAGTAGTAACATTCCTTACTCAAACATCAAATGGAAAAAGGTGCATAAAAGGAAAAACAACATTGAAGAGTGAAAAGTAACAAGTCAACCTCACTCATCAGAGGAAAAAGTACATGAAAGTAGAAATGAAATCAAGTGTCTGAAAAAAGGGTAGTACCACAATGAAAAATGGTAAAAGGAAAGCAAAACAAGTCTATGAATGTAGAGGCATGTTGTAACAAAAGTAATCCTAGTGTTGCTCAACCATATTATTTTGCTCTAAGGATAGATAAAACTAAAACAAAGTATCACTAGTATGTTTTTAAGATGTGAAGTATAGAAGAGGGAAAAAAGATTTGGAATCACAATTTGCTTGTCAAGGGGGGAAATGAAATGTGTGGAAGGGATAATGAAGGAAAAACCAAGGTAGATGAACTCTTTATCGAAGTCAAAACACTCAAATTAGGTTTTTCAAAATAAGAGGATCATCAAACTTAAGTAATCTAAAGAACTCCTCATAACCACACAAGTTTTAGGTTAATAAATGTAGTATGTATATCATCCCATGAAATTTATATGCATGAAAATTAAAATAGACCTACCTTCCCACAATGTGTTCCCCATTCCTTAATACCCATTATAGAGTCATCAGTCTACTGCAAAGATTGGGTACTTGCATGAGAAAGTAGGTAACACCATAGATTTTTTTGAATTCTCATATTCCAATCTACTGATCACACCCTAATGGACCTTGGCTTTATGTTAGTCTGATTATGGAGTTTGAGCTTTGATTAGAGATAGGAGATGTGCTTGTAATCACATCTTTTGGTGTGATTTTGAATTTTAAGATTTGTAGGTTGCCTTTTGTGTATCATTTCCTTTTGTTTGAAATGATTTGTCTTTTAACTTTCTTGACATCTTTTTCTATTCCTCCTTAATACAGATTTGGAAAACCAAACATGGGTGTTAAAGATGAATTTTATTTGAATACTTGGGACTTGGTTCTAAGAGAGATAACTGCAGAGAGCATGGTGTCTAATAGTCTCATAAATCTAGGTGAAATAAAAGTGATATCTTGACTTCAACCTTGGTTTATCCAATGAGGAGTAGAAGGAAATGAAATCAAGAGGAATGACATATGGAATAATTTGAATTACTTCAAACTAAAAAAAATGTGGTAAAGTGTGAAAAAAATATACAATGATAGAAAAGTGTGATTCCTTATCATAAGATTGAGGCAAATGTAGGAAAACATGATAACATAGATTGTTATGCAAATTCCATCTATCAAAAGAATCAAAATCTAAAACTGAGAACAAGGATAAAAAAACACATTCTAGAAAAGGAATTACAAGATATGGTGATTTTATGAGGAAGGCTAGGTCTTATCCATGGTCTTACACTACAACTCATAAAAGAGAAACTCATGAAGATGATAGAAAACATGAGAAAAATAAAACAAGATAAGCAAATAAGGGTATTTATGAGGAAGGCCAAGTCTTATCCATGGTCTTATACTAAAAATCAAGAAAGACAAAACCCAAGGGGTGACAAAAAGTGTGTAAAAAATAGGAAAAATAAATAAACTATGGTACATCATGAGGAAGACCAGGTCCTATCCATGGTTTTATAATGCAACTCATGAGAGAAAAGGGGAAACCAAAAGACCAAAAAGGAAGGACTAAAGGTTTGTGAAAAGAGAGAAATTTGGTAGAGGGAGAGACCCATGTGAGTATCCTACACAAAGTGTTAGACAGATAACATATAAAAAGCATGAAAAGAAGGGAAGAAGTTAAACAAAATACTTCTTAAGGAATTGAGCATTGGTGGGATCTTTGAAAACATGGCCTTCATTGGTTTAAAGGTGACACATAATTGGACCAACAATATCTTTGACTAAATAAGGGCCCCACCATTTTTGGGCATATTTACCTTTTTTGTCATGAGTATAATCTAACGTAAGGACAAGATCACCAAAATTAAATGTACAAATTTTAACATGTTTTTTATGTTGTTTGGCAATATGAGCCTTATATTGGTGATTATGTTGTAAAGTAGAAAGACAATATTCATCAAGGAGATCAAGGGCATGAAGGAGATATTCGCATAATTATTTATTGGAAATGATACCATGAAGAGATATACGAAGAGAGGGAAGCTCAACTTCTAATGGAATAACTGACTCATAACTATAGACTAGAGAGAATGGCATCACCCTAGTGGCAGTATGTATACTAGTCCAATAGGCCCAAAGAGTAGGATTAAGATGAAGTTGCCACTCTGTGCAGGTTTCGTGAATTGTCTTTTGGAGGATTTTTTTGAGAATTTTATTAGTGGCCTAAACTTGGCCATTACATTGTGGATGATAAGGTGTAGAAAATTTGTGATTGATATTGAATTTAGCACAAAGCTATTTGATGTCCATGTTTTTGAAATTACCTCCATTATTGAAGATGATAATATGGGGAACACCAAAGTGGAAAATGATTTGATTAAGAATAAATTTGGAAATGGTGTTACTAGTGAAATTAATAAGGGGCATGTATTCAACCCATTTGGTAAAATATTTGGTAATAATGATAATAAAAACATTCCCATCTTGAGATCAAAGTAATTTTCCTATGAGATCTAATCCCCACATGGAGAATAGCTAGGGAGATTTGATAGTTTGAAGATCAGTTGGAGGTGAATCAATTAGATCATCATAAATTTGGCAAGGGGTAAACTTTTTATAAAATTCAATTACATCCTTTTCAAGAGTAGGCCAAAAGTAACCCATACATAGGCATTTGAGGGTTGTATCATGTTCACTATAGTGGCCACCACAAATTCCCCCATGTGTTTGTTAAAGAAGAGGAGGGACCTCATATTGCATAACATAATAGAGTAAGGTAATTTTAGAATTATGATAATAAAAGATGTTGTATCAAAATACATACTTAAAATATTATTTTCAAATATGTGTCTTTTCATGCAAGATGGGATCTATAGGTGGTAAAGAAGATGCATAAATTTCTAGAGGTTAGAAAGGTATAAGTTGTTCTACAACCCAAGGAGTGTCAAAAAAGGAAGAATTCGTAGGAGACACATAACCTTAGATATTTAATTTATGATATGTGGAAATGGTATGAACATCCCAATTAAAAGCATGAATTTAAGATAAGGTTTTGTGATAATGTTGAACATCCAAGTCTCAAGATTGAGCTTGGGACATAATATAATTATCATCATATGTTGGAGAAATTATATATGCTTGAGATTTAAGGTGAGTTTTAGAAGGTGAAATCCCAATATTGATAAATGTACATGGAGACATGATGATAGGATATTGAAACAATTTGGCCACTCCAAAGTCACTACAAGTAAAGTCATCTTCAAGTAAATAAGGCTCCTGAGCATTGCATGGAGGGGAAAAATTAGTGATATCATAAATAAGAGGAATAATACGGTCTCAAGGTAATAAAGAATAAGGAATCCACTTAAAGATGTAGGGAGGTAGCTGGGTAATATTGCAAGTATGTTGCAAATCCTTAGGCTCATCACCATCTACATCAGCAAGAGTGACTTGTAAATCAGGATTGATGTTGATGAACTCAGGTAAAGGAGCACTATTGATCTTAGTATTGGTAGGAATATGATACTGAGGTTTGGGATTAAGAAGTTTAATACTCTATGGATTGGGATTAGCATCATGCTTATGCCATTTTCCATTATGTAAGAATTTAATGCATTAACTATCGAAAGAAGCAATAACCTTCATTCTATGAGTCTAAGGACAACCAAGGAGTATGTTATAAGATAAGGGTAAATCAAAGACCTTAATCTTAGTTCAAATGGTCTTAGGTACTATGGTTTAGGGAAGCCAAATACAACCAAGTGACTTTTGATTAGTCTTATCAAAACCACAATAGCTAAGATGGGTTTACTTGAGATGATATTTGTTAAACCTAAGTTTTTGGATAAGCCATAAAGAAGTCACATTAATACCAAAGCCTTCATCAACTAGAAGTATAGTATTAATGAATAAGGGTAGTATTAATGTCTATTTTAATGAAAAGTGGTCCATCATCAACATGAAAAAGAATTTCATCATTGATCATATCCTCTTCAAGAAATTCAATAGAAGGCTTGGAGGAAGGACACATAGTTTTGATGGTATGTAAGTTGGTAGGTTGAGGTTAAATAGAAGGTGGTTCTTCATATATAGAGGACGGATCTTTAGTTTCTTATAATTATTACATAAGGAACTTATGATGATAGGGGGAAGTATGAACTAACTCCATAAGTGGAAACTTAAAAAGCATTGAATTAATTTCTTCAAGAAAGTTCTAATGATATTTAGAAGAAGAGCCAACATGATGTTTAGTAGGTAAGGTAAATTTTGAAGGAAAAAAAGTGGTTAGGGGTTCGGAAGGAGGGAGTTGTTCCTCAAGGGCTTTTGAAGAGAGATTAGTGGTGGTAGTATCTTTGTAAATTTGTTCCTCTAAAGATGGCTTTGTAGGTTTGGTAACATGATCTTTGTGGGTTGGATTGTGATGATAATTGACCTTAGTAGTGTTAACATATTGAATATTAGTATAATATTTGTCATACTCAGCATCAATGACACAAACATCCTTTGTATTTTGTTGATTATTATTTGTGGAGAAAGATTTTTGGTTATTTGAGGTAGAAGCTTTGGAAACTTGTCATTTTTGAGTAGTAGTTTACTTTTGATGATGAAGGTTGATCATGTATTCATGATTAAATGAATCACCAAGAATATATGAGACAAAAAATTTGGTGAGCCTTCTAAAAGATTCATGGGAGTGTCCAATGTCATCATGAACCAACAAAATTGATTAGGGTCATACCACTTAAGAGGATTATTAGGAAAGGTGAAAGGTTTGGAGGGCAGTAAAAATTATTTCATTTGTTGCACCCTGAGTGGTGTGTGAGAAGATGAAGGTATGTTAGTTTTGGCAACTCTTGGTTTGGTTTGTGAAGTATTACCAGTGATAGCATTAATAGATGTTTGAAATTATCCTTTAATAAGTTTAGGATTAGGTTCAAATTACTTCATGAGAAAGTCTTGATATTTAGCTTGGTTAAGAGCTTCATTAAGTGTTTGGGGAGCAAAATTTTGAACCTTATATTGAAGAGGAGTCAAAGTAGTTATAAAGAGTTTGAATAAGTTATCATCAATCATGTTATGGTTGGATTTATGGGCCAATGATTTCCATATTTTGATAAAGTCATGAGATGATTCAGTGGGAGATTGCTTAGCATTGATGAAGTGGCTAAGACATTTTTTTGGAAGATCATTGTGTTGAGACTCTTTAACTAAAGGATTAACAAAATAATACTATTACCAAATATAATGTTGGGGAAGATGATTTTACCACTCTAATACATCTCTTATGAAGGTTTTGACTAATATTTTAGTTATGGAAAAGGTATTAGATTGACTTTGGATCCATTCTTTGTAAAGGTTTCCAAAGGCTTTGAGAAATGAGGTAGGGTCTTTAGTTCCATCATACTTGATAGCTGGAGATATGTTACCAATATCAATGGACACAGTGAAGCGATCTAAGGGATCATTTTGAATAGTTTGAAGTATCTTGTTATTCGTTATGGGTTGAGGAATAAAATTGCTTGAGGCATCTCTATGAGGTGGAGGAATATAATTGGGATTAGCTAGAGGATGGATAGCCAGAGGTTGATTATCCATATTAATAAAATGATGTTGGAGTTGCATCATTTGAGAGATGTTAGAAGTTTTCATTATGTTCATTTGTTGTATGACTTGTGCAAGAAGTTGAGTTGTAGCAATAGGTGGGTTGGTGTTGTTAGGATCACTCCCTGAATTAGTATTGGGGGGTTATTAGAAGATGGATTATTGATTAAATTTGTGTCAATTGCTCCCACATTAGTTTGAAGGTTTTGAAGATGAGAAGTGTCTTGATAAGTATAGAAAGGGTCAGACCCTGCAACTTCATCTTGATGTGTTATTTTCACCATGTGACAAGTCACAGATGAAGGAGGGGAGGAGATGCCCCAAGAGTGATGGTGCTCTCGACAGGAAAAGAGAGGGAGAAAAGAACATCCCATATGGTATCTAAATGGATTCAATTTGTCCAAGAAGATTTTGATAGGGGATTTCATGATGACTAGAGATAAATGAACAAAATACTAAAAAAGAAGAATAGAGAATTGAGTCAGATAAATAGGGAAAATAGAAAGAGTACAAAGTCAATTGGGTAGACTTAATATGGAAAATAGGGTCTAAAAGTTGAGAAAATAGGGATACATGGTCAATTGGGTCAACCTTATTCTATAACCTGGGTAGAAAATAAGAAGAGAAAGATATAGAGTCATCAAGGTCGACCTAGTTATATATCCTAGGGGATAGAAAAGAGTATTGTGTTGACAGGGTTGACCTAGTACTGCACACAGGGAAAATAGATAGTCTATAAGAGACTGTGTCGAGCAAAATGACTAAGTACTTAAATAGGAAAATTTTTGCAAGTAATTTTGAAAGAAATAAATGAAAGGAAATACACAATCAATTAGGTCAAAGAGGATAATCCAATTTAGTCACATAACATAAAACCTTATACTAATGCTGGCCAATGCAAGTTTTTGTAATACAACATACAACTGAGTAAAGAATAAGTAATCCACTTGGAAAGTAAATGCTAACTAAGTGGTCATCCTGAATGTTGTTAGATTATTAGAATATGATTTTATATGTGATAGGGAGTTTTTTGTAAGCAAGGAACTATAAAGAAATCTATGGATGGTTTTATAATGTTTAGGTTGAAAGGGATATATGTTGGCAATGGAACTATTCTGGTATTGGGGCCTACCCCCTCACTTCACACACTAAAATGATAAGGGTGTTAGGTGATTTTATAATATATACCTATTACCATCAAATTATGCACCTTAGGACACTCTATTCAACTCTTAAAATTTAATGCAACATTGAATCATCTCTCAAGTTGTATTCAAATTGTCCACCCTAGGACACTCTATTCAGATCCTAAAATTTGATGCAACATTGAATCATCTCTCAAGTTGTGGGGAACCTGTAAGAGAGATGAATATATACTTTAAAATGGTTAGTTCCCTAGATTTTTCTTTAAATTCTTATCACCCAATCTAATGTTCATTCATGGGAAAGAGTTAGAATTTTTGCATAAATTGGAAACCTACACTAAAGAGGTGATCCACCAAGATATATACCATATACTATCAAAATTTTACTAAGAACAAAGATTTCCAAGACCAATTCTAGGGTTGGAAGGATTCTAACATAATTTCTTCAATGTGATGGTAGCATACATGGGACAATCGATAAGATAACTGACCTAGGGGTAGATTACACACCATAGAGATAATTGCTTGCTTGAAGAATGGCATAGTAAAATGAACACACTTCACATGACCTATTAGAATTATAAATCTTACTTAAACATGAAGGATAAAGGGAGTAAGGATGATACTATCCCTTAGCTTCACTATTCATCACTCACACTTAGATAAAATGTTCACAACTTAGAATTGGACTTGTATTCAATGTTCAAACACTAAGTGTGATGTAATTTTAGTAGGGTTTTTCAATAACAACTGTTATTAGATTCATACAATAGCCAAAAGGCTCAATTTATAGAACTTGGAAGAGAGAGAGAAGGGGAGTCCAGGAGTCATAGAGACACTTGTCACCACTATAAAGATAAGCTATTTGTGCATGTCAGAGAGATATGGGGTGATACATGAAATTTCAAGAGTTAAAAATGTCATCTCCAATCATCCAAGACCTAAAAATTGGTCAAGAAACTCCTTTCTTTGAACTAAAAACCACCCCTCATGATTAGCCTTCCAAAATGGCCTTATCATTATAATTATTCAGGTATAATGATGGTTATAAGTGAGAGAGGTTACTAATAATCCATCATATGCATTGAATAGGTTCCTAACCATCCCTATCATTTTGGCCATGCATAATCATCCTTGGCAGTCTCAAAATAGCTCCTTTCCATACACCTCTCACACTTGGCACCTAAAAACTCTTCAATTTTAAAATCTGATACATACAAGAAGAGGAATGACATGTGTCCAAAGTTTCCATAGCATCAATTTCAAGAAACAAGCCTTAAAATTCCTTCCAATTGAAGATTCACCATTTTCTCCTAAGTATCCAATATCTACCTACTAGATTGGCTAAAAGGAAAGAGATATCAGATAGAATTAAGAGTTTTTAAACCTAATAAAATGATTATTATGAATTATAACAAGTCCAAAAATTCCTTCCAAAGGTGATTAGGTCTCTTGAAAGTCTTCTCACACCTACAAAACACATAAAAAGGTCAAAAAGAGCCCTATTATTCCTTTTTCATATATGGTGTAGTGTATCTCAACTACATGGGGAGAATCCCTAGAGAGTCCTTTGAACCATTAAAGTGGTTTCATGTCACCTCCACCCCTTTTAGATAGTTCATTTGCTTCATCTTTCCAATCAGGTTTGTGAGGATGATTTGCAAGGGTTTTGAGATGATTTTGGGTCTTAACCTTTGTTCATAAAGGTTTGATGTTAGAATCCTCCCAAAATTTCATTTATGTATTCTTAATGACCTTCTCTAACATTTATAATCACCTCTAGGTCCCATGCAAAGGCTCATGAAAGATATGAGCATTCCAAGATGACCATTCGAGTCATTTTCATGTATTTTGTGAGGGTTTGTGTGTTTCAAGCCCAAAAATGGTTATTTTGTGGTTTTTTTGCCATATGAAATCTCATACACCTATTTTTACCCCCATTTACCTATTAAAATAATTATAATGTCTCTCTAAGATCTAAAAATGAAAATGACTACCTCTTTGAAACTAGGTCTATACCTTGCCAATGGGTCTGCCTGCACCTTTGAGCCAAATGAATATTATTGAAACTTAACATGAAATAATATAGATTGAACACATCATATTTATCCCCATGGAGGTGATCCAAAACATTACAAGGTTTTTCAAAGGCTATAACTTGAAATGACCCCTCATTTAGAATTATTCCTATTCCTTGCCTTGCCTTGATGAATGTAAACCTTCTTTGTTAGAGCATCCTGCTTAGTATCAGACCTTATAGGTTGATTTATAATTTTTATCTAGGTGTTTTGAAACTATAAAAACCCTCTTTCAATATTTTTTTGCCTCTGGTCCATGTCTCTACCTCCTTCAACAAGAAAATAGGGTTTATACAAAGGGAAAAGTGCGCCCTGTCTGAGACAAAATAGGGGGCACTTCCCCTATTATCCTTGAAAAATTTATTATTATATCATATTATTTAACCCCCAAGGGTATTTTTTACCAATTTTTATCCTTTAAATCTAAGCATAATACCTCCATCTCTATACATTTCCTAGGTAGACTTTGAATAACGTAGCCTACTGAAGGTAGGCAGGGTATGAGACTGAGTTTTGCCTTTAAAGAGGTTATTTTTATGCATATCCTTAGCCTAATGAGGTATATTTTAATTTTGGGTCATTATACATTATCTTATTCTTTATTTAGGTCCTTATTCTTCATATACTCTTTCTTTGTCCATGCACGTAATCATACTTGTGATGACTGTGACTTGGTCTGCCTTGCCTATAGGTGGTTTTGGAATTTTTCATGGTGTAAAAAAGGGCCTTATTACAACCCTAGGGTTAAAAAATGTCTTATAATACTTTTTAACACTTTTAATATCAAAAATATCCATCCAAAACCTAAACCTACCCACTGTCTACCTCATCTTACTTGTCTGACCTATAGGTGTATATTCAGCTATTCAGGGGTTTATGTAGGCTCATTATCCTTTGAAAGAGTCATATGAAAACATAATATCATTATTTATCTTAATAACCATCATTTCATCAATTTTTATCTCCTATTATCCTTCTAGAACACCTTCTCCCTTCAAGGTTAAGCTCACTTTCAAGACTGAGACACTTGTGTTAGTTATAGGTGTTATGTATGCTTTGAATCATAAACTCAATGTTTGAAACACCTTTTTGAAAACCTTACCTTAATTCCATGGGAGTTTAAACTAATAAATTTAAATTTTGTTTCATTAGCCTCATTATAAATACTAATCCAACTCATTGCATGTATTTCTAACTTGACTATGTTTCATGGCCCTTAGGCCTACCTATAGGTGGGTGTTATAGACCATTTAAAACTTACTTGAGGTATTTTGATTATACTTGAAAGTTTTGTAATAAAAAAACCACCTTGTATATCTTATTCACCTTGGAAACTCAAAATAAGGTCAAAACCTTAACCTTTTAGATCACTGCTTGAAAAACCTATTGTAGATGGCCTTTCCCAGGCCTATTTATGGATAGAGGAGGGTGTTTAGGGGTAGAATCCATGTTCCAACCTTGTTGAGGTAATATTCAAGTCATGAAAGTATGTTTGGGTTAATGAGAATCATTAAATCATGAAAATAATGCATGGTTTATTGTTAGAGGTGTCAAACCATTCATCTTTTCACAAAACTATATATAACACTGAAACTTCTCAGTGTATTTTAAAATGCTTTCAAGACCCTCAAACTTAGCTCACCTTTCATTTATACTTCTCAAAACTTGGTAAAATTCTTGTATATACTAGGGAAAATAAGTCTTAAACTCTAAAAGGTATCAATAGCTCCTTATCCATGATATATGATGCTTGCAAAACCACAAAGTTCTTTGTTTTCATTTTTTGGGACAAACATCCCTATATCAGTCATTAGGCATTTAGGAATGATTTTCCACTTTGTTTGCCAATTTGATCTTGAAGCAATATTGTCATAAAATATTTAGTATACCAAGATCCAAAAGGAGTATTCATAAATCAGTTTTAACATTCCAATATGACTTATTTTGCTTCTCTATTGGCTATTTGTAAGTAAGGATTTTGTGCATATAGATAGTAGGAGAGAAAAATGAGCAATGATGCATGATTTAGGCCTCACGTTCTCTTCCTTTCTCATAAAATACACTTATAATTTATCCAAGAGGTTTAAAACCTTACCAAAGTTATTTTCAAGGCAAGATGATGTCATGGAACCCTCTGACTGATCACTCCATTTGAATATGCAGACAGTGAAGGAAAAGAGTGAGAAAGGTGCAAGATTTGGAATTCAAGATTCTCTTTATTGGATGTAAAATGCAGTTTTATGACTTCAAACAATTGGGGTGCATTCAATTCCTTCACATTAACATGGAAAACCTCAATTCAAGGCACCTGTAGGTGCATCTTTCTTAGCAAAGGTAGAAAACATGGTTTAGAACAAGGATAAGCCTAGAAAAGACTTTCTTAGGCATTTGGTGATTTTCAAATCCAATATAATCATGAAAAACCTATACATGTCACTAAAAATTTATGAAATCAAAAAATCCATTAAACTAAAGCAAATTATTTTGAAACTAACTAAAAAAGAGACCCCTCATAGATGCACATGCATAAAAAACTACCTGGAGTGTTAGCAATTATTTATAAAGGATTAGACACCAAATTTCAAGTTATTATTATTAAAATGAATTGAACTCAAATTACTATCCACCCCTAGAAGCACTCTTCCCAACTCCACTTGTATGGCCCATGCCAATCACTTGAAAATGACCATTTTTTGCTTGCCAAGAGAAAATGGAGGAAAAGATGTTGTAGATGGAACTTTTTACATAATCCTTGAAAAATAAGCATGGAAAAGAGTTTGGGGAGGTTAATAGGTACTCCAACCACGTTTTTAGCTGATGGTCAGATCATCCATTCCATACAAGTGCCCAAAAGGACCTAAAAACAAGGAAAAACTCCCCATCTCTACATATAAATGACTCTCAGATGAAATCTAAATGATCCTAACATGATCCTAACCTCTTCCACATTGAAAATCACCTTGGTGACAAATTTTCTTGCATTAAATTCTATACAAGTCATTAATTAGGCTAAAATGTGACCAAAAGGCTCCCTTTTGTGCATGAGACCTAGCATATGATAAATTCATTACTTGAAAACACTTTAAAATATTTTAAATGCCATTTTATGACCTATTAAACATAATTTGGTACTTTGACCATGTTTTACTATGTTTGACTTTGGTTGACTAGGCCATTTCAAGGAGGTTGGACTTTAATAAGGACTAGGGGAAGGATAAGTGAGACATATAGAACAATAAGATACCCCATATGACACATGAAACCCTATTAAAAATTTAAAAATATCAATATTTGACCCAATTTGACTTGGGGTCAAATTTAGTCAACAATACCATTAACCACATGTTTATACTTGGCCAGAGAACCAAGTCAGTTTTCCCCTTCGTAATGAAATCCAAGTAGGTAGGCCTTGGGTAGACAACTATTTAAAATGAATTTTAAGATTATCTTATTGGGTAGTGTGTGCATAAAATAGAAAAATAGTGCAACTAAATGGTATATTGAAAAAACCTAATTAGACTATGTGATCTATTATAAACATGTAAGCAACTGAAAATGAAAGTGTGAGCTAATTACTAGCATATAAGTGTTAATTCCATCTTTGAAACACATTAAAATGTCATTTTAGATGACAATATATGTAGATATTATATAATAAATTCAATAGTGTCACTATTATACTTATAAATCAAGGGTCTAAAAAAGAACTACATCGATAGTGTCAACCTAGTTTTCCAAACAGAAGATAGAATACAGAACTATGTCGACAAGGTTGACCTAGTTTTTTGTATAAGGTAAGTTTTAAATATTGTAAATTGTGAAAAATAGAACTGTAATAAATAATATAAATGACAGAGGAGAGAAAGGAACCTTGGTGGGTTAGAATATGCTTATAATTTGTAAAATTTATGTTTAAGGTACTTGAAAGTTTTACCAACTAAGTCGACTTAGTTCTATAAAACCCTGTTATTGAAGCCTGTAAAGTATAATGCATTGATAGGGTTGACCTAGTATGTTTTCTAGAAGTTTTAAAAGTGTAATGTGTTGATAGAGTTGACCTAATATTCTATTTAGAAGTCTAGAAAATGTTGTGTTGATAGAGTTGACCTAGTAGCCTGTACTTGATGAAAAAATTGCATAAACAGAATAGAGTCATATTGATGAGACTGTGTGTTAAAACTGTGCATAAAAGTTAGAACTATACTGACATTGTCGACCCGAAATTGTAAATTAAGATAAATAAAATGATAAAATAATGAAAAATGTGAGATAAAACCTACAAGGGTTAGATTCGTGCCAGGTTCACTAGAATGTATGCAATTATAAATTCATGATGTCTATAAATCAATCCTAACTCAGATAAGATAGATTATACCATACACTTTCAATTGGGGATACATTAGATAATCAGGAACATGACTAATATGGGGATTTTATAGACCCAATTAATGGATATCTTATCATTATACATAATGCTAAGGAGGGTTTCAAAGCCTCCAGTCAAGCACAATCATGCAATATCCCTAATTAAGCCCTATGTTTTCATATCTCACTAAACTAATAACAAGTAAAATAAAGAAATCTAATTTAGCGCTCACCAAAGCTTGTGGCACAATATGGGGGTTAGTAAACAAACAAACATGTATAGGAGAATCTCAATTAAGCTATGTATGATCAAGTCCCTAATACATGGAAAGAGAAGAGTAATATTATTCGAAGCTAATACTTATGCTACTTCTATCTACTAAAGAGAGGATCAAAGTTAGAGAATACTTACCTGAATGATGAACCTATCAATACTCAATCTCTCTCTTGGCCAAAGGGGATTTGAAAAGGTTTTTATGGTTTGTAAGGATTAGTAAGAAAGGCCAAATCCTCCAATACTTCTCCACAAGACTAGATTCTCCAAGTAAAAACCTTATGTTAAGACTCCTCAAGAAAAATAGTGGAAGAGTAGATTGTAAAGAAGCACAAGAGAATAATAACTCTTATACATTATGTAAATAATGATGAAATGATCTTATATATATAGGTATATTTAACCCTAAGCCCTTTCAAAAGTTTTGACCGATAGGGTCAACCCAGTTGACCTAACACAATTATGGATAAGAATTTACTAAGTCATGGGCTAGTTCAACCAAGATTTGACGTATACGCTAAATGAAATTTACCCAAAACTATATAGGGTCGACCCAGTCGACCTAGTATAGAAAATAGTCAAAAGGGGTTGTTGACACCTAAATCCTTTTCTTCAGGTGAAACATCCCTCTATGGGAAGCTTTACAAGTGTGGGACTAAATTGTATAATGTAAAGTAACCTCCAATATTTTAGAAGTCAGCTGTTTGATTTGATTTAAGGGATGAAAAGAGATAAGAAAGAGATGCGAAAACACTAAAAAATAGACTAAGGTAATGTGCCAAGATATTTAAAAAATTAACATATGTTTGCATAAAATAGCTCAATTTATTAAACACTATACACCATTAAAGGAGCATAAAGCATGAATTAATGTCTATGATGCAAACTAGAATCAATACTATATAACTAGAGAAAGGAAATAACAAATAATGAGAATTCCTCACTCAGTTTTACACAAACTCCACATCCTCTTCATTATTAGGTGGAGAACAAAGTACAAAATCCCTAAAAGGGCACGATATAAAACATTCAATTCCACCCTTGAAGGGCACCTGTTAAGGTCTTAGAATGAAAAAATACTAGCTACTATTACTTCTATTCTAGAACTACTACAAATGGTTGCTCTAAAACATAGTTGAGATTAAAAAATTATGATCATCCCCTGGCAAAGGAAAAGAGCCTTAAATATATAGGAGCAACATCTTCTCATGGAAGTGACACCTATACATCCTAACGCTCATGCTAATGATGAGGCCATTGTAATTGAAAGGGGAACTCCAACTCATGAGTGTAGTTGGCCCGTAACTGCATCAGTCAATGATGGCCATGATGCTTAGGAGAAGTGTCATTGTGTCATGAATTTATCTTTGAAACTATCTCTATTATGTTATTAGGGAATGAATATTGACTTGATTCAACCAATGGTACATTTGCTAGCTTTGATAGAAAAGGTCTCACCCTAAAAAGTGGTGTGATGCCACATGGAAGGTTTTACATCTTTTCCCTTCTTTTGTGTACTAGGCCCCACCCATATTTGTTGACCAATGGCACTTCTCAAAATCTTGGAAAAAAATAAACTCCTCCCAATAAGCACCATGATGCCATATAGATAGTCCCATGTACCTATTTGCAACTCGAATGGTGGGTCCCTCTTCTAACGCTATCGACCAATGGTACTACTTCAAGTCTTAATAAAAGAGAAATGGACCTAGAGAGAATAAAACCATCACAAGGAGAGATAGTGCTTCTCTTGGGCAAGATGAAACCTTTTTATGGGAAATGAGTGACATGATGCCACATGGTGGAAGGGAGCTGATCATTAGGCAAAGTTTGCAAAAAGGGACTCTAGGAAGAAAGAAGTCAAAAACACAACCATTGAATTATACCAAGCACATTTGAGACCAAGAGATAACTTTTAAATAGCCACACATGGATTCTAATCCATAGTTCCTAGCGACTCACAAGGGTATTCATCTATAGATGGGATAACCCAAAAACTTCTGGTACACAAAAAAGGAGGAAGGCCCATAACTCATAACTTTTGAAGGGTCACCTTCAAATGTAACCATTTTTCCTCCTTGGGTTGGGTTTTATTTTTGAGATCCTCAAAGGCTCTATCTAGATCAAGGATCTATTTAAAGGAGATGCTACCCAAACCATGAACTACCACCAGTATTTGGAACTCAAGCTAGGCGAGATGCTATATATAGTTCCAATCTATAGATATGATTCACAAAAAAGGAGGAAGGCCCATAAATCATAAATTTTGAAGGGTCACCTTCAAAGGTACCCATTTTTCCTCCTTGGGTTGGGTTTTATTTTTGAGATCCTCAAATGCTCTATCTATATTGAGGATATCTTTAAAGGAGATGCTACCCAAAACATGAACTACCACCAGTATTTGGAACTCAAGTTGGGCGAGTGGCTATAATATGGTTTCTATTTTATAAACTCTTGGTGATTGTTCAAGAGCCATGAATATAGTCTGGTTATTCAACTTTTACTCAAGAAGTGCTTTGATCTTGTCCTCTGGTAAGATGTTTTTGTCTACCAAGAATGAAAATGGGAGTCCCAATTGGACTAATTATTCAATGTGACCTCATCTATCCTGAACCACTTTCTCTAAGGCATTAATAAATGCCTTACACTTGGTAACTACCTTGTTATAGCCTAATAATTCATTAACCTTTATTACCACTTGCTTTTGGTCAATCACTCTTGCTTCCTGTAGTGTTTTGTCTGAAGTGTTGTAGAGATTTTGGTTGAGGAGTTGTGAATAAAGGACCTTAGGAGGAATAAAGGTGATGACTTGGTTAATAGACATGGTTACATGGGAGCTCAACCTCTTAAGTCCATGATAAAATTGAGTACTAGCTTCAAGTTTGTGGTTGCACCCTTGATTCTCTCCTAGAAAGATGTGTATAGCTATTAAACCATTGGGAGGATCTTCGTAGTCTAAGAATAAGTAATAAGGTCATTCTTCAACTATACAATCTCTTAGTCCTTGATTGAGGACTCCTATTGTGCTTGCTTTTGTAATTTGAGATACACCCTATTAGAATCTAAGAGATTCTAATTGTCTTGTATAATTTTGTCTTATTTTTATTGTAGCTTAGCCTCCAGAACCACTCATAGATTGGCTTCCATTTGGAAGCTCTCATTAGAGATGCAACTTTGAAGGTTGGACCTCAACTTATTAAGCTCTACATCTTTTTATTTTACCTCAATGTTGAGGTAATCGACCATAGCCTTTACCTTGGTAAGTTCCAACTTGGTCTTCTCTAGATATCAACTTATTTTAATGTAGTTTGTGGTCACATAATTTTACATTTCTTCCATTATCTTGACCCTATCAGTGGGTCTAGATTGGCTGAGATTGAGGTTGAAAACTTGTAATATGTAGTCCCCCAAGTGCATATGATCTTGGGGTTTGACTAGTTGTGCCATATGTGTAATCATGAGAGATTACTATGCTAGGTTAAAGAAAGACCACATGTGAGGCACCGCCATAGCCTTAACATGTTTTCCCTTCCTCTTATCAACTTAGACCTCTAGGGATTTCCTTGTAGCATCCATCTGCTAATAGAACTACTCATATGCCTAAATGTTTCCCCCATAAAGGGGAGTCCTTGGGGTAGTTTGAATGAGATGGTCACTTACTACTGTGAAGTAGCAGATGTTATTCCCTTAAAAGTGAGTGGGTGAAGGGTGATGGTGGAAAGAGAGAAAGATGGGAGGCCATGGATTGGGGTGGAAGGTGATTGCATCATGATGGAAGATGATGTGGATGATGAGGGTGAAAGAGTATGAAAAGGTGTATAGGAGGAGATCGAGATCATAGAGGAGAGCAATGAGAACTAGATGGTAGGATGGGTGGACGAAGAGGGTGAAGGAACTAGGGAAGTAATTGGTTGGGTAGTGGAGAGTGCGAAAACCTAAGGAGAAACTATGGAAGGAGATGAGGGGCTGAAAAATGAAGTGGAAGTGGAAAGAATGGGATGCAAAAAGTGTACCTTCTTCTAAGGGGGTGCTAGTAGAGGGATAGATACTGGTGCCTCAGATCACTTGGGCTGAGGTGATACAATTGTGAGATGCCCTAAAGAGGCTTGTTATTATTGTGGGGATATGGGGTATGGGTACAAAAGAGGCATCTAGTTTAATGGTTTTGGGATCTCCATGACTTCCTTTTCCTTGTTTGGAGGCACACCCCCTCTTCCCTACCTAGTGTGTCTTCTTATTCTCCTACTTATTCAATAGAGAATTCTACTTTTTCCAAGGCATTTTATGGATGGTGTTCATCCTAGATATTTTAAAAAGTTTCATCTGTCTCTTCATCCTAAAAAATTAAGAACATCTTGCTAATATCTTGCTTATATTTTGAATATGAATCTATTTTTTCTAGGCTCCAATCTCTTCTGGTGAGCTAAGGCCTTAGTCCCTTTGTTAAATTTTTGGAAGGGTTGTATGTCTGGACCATGTCATAGAAACACTACCACAGCTTGTGGGTGTCTACTAAGATCTGGGATAGATCCATGAAATATTTAAGTTTATCCTCTATGGGTGACCTCCTCTGTTTGAGGTATGACTAAGGCTAGTGATTAGGTGGGTTGGTGGTCTTCAAGGAGGCTATATAATCAATTAGATCATAGATCCATCTATCATTGATTAGGTTGAGGCATATCTCTACAAGTTTGGATGCAAGTAGGCACTCTTGCTACCTCTTCACCACTATGATGCCTCCTCTTATGAAGGGGACATCATAAAGGCCCTTTTTCTTATGACCCAAGCCATATATTTTTTTAACTACATTGAGTTAAAAAACCAACTCTAGGGCTAGGGTCTTGTCTGTGAGTAGGCATAAGAGTTAGAAGGGCTCACCTTTGAATCCATGTGCCCGAATGAAGGTGAAATGGCTCCTAATGAACCAGTCAACCAAAACCTTGTTGCTAGTGAGCCATGATTACTACAAGTCTATTATCTTAAATGTAATGGCCTCTCAACTAAGGTTAATGAGGATGGGGGATAAAAATAGTTTGAAGAACTCATAGTAATCCTATGTGACTAATAGGACATGTGTCCACATAATGATGGGGATCACTGTGTTAGGGAGAGTGTCTATCTTGAAAGAGTCAAGAGTGAGGTAATTAGATAATAACTTAGAGTGTTGAAGTAGAATGAGGTGGAGGAGGAATACCATAATGTATTTAGCATTGAAATTTTTTCCAACTCATTCCTCATGGCAGTGTGGATGGACTTGACAAAATCCATTCTGTACACCTCCTCCTTGCTCACCATGTTCAAAAGGAAGAGTGCCCATAAATAAAAAGTGGTGACATTAGCATCTGAATCTATCTTGAATATGATAGCCAACATAGATGAGTCATCCTTTAGGTCATATGTAGGGAAGCTTGCAAGGGGATGGGTAGAGGAGGTACTTCTTTGTAGTCACTCTTGAGAAGGAAATTTAGGAAGTCCACTTTAAGGACTTGGGTATCTCAGATGTTTTGAAGACTCTCCATATTGAAAATGTTGACCTTGGGGTTACTTAGGAGATGGAGCATCTCCCTTATGGTATTCATGTTGATCTCTATTCTCAAATGGGCATTACCCAGAATGGTGCTGGTGTTGGCATCATACCTATCTGCATAGAGGGCAATGAACTCTGGGCATGGGTAAACAAGAGTCACCATGTACTATGATAGTGTTGAAGACTAGATTTTATATCTGAATGACTCATATTCATTCCTCCAGACCTTCTCGAGCTTTCAAGCATGGGTGCCCTCCCTCTAAATCTTAGGGCTTTTGGCCATCTTGGGGTCATAGATGTCATCTATGAAATGCTTAACCAAAAATTGGTCTCTATAGTGCCCTTTTGTTATGCTCTTAACATTTATAAATTTTGGCTTTAGTTGAGTGGGGGTAGAATCATATGACTTACTTACCGTATATGGTTTGGGAAAGTCCACATGGCCACTCGACTCATGGGTTCTTTGCTTTCTCAGATATTTTTTGCCTCCTGATAAGGAAGTAGAAGTCTCCATCCCAAGACTCTTTCTTGAATTCACCCTTTATTTTGCTAAAGACACTAGATATCAAACTTATATAATTTCATAATTCCTCACTCAATTCTCTCTGCTCTTTATGCTCTCTTCAACTTCTCAATGCTCTAAAAATCTCAATACATCTAAGTGTTTGGCTACATGTATTGAGGTATATTTATAAGCTAATGCTCCTAGGATTGATCATCATGAAAAAATTTGAATTCGAATACCCATAAATGCCAAGGGTGACACACACACTCAAGGAGCAACTCATAAGATATTTATGGTGATCCTTATGGGGAATCATATAATATAGAGCATCTAACATTAATAGCAGGAGAGGTGGGTAGATAATGGTCCTTTAGGGAATGTCTTTAAAATCTAGTAGAGTTTGGGTGAGGAGACATGGTGGAAAGATGATCCACTTGTGATAACGGTACTTACTCAAAATAAAATGGAAAAAGAAAGGGGAAACAAAAAAATAAAGGGAAACAACAGAAGGAAGGGAAACACACATGCAAAAATAAAACTAACTATATACAAGGGAGAAACTAATAAACTAATTGAAATGTTTTAAGTTGATTTCATTGACCAAAATATCTAATGCATTGCCTTATTCATCTTCCAACTTGAAAGTTTTACCTTTCCTATCATCAATAATGCAAAATGGCCCTCTCCATAAAGAATCAAACTTAGCGTGTTGGCCTAGTTTTGTAGCCCTTTGATCATACTTGAGATCCAAATACCTAAGCTTAAATCCTGCGTCTGATGATTTTTTGTCAAACCACTACTAAAACGCTTGTTTTCAAGTGATATTTACATCACTTGCCTATTATCTTACTTCTTAGAGGTTGATTAACTCTATTACCCTAACCTCCATTTCTCTATTTTCCATAATCTTGAAAGCTTTTAGAAGCTATAGGGTGTGATTTTTGATGAAATAGGCATGACTATCTCATTCTCATATACAAGTTCATACGGGGATGTATTTAGGATTTTTTTAGGGGTAATATAGTCTACCCATATAGCCATTTTCATGTACATATGCCATTCCCTTTATTGGTCAGTACCCATCTTTTTGATCAACCTTATAAGGTTTTTATTTGTCGACTCAATCAAATCATTCCCATGTGGGTAGTAATTGGTTGAATTATTCAACAAGATACCATTATAGAGTTTGAATTTAGAGATATTCAATCCAAAGAAGGCCTTTACTTTGTCAAAGATGATTGTCTTGGGTGGGCTGAACCTTGCCACAAGTTCCTCTAAGAAGCCAATGATCATATTTTTTGTTGCCTCTTTCAAAGGGACTACCTTGGTCCACCTAGTGAAGTAGTTGGTGGCCATCAGTATCTATTTATGACCATGTTGGAGATGGGGTTGATCATTTCAACAAAATATAAGTCCCACCATGTGAATGGTTTATCGGTCATAATCAAGTTTAGTGGCATGGCTAAATTCTCTCTTTGCTATGAAGAACTAACATTTTCAACATCTCTTGACTGCCTGATGGTAGTTTGCAAACATGGTTGGCCAGTAATACCCCATGTGCATGATCTTGATCATGGTGGTCTTTCTTGAGAAGTGGCCACCTGGGGGGTAAAATTCATATCTTGGAGGATTTTCTTGGCTTGGTATTTGTCAATATTAGAGTAGATTTATGTTGAAGTTCCTTTTAAACATGACCCCTTAGACCAGTGTGTAACATGCCCCTTACAGTCTATAGCATCACCTTTTCTACATAGGGAGACTATTAGGATACTGATCAGTTTTCATGTAGTGGGTCTTACCAACAACCTAAGACTCATCAATTTCATATTGATTTAACAAAACCATTTTTGATGCATCATGTTCTTCTTTTGGGACATCCACGTATTGGGCTAAGTATTCATAGATTCCTTTTCCTCTAATCACCTTAGTTGGTTTTACTTTGATATCATATTCAAAAATATTGGTGATCTAATTGAACCACCTTTCTATGATTTCTCCCTCCATTATGTATTCATGGATGCTAGAGTGTTGATGCGCAGCTCTGTTCTGCAACCTTGAACTCAAATTGTAAAACCTGTAGAGTTCGTAGATTCTTGCCTGAAGAGTTCGTAGTTTTTCCTTCTTGCCTATAGAGTCTGTAGATTCTAGCCTACAGAGTCCATAGTTTTTCCTTCTTCTTTTTCTATACAGTCCTCTTTACAACAGGGCTAATTTTGTATATATATATATATATATCAAACAAAAACAATGGGTAGGTAGCTTTGGTAAGAGGAGGAATAAAACGCATACACTGTATGAGAGGTGTGAAAGGAGAATAAGTTCTCACATCCAAAAGAGTAGGTGTTCTGCTTGTGTGTATTCGGCTGCATGCATTTACAAGTATAACTGAAATGCAAACGCTATTCAAAAGGAAGACTTACCAAGACCGAGCAAATGTCATATGCGACCCAGCTAGAAACTTGCTACGTCTAGGAAGGAATATTGACACGCCCAGTAATCATACGAATCTCAGTAGGAAGCTCATCACAAGTGCATTGAATTATACAGTCATTTATTAATTTGACCTAGAATCAATTTACAAACACACAGCCTTTTCCATAATCTAATCTCAATTCAATTTTTATCAAGAAGAACACATATGTTATTATTATAGCCAGAAGATATACATTATCATTTTCTTTTCTTTTTTATCTATGCATTACAGATCCTCCTTTCACTGTGCCCCTCTCTTCTATTGAGTTTCAACATACACAATATATATATACATCCCCCCTATTTTGACCAAAAATTCTCCTACCCAAACCGTAATTCTAAACTTGGACTCTTAATTCTATCCTGGGCGTCACATAACAACCTCCCAGGATGGATAAAACAATTCTCCTAATATAAGAAAATACAAACCAAAACAAATCTCGCCCAACAAGCTCGATTTCCTACCTAAAGATACTTGGTTAAATTTAAAATTTTTAAAACTAAACAAAAATGGCGGGAAATGATAAATGCTCCTGCATCAAGTGTGCCACATATACCAATATTTTTCTTCCCACCATAAGGTGCCTAAAATTCTTGAGGCCTTTGACAATGGTGAAAGCATGTTTTTTTACAAAGTTTTACCTAACTTCATAACTGCAAAAAATTCTTGAGTAGAACATGATTGGGTGCTCACTTCCTTTTTCATCTTCTTTTTGAGTTAACATAGCTACTAGACTATGTTCACTCCCATAAACATACATAATGAAGTCTTTGGAGAAATCAAGGTTGACTAGAACCAGAATAGAAGATATCACATCTTTGATTTTATCGAACACTATTATTCCTTCAGGAGTCTATTTGAAAGCTTGTTACTTCTTTAGCATCAACGTGATAGGTCTCACCAATCTTGTAAATTCATATATGAACCTATTAATTAAGTTTATATTTCCTAAAAAGGATTGAACCCCTTTCTTGTTCACTGACAAAGCTAGGTCCCTGATGGATTTTACTCATTCTAGATCAATTATGATCCCTTCTTTTGATATCATATACCTGAGTAACTTGCCTTGTGGGACTCCAAAAACACACTTATTTGGGTTAAGATATACCCTAAACTCTTGGCACTTTTAGAAGACCTTCTTCAAATGTTCAAAGTGGTCCTCCTTCTTGGAAAACACAGTGATGTCATCCAGGTAAATGACGATTATTTTTTGATCAACCCCTTAAAAGATACATCTATAGCTCATTGGAAATTAGCCCCAAAATTTGAGAGGTTGAATGAAATCTTATCATATGCAAAGGGTCCCCACTTTATGGTGAAAGTGGTCTTGTGCTGATCTTCTTCGTTTACCCACACCTAATTATACTTAGATAATCCATCTAGTAGAGAAAACATTTCTACACCTGCTACTATCTGGAGGATCTATTCCATATAGAGAAGGGGTAATGATCCTTTAAGGATGCCTTATTCAAATCCTAGAAGTCTACACATAGCCTGATCTCTCCACCCTTCTTTCATACTATAACTAGATTGGATACCCAAGTCGAATGCTTGATCGGGTATATGATTCTTGAGTTGAGCAATTTCCTTAGTTCTTGAGCCATAAGAGACTCAATTTTTGGCTTAACTGGCCTTTTATTTTATTGAATAGGTTTGGATCCTTCTATTAGGTCTATAGTGTGTTAGATGACATTATGGTTATGTCCTTTCAAATCATCATATGTCCATGCAATGGCCCCTTTATATTTGTAGTAGAGAGAAATCAACCATTCTATATCTTCTTACTGAACTTCCTTTTCAACTTTTAATTTTCTTCCATCTCTAACATCAAGTTTAAATTAGTCACCTTTATCTATGACAAACTTCCATTGGTCATTCCTTACTTCATCAGAGTCAAACAAGTTTTCTAGGGTAATGAGCCCCTTCAATAATTTGTTGGTATTCAGTTGCACAATTTGATCACCATAGGCCTCTTCAATTTTTAGTTTCAATTGTTCCATGAATTTGCATGATTACTAAAGGAACATGGAAATTTATGCTTTACTTTAGAATAATTTCTAGCTCTGGTAATTATCAAGAATAACAGGTTTGATGATCACCCACACTACTTACTCATTGGTGAACAAGTTTGTCACTAGGTTAAATTGGTAGCCAATCATTTCCATTCAGTTCACTTCTATGTTTATGCCCTAGGAATAATATAAATGTTGAAGGATTTAAAGGTTTTGATCAAATATCATATCTGGTGGTAATATGACCTCATGTGAACATTCTTTTTAGCCACAACCCTCCTAACCTATCTTACCACTTATTCAAAATCACCAAATACTTTTAGCCTCTTTATGTCTATCCATTCAACAAGGCTAAGGCCATGGACTAACACCTTATATTTGGCTTCATTATTTGTGCAAGTAAACTAAAATTAGAAGGCTCAAAGGGTTTATTTTCTAGATGGAGACACTAAATAGATGCCCACCATGGATTTCATCTTGTATTTTACTTCATCAAAATACAAAGTCTAAAATTAGGACTAACTTTTAGGCTCCTTGATATGATCTTATTTGCTCTTTATGACCTTGGGAAAAATTTGGTCCTCATCATGGATTATGTAGGCCCTAAGGCTAGTGGCATTAAAGTTCATGAATGGATCACTTTCAATGAATTCTTTGATGAGGTCCTCTTCCTCTGAACTTCTGGTGTCTGCTACCTTTTCCTTTTCAAGCATCTCTATAAGGTACATCTCTGTCTTAGAGAAAGAAGTGTGCGTCACTTTGAAATTTATCATAGCCTCATCTACTATGTGCTCCTAATGCAATAGCTTATACAATACTTTTAAATTTGAGCCATATTTAGTCCTTAGTATTAAATAGGACCAATCCAATGAGAGATATTTGCCTATTTTGGCAGTGAAATATCTTGATAGACATAGCTCAAAGATGGGAAATATGTCTATTACTACAATATATTGAGACATAATAATGCTAGGACAATAATATAATGTGAGGGTAAGAGCTTTGATGACTCTTATGGTTTGGACCTTCTTTCCATCCAACTTAATTACCCTTTTATTCAAGGGTTCATATTGTAATTTTAGTGCATACATGATTTGATTAAGCATTACCATTATGATATCACTAGAATCAACCATGGAGTTATGTAATAGCATCTTCCTGATGATAAGAATCAAATAGAATGGGGTAAGTTTTGATTTGCTTGCCTCTTCTTTGGAGTTGACAAGTGTGGATGGTACCTGGTGTTGTGCACTCATGCTAGTTTCCTTTCCCTTTATCTATGTGGAATTCATAGTCGATTTTTATCATGTGGGTCTACCTAGCTCCTCCAAGGCTTCTTTTAGTAGATACTTATACTTATGGATAGATAGGACATCCTAGAGAGAAACATTAGGTATAAGCTTCTTTAGCTTTCCATCACATTGTATGACCCTAGAGGTGGGACCTTTGGGTATTTTAAATTATTTTGCACTATTTCACTCTGATTTTGATATGTTGGAGGTAGAGGTTGGGGTACTAGGTTATTTTCATAAATCACTTTGGGCCTTGTGATGGATTTTGGGATCTCAACCAATCTCTTCTTAGAGTGTGTGTAATAGTCATATTGGACTTGTGGAGCTCTATACACAGGAACTTAACTCACATAGACTACATATTTGCCTTCTACCCATGAGAAAAACACATGTTCTAGCGCTATTTATTCTTCTTTTTCTAGGGACATCCCTTGCATTTTCACCATTAAGACAACATTATCAACTGCTATGGATTGATACTCATGGGAAGATGAATCTACTACATTCCCCTATCACCATCATTCAACAATTTTTTTATTGTAGATTACCTCTTTGGAAATTTCAAGGTGTATGTGTGTCATTTCATGGGAAGCACCATGAGTTAGAATCATTTTCCATGTTGTTTTTGATGGAAACTAGCTCCCTAATTGTATTTGGTGATACTATTTGTAAAGGATCAGGAACTTCCACTATTTTATTTGTAGGGCACACTTGATGGTTCAAAACTTGATGATTCAGTGCTTAGTGGTTTGTCCTTTGCCTCTCCTAGTATTGGTTCTACTAGTATGGTGCTTTCCTTTCTTGGTAGTTATAGAGAGGAGATTTTGGAGGCATAGCTTACTACCTTTTGAGATTTATTATCTCATTGGATAATATTTGTAGGATACTCTTCATGTCATTCATCTCTATAGCTAGAGGGGGTTGAGTGGTTGCGCTTGCCTGAGTAGGTGGAATATATGTACATAGAAGGTGATGCCTGCAAGGTAATCAATGCTTCTAGTGGTGGTATTGATATTTTTGGGAAAATTGGCATTGATTTATGAGGAGGAAGATTTACTACATCTATAAAGTTGTTCTAGACTCTTACTACTAACTCATACGCATCCAACATCATTTGAATTCCCAATGATTGAATCATGACAACAATATATGAGTTAAAGGCCTTGAGGTAGAAGAAAATGGCCATAACTATGGGTGGTGGAGATTCCATTGGGATCCTTTACCAGGTCTTATGGAACCTAGTATTAAAATCCATAATAGCCTCTTATGGGACCCTCTTGATAGTTATCAGTTATTATAAGAGAGATGACCAGTTTGCCTTCTCATTAAACTGCTCAAAGTGGGTGTTGCCCAAGTCATCCCAATTGGCTATGGGATTAGGTGGCAATGACTAGTACCAATCAAGAGCTTACCCTTTAAAAGAGGTGACTATTAGCCTTAGGGCTAATATTTGTTCTATAACATAGTGCACAATACACACATTGATGACATCTTGGAGATGTTCTGCAAGGCTCTTGAAATCCTCCCCTAAGAATTTAGGTAGTGATTTTAAAGCATTCATAGGGATGAGGTCCCATGTAGCTAGAGGTACTAGAGGGATAAGTAGGTTATCGCTATTCCATGCTGTAAATTTCTTTAGCTATCTTTGGATAGTGATCTATTGTTATTATTGTGTAGAATTGGATCATGTGGTCATTTGGTGAGTTGGAGCTCTTAGAGGTGGTGTTAACAAATTTGGATTCTTTATTGTCTATGACCTTATAATAGGTCTTTAGATCATAAAATTGGGTTCCTTTTCATGTAGACTTATATTTTGGTTCCCATTGGGCATGCCTAAAAAGAAAACCTGGTAATGCATAAATCCTTCATTTCAGGTGAAACAACCTTCTATGGGAAGCTTTATAGGCATGAAATTGAATTTGGTCTATAAATCAATCTCTAGGATTTTAGAAGATGGATCTTTGATTTGATTTAAGGGATGAAAAGGGATAAGAAAGAGATGCAAACAATATTAAAATAGACTAACTAAGGTGACACACTGATATCTTTAAAACATTTACATATGTTGGCATAAAATAGATTGATTCCTTAAACATTATAGACCATTAAAGGAACATAAATCATGAATTAAAGTCTATGATGCAAACTAGAATCAATACCATAGAAGTAGAGAAAGGAAATAATTAACCATGAGAATTCCTCAGTTTGACATAGAACACCACATCCTCTTCATTTTTAGGTGGAGATCAAAGTACATAAGGCCTCAAAGGGCACAATAAAAAACACTCAATTCCACCTTTGAGGGGAACCTGTTAAGGTCTTAGAATGAAAAAATACTAGCTACTACTACTATTCTAGAACTACTATGAATGGTTAATCTAAAAAATAGTTAAGTTTTAAAGCTGATGATCATCCCCTACAAAAATAAAAGAGCCTTGAATAGATAGGTGCAATGTCTTCTCATACATATGACACCTATAAATCTCAACACTCATGCCAATGATGAGGCCGTTACAACTAAAATGAGAACTCCATCTCATGAGTGTAGTTGGCCTACAAATCTCAAATATAACACAATTACATCACTTTGTGATGTCCCTGATACTTAGGAGAAGCATTGTGGTATCATATATTTATCTTTGGAACTATCTCTATTATGTTGTTAAATAATGAGGACTGACTCGCTTCAATCAATGGTGTATCTACTAGCTCTAATAAAAAAGGTCCCACCCTAGACAAGCACTATGATGCTATATGGAAGGTTTCACATATTTCCCCTTCTTTTGTGTACTAGGACCCACCCATATTTTTTGACCAATGGCACTTTTTGGAAGCTTGGAAAGAAATAAAATCCTCCCAATAAGCACTTTGATTCCATGTGGAGACTCCTGTGTACCTCTCTACAATTGGAATGGTGGGTCCCTCTTCTAACCCTATTGACTAATGGCACTACTTCAAGTCCTAACAAAAGAGAGATGGCCCCAAAGAACATCTAACCATCATGTGGAGAGCTATCACTTCTCTTGGATAAGATAAAAACCTTTTATGGGAAATGAACAATAGGTTATCACATGGATAAAAGTGGAAGGGAGCTGATACTTAGGTAAAATACACAAAAAGGGACTCTAGGAAAAAGAGGTCAACATCTCAATCACCAAATTCTACTGAGAATGTTTGAGACCAAGATTTGACTGTTAAATAACCACATGTGGATTCCAATCCATAGGGCTTATGGTGAGGAAAAGAGGGATGGAAAATGGGAAAAGATTGGAGGAATATGAAAAAGAGGAGTAATAGCTTAGGGAATGGTTTTTAGGAGCTATTTAGATTAGTAATAAGTGGAAATAAGGGACAAAAATCTTTCAAATCACTAATTGTATACCACCCCTTTTTTGGTACACCCTTTAAGGCATGTACTTAGAGATTTTGAGTCTCGATGGGTTCCTTCAAGATGTAAAGAATCAATATTTGATAAAAGTTGAAAATATTATGTGTATACAAGATCTTAGAGATTGGTGATATGCATAACATGGCCTTGTTTTCAATACTCAAACACCTTAATAGTATTTTTGATCTTGTCCTGGTCTCCAAGTCTTATGTAAGGTCCATGCCTGAGCATTACAACCCTGATACTTTACTTATCTACTTTGGTGTAATCTGCATATAATGCCTAATAAAGTAGAGACAATCTTCACAAAATCAAGAAATAAAAAAATTTACTGCTTTAATTGGCTTCCTAAAATACATAATATTGAACAATTGGAAGAACCCTGCATCATTGAGAGCATTGAAAACACTCAAGTCATATACTAGGTCATTCCTCATGATTTGACACTGTACCTGGTAGCCACACTATAGTTTCACTTCATTACTGACTAGCGATGGTTATAATAAAAAAAAATATAAGTGGGCACATTTGATACCCAATTCTATGTGCATTGCACTACCTTTGGGTATTGCATTTCCATGACTAATAGTGGGGATGGAGGGGGTAAAATAGCCTTATTATTTACCTAGTTTGCTATTACTAATTCTATCTTTTTCATGTGATCTGAGTTCTTTAGGTACCTCCTCTTTAATCATCACAGTCTCACCATCCACACTCTCCAACTCTTCTTCTTCTAGTATTGAAGGTAAAGGTTCACTTCACTAGGCCTTTTCCTTTAACTGCATCACCTTTTGAGGATCTCAAAGGTTAAGGCATGGACATACAATCCTCCTAAAATAATACATGGTTGCCTTTTTATCCCACTTGGCTCTCCTACTTTAATGCCATCTAATGGAAGACATCAACCTTTGCAACCTACAAATTTGTAAACTTGCATGTCCTTATACTCCTCCAAACACTCTACCTATTTTTATCAACTGATACACTTTGAAATGATTAAAAATAGTTGCAAATAGTTAATTCTCAATCATCTAGAATATTTAAAATCACTCTTACATCAGTTTAAATATACTCCTTAAACTCTATAATTTTGTGAATGTGACAATATTAAAAAGTGAAATGACCCACATTTAACTTTTTATAAGATCAAGGGGGTAACTTGCATTTACTACCCAAGTACCTCTTTCATCACTTCATTAAATAAACACTGATAATAATATTGGTATGATGTGTACTTGGCATACTTGCCATTACTATTTTTTTCCTAGTATTAAATCCTTATCCCATTCCACGCTTTTCTCAAAGTGCATGACAACTATAAAGAATTTTAAAGATTTCCATTCCAAAGGTGGGAATCTTTCTTCTTTACCTTGACTTAGCTTAGTGGTTATGTGCCACATCTTTCCTACCCTTTTATCCTTACACACTTTCACTTACATGTTTTTACTCTCACATGCATTCCCATTGACCATATCCTTGGCATTCCATATATTTTACTTATTCTAACCTTACCCCACATTAAAAGTTATTCTTGGTCCTCCATAATAGTAGAAATAATTAAAAAAACAAAGATTTGTCCCTAAAATTACTTAAGGGTGCACAACCAGTGCCAGAATTTATTGAAAGCAATCAAAATCCTGGACTAACCTACTGGTATACACCTTATTAGTATAAAGAGGAAAAGTTATTCAAAATAGTATGGCCCCAAACAACTACCATTGAAATGGCTAGGAAATAATTAGCCATCCAGTCACTTCAACCTACATGTGTCAATGTGATAGATACTATAAATAATAAATGGGACATCCTAGTGGATATGAAGATTACCTGAGTAAAACATGAACTTAGAGTCATATACTAATACTTAAATGCCTGGAGCAAAAGTCTTGTTCTTTAAATGGTGATCATGTCAGGCCTTTTATTTGTGCTTATCTATTCCTTGAATCTAATGTGTGAGAAACTAATTCTCATCCAACTACAACAAATCATCTAGGCACACTTTCAAGGACTCTTCATCATCCAGTTGACCAATGCATGCAATGTGAAGAGAAGGGACAAGGAATTTAATCAAAAGAACTATTTCAGTACCAAACATAATATTGAATGGTGTGCTCTTGTTTAACCATTTATAAGTGGTCTAACATACCCATAACACTGTAGACACATGATCATCCCTGTCAGTGCACCCACTATTACATATCTTGGTCAATGTATTACCCTAGATCTTGTTGAATGCCTCAGCTGTATCATTAGCCTGAGGATGATAAGGTGTAGTTTTATGGTGTGCAATCAAAAAGTCTAGCAAGATGATATAGATGGTCTCATTAATGAAATGGGTTCCTCAGTCATTAGTCAGATTCAATGAACATCCAAACCATGTAATGATATTCTACTAGATGAATCTTTCAGCAATGATAGTAGTACAATCCCTTGTTAGTGTAGCTTTATCCCAATGAATAAAATAATCAATAGTAGTGATAATAACATGTCAATATGCCTCCCTATTTGGTTGATGGGGCCAACAAAGTCAATAGCACACTTTTCAAAGGGTTATTATAAAAAGATATGATGAAGGGTCATTGTATCCCTTCTATTTAGCTTTCCCATGCATTGGTAAATGTCACACTAGAGTGTGTAAGTTTTAGTATCTTTAAACAAGGTAGGCCATCATAAGCTAAACAAATAGATCTTTTGCATTATAGCTTCACCAACATGGTATCCTTTGAAAAAACCTCATGAAATTACCAAATAATCTCAGTGTGTTCATGTTGCATGATGCAATATCATATCACTTCATCTCAACTAAGATTATAAAGGTCACCCCTATAAGTTAGAATGGAGCAACATGAACATCCAATTATTTCTTTTCTAGAGTGCTAAGGTGAGCTCGTGCTGAATCCATATTCAGAAAGGTGATGATATCTTCCAACTCCTAGTGAACATATGTGACTTGGAATACGTACATGTCATACAAGTTATCTTCAATGACATGCATTGATTCACAAGATTCAATGTGTGATAGATGATCTAGGCCCTAGTTGGCATTACTGGGTTTTACCATCACTAAAAATTAGAACTCTTGAAATAACACAATCCACCAACAAATGTGCCCATGCAATACCATTTTATTTACTAAGTGATTTAATGCCTCATGGTCCATGAAGAAGATAAATAGAGCAACTAGAAAGTACTGACAAAAATTTTAGAGGTCATAAACAATAGAAAATGCTTCATGCTGTATAGTCATGTAGTTATGTTCAACCGAAGTAAGATTTCTACTTGCAAAATAGATAGGTTGTTCTAAGTTGCCCTCACCAGGTTGAACAAGGATAACACTAACCTTCATGTTGAAAGCATTGGCATGGACATGAAAAGGCTTCATCCAGTCTAGAAACTAGGGAATAGGGGTGCTGATAAGCTTATCCTTAAGTTTAATAATTTCTTGATGGGGAGCATTGGTTCAAAAAAACTAACCATTTTGTTTTAGTAATTTATCTAGTGGAAAACTAATCTTTATATACCAATGAATGAACATCTTATAATATCTAGTATGTCCTCAGAAGGTGCATACCTCTCACTATGTGGTCAATGTTGGAAGGAAAATTTTAACAATAATCTTGGCTAGATCTACCAAGAGTCCATCATGACATATGCCATGACCAAGTAAAATGCCAAAGTTGAGTAACAAACACATATTTATTCACATTTAGGGAAATACAAAGATTTCTTTAGTGCTTAAGCATTAGTCATAGATTTGAATAGTGGTCCTATACGAAGTCGTAAATAGTCTAATCATCAAAGTAGACTTGAAGGAATTTATGAATAAAGTCTTTTAAGGCCTCGACTGCAATCCAAGAGAACACAATAGGAGTGTTTTTCAACCCAAATGGAATTACATTGTAAGCAAAAGATCCCCACTTAGTTGAAATTGTGGTCTTCAGCTTATCTTCTTCTGTGATCTAAACTTGATGGTATTTGTATACACATTATATTTTTTAACTTAATCAATTGTTGATGCTTTATCTCTTGTAAGAACCTATCGTGTCTCAATCTCTCTAAGTGCACAACTTAACGGGTACATTGGGAAAGGGGTGGGAAGACCATTGGTGCTTCACATGATTGTTTTCTCTTATACCACCACTTACTATCTACACAACCTTATCTTATACATTTCCATAAGCTTTGACACCTCTCTTACACACTCCTCTAAGTAATTCACTACCTTAATTAATACCTTTCTATGCCTAAAATACTTTTTGATATTTACCATACACTGTCATCTTGGGCCAACCCTGTATTCAAATTAATATTTTCACTTTATGGGTTTAGGTTTCCCTTGGTGGACCTAGACTGGGACATAACTTATTTTTATCAATTAATGATACCGAGTAGAATTGGGCTGACCCTATAAGATAAAATTTTAGAAATTTTAGATTCAACTATATATACACATCCATTTCCATCATTTATTAGGAATATAAGAAGAAGAATATTATATTGCACATCTGCTTATCCACCATTCTACTTAAGGATCATTGCTTAGGGTTGTAATAATTTCTTTGGAGATACAGATCTTGTCTTACAGATAAGTTTTTTGGATGCATAGAGAAGTTATGTAGCCTAGACTTGACTTATCTTTGTTATCCTTACATACCACAATAAACTCTTATGAAACACCTTGGCTAACATAGAGATTAAGGCTCGATAGATTCATCTTCAAAGGTAAACATTCCTAACTTTGTTCCTCCTTTGTAAGAGTAGATAAATTTGCATTTATACTTATCTCCCATGCATTAGGATTTCTTATACATTGAATTGAGTACAAATGTTCTATGCATGTTTACTTTTTATGTTTATTACCCCCACTTTGTGACACAAGCTTTGGTGAATAGTAGATTATATTTTACTTTACTTGTCATTTACTTAGTGAATATGAAAACATAAGACCTAACTAGGGTTATTACATAGTGTTGCTTGACTAGAGGCTTTGGAACCCTCTTTAGTGATGTTATTATGGTAAGAGGTACCTTAGTTAGGTCTGGCTGATCCATATTGGTCATGACCTCAAATATATAATGTATCAACAAATGGAAGTGTAAGTAGGATTTATCTTCTTTGAGCTAGGATTGATTAATAAGTCAAATGCATTTTCCTTTATATACATTCTATTGAACTCAATGTGAATCAAACACTTGGAGGTTTTATTTCATGCATTCATTTTATAATCATATTATATATTTTCATTTTTTGTAGTAATATATCAAACCTGTCAGTATAGTTCTAACATTCTGTGCACAAGCTTAACACAGTCACCCCAAAATGACTATATCTGGTCTGTGCAAGTTTTCCCTAGGTATAGGTGACTGGATAGATCATCTTGATATAGTCTTCTTTAGTTATAAGATTTCATACATATTCAAGACAATCTAATTTGTTCATAGTTATTATTTTTTAACATACATGTTTGTAGACATAGTCGATCCAGTCAACTCTATTCATAGATTCTTTTCAGCACATAGGTTCTCCAAACTCTATCGAGTCAGTCAAATTTATTCATAGAATATTTAAATCCATACTTGATCATTACAATATAAAATATTTCTAACTAATAATATTCAAAACCACCAAGGTTCATTCTTACCTTCTCTATCATTTTAGTTTTTAATTTACAATAATTCTTGTCACGAGTTTGTAGTTTATAAAACTATAACCCTACAACAAACTGGGTCAACTAGCTCGACACAATTTTGTATACTGTCTTCTATCTAGAAGACATATTTGACATGTTCGACAATGTTATTCCCAATTTTACTTTTATAGAACAATAATGACACTATCGATTCTATTCTGTATTGTTTACATACAATGTCACTTGAACTAACTCTATACTCTTCACAATAAAGGAATTAATGTATTTTTCTAGTAATTAGTTCACTTTTTTATTTTTATTTGCTTGCATGCTTATAGTAAAAAACATAGATTAATTATGTGGTTTTTTAATTTACCGATTTAGTCACACTATTTTTCTCTTTCAAATACACTTCCAAATCACTTTACATAAAAAACATTAAACATTTTTTTTCCAAGGCTTACCTACCTAGATTTTATCACCAAGGGGAAATATGACTTGGTTTTCTTACCAAGTATAAACATGTGGTGGATGGTATATATTAGCAAAGCACCCGACACCCTTATCACTACAAGATTGTGAAGTGAGAGGGTAGGCCCCTATATCAAGCTAGTATTATCACCAATATAGATCCCTTTAAGCCTTAACTACCTAAAACTATACATATATTGGTTTTTAGTTCCTTATTATATCCAACTCCCCATCACATTAATTTGAAATTTTATTATAACTTAGCAACATTTAGGACTGACCAATTAGTTAGCATTTACATTCAAGTTATTGCTTGCTTTTTGATCATTGTATTTTGTATTACAAAACTTATATTATCCAATGTTTATTAAAGGAATGTGTTTTGTTTTCCAATTGGATAAATCACATTGATCCAATTACTTGTGTTCTTCACTTCATTTTCTTAGATATTATCTTAAAATAATCCTTTGTTTTCAAAACACTATCAACCCTGTCGACACAGTCTTGTATAGACTATTCATCTTATTTTCCATTCAATATATAGTTGACATGTCTGACTATGTATCTAATCACCCCATTCTATTTCCTATCTAATAATATACAATTGACCTAAACGACTGTGTCTTCTTGTTCCCTATTCTCTTACCTTTTGTACAAAACACTGTTGATCTGTTTGATTTTATATTCTATTAACTAATTCTTATTTTCATCAACTTTTTAGCCTCTTTATGTCATCAAGAATTTACTATTTGAGGATAATACATAGTTAAATCTAATAAACATGATGAGTCTTAAAAATTCTAATAATTATTCCAAGACACAACTTGTGGATCCCACCTTAGATGAAAACAATGTTCATTTTTCCACTCACACTACCAATTATGGGAATCCTCCCCATTCATTCGAGTAATTCATAATCATTTTTTCTCCTTAGAATATGAGCATTATTTAGAGTACACAACTGAAATGATCTTCTTCATTAATGGATTTCCTCAACATATATAAAAGTACCCTTCAACCGTTTATAATATTACGATAGGTCCTCAAATAGAAGAACCTCTTTCACCCTCCCCTACTTTCTCTCATGGATTTGGAGGAAACAATTTCTGTGCTTCTCAACCTTTTCCTTATCTTATGCCTCCTTATCACACAATGACATATTATTCTATGAATTCCTCAACCTCCATGCTAAGTATCTCCACTAACATAGTAGGTTTAACTTCTAGTGGATTTTCTAAAGATCTTTCTCCTTAATCATGACACTAGTGAATCTTTTGCTACCAATGCTATCCATGCTACTAATACTTATTTTTATACTAATTTTAATCATTCCACTAGTGTATATTTTGATAATAACATTAATCATGCTATTATTGCTTCTATTTCTACCAATGCTTCTCATGCCCCTAATACAACACATGTTGTTAGTCATAGTGCAACTCAAGCCAATATTACTAATACTAATGCATCACCTGTTGTACACACTAGTAAAAATACTACCCAAAATCATCAAATATTATTATAAACACTCAATTAAATACATAATTTTCAAACCAATAATGTAAATCAAATGATGCAGATGCAAAACCATCTCATTAACCTTCAAAACCAAATTTAACAAGTTACATGGGGAGCACAAAATTTGAATTCCCTCAACCTCCCTTAGGGATTCCCATGGTAACTTTATTTCTCAACCACCCATCATTAATAAAATAATCAAACATCTCAAAAATTAACCTCTAGTATCTCAAATTGCTAATATAAACATAGGAGGTATCACACCTACGATCACTTATATTGGGTCCAATGATCCCACATTGCACTTAAAGACATTTGATAACCTTTATACAGTTTGGGTCAAAATTAATACCTTTGATACTACCAAAATATTAAAAAAACACTCTTCAGACATGCTTTAGATTGGTACAATAAATTGAAAACCCATTCTATCACTAGCCTTGAAGACTTGGTTAAATCACTAGTACAATAATTTCAAACTAGTGATCTTCTCGAGAGTAACTTAGCTCAATTTATAAATTATAAAAAACTTGAGACTAAAACAACACAAGACTTCATCAAATTATTGAATAAATTATCTAACAAATGTGAGCATAATATGGTAGATGACAACCTCTTCCACTTATTCCCTAATTTTCTCCACCCCAAGTTACAATGTTAGGTTAAGACTCTCTCTCCAATAACTTTAGAATAAGCCCTTGACCAAGCTAGGAGACAAGACTTTATCATTTTGTAATTTGAACCATCTCAACCTAATTCAAGCACTCATATGCTCATTAAAAATAAAAACTATCATGCAACTAATGATGGTGTTACCTATACCTATGACACTATTCACAACATTCAATAAATCACTCCCAACAACATTATGGAACATGTTTCCCTCCAAACAACACTTCTAATCTTACATTTTCTCAAATAAATAATACTAATGTATTCAAATCATTATACTTATTTTAGCTTTAAAAGCATCTTCCAAGACCTCTACCATGAGATCTTAACCCCACTCATCCAATGAAATCATGATATGATATGAATAACTTTTGATGATTTCATGCAAGATGGTGCCATTCTCATGAGACTTGTAGACAATTACAAAATTTAGATATGGATTTTTTTATTGGATCAAATTTTGATCATGAATCACTCATTTTCAAGCGTCAATAAGTATATGACCTAGATTTTAAATCCCATGAAATGCAAAATAAAAATCAAGCTAATGCTCATATTTATATATATAAAGATCCTCTTCCCAACCATAAAGATAGAAAATACAAGACTTCTCCTAAAAATAATGTTAAAAACTTATAGACCTCACTATTAATGAATAAAATATGGTAAATATGATTAACATGCAAAGATTAGTTGATTTTATCGATACCAATCCAACACTGATGCATCAAAATTCTCAAAGGTTTCATGTCATTCAAGATAATTCCCCATATCATCTCATGGATTTAGGGCAAGAGGACTTTATAACATTCTAAGAACCACTCTCAACAGCTCAACTTCATCATACCTCTCACACTATCTTTACTCTTCCCCCAACATCTACACACCAAGAGAATGTTACCCAACCCTCCAATAGTATTTCTTCAACCCAACCACAAGAAATAACTCAATTACCCATACCACCACCTAAATTTAATCAAACTATTTGTCCTCAACCCAAACCCATTACACCTTACCAACACAAGTTTAATTTCATTTCCACCCCTCCTTCATAGGAGCTCTTGCAAAATTAAGCACCTATATGTAGTAATCCCCCCATGGGTTATGATGAATGGGAACCTATTATGGAACTTTCTCATCTTATCAAATACCTTTCCTCAAATTAATGTAAACTTCCCTTATCATCAAAACCATCTAATGCAATTATTGTTTGAAATGAACATCCCTCATCCTCCTTTAGTAGGATTAAAATCTATCTTGTCTAGTTCTAAAGATTGTATCCTTCAATAATGCAAAGGGATGTCCATACATGTTGATGAAACAATGGAAACTTATCTTTCCCTTAATTTTCCCATCACTTCCATGATTCTAAATAATATTTTGCTTCATGTGGATGATCCTCATCTATTCATTAGCATCTAAATTGATGATATCCAAGTTAAGTGTTCTTTAATTAATTAGTGTTCAAGTACTTGCATTGCCTCCCTTGATTTTATTAAAATACTTGGATATTCTAAGTGCAATCTCAAGTCCACATGTAACACATGTCAAAGTTATGATAGAATGCAAATGCCTCCTCTAGGTTGCATGTGGCCTCCCATTATTGTCCAACCTATCATTTTCTACATTAAAGTTGTGATATTTAAATTTCCCCTTTATTATAACATCTTACTTGGTAGACCTTGGACTCATCATATGAGGGTAGTCACCTCGTCCTTGTGCTAATGCATAAAATTCCCATATAATGGTGCTATTTACAAGATTTAAGGAGACTCGAACCCTTAGAATTTCAAAAAATTCTAAGAACATGGTGTATTTAAAATTCCTACCTTTTAACCTTTTCCTATTATCCCATTTATGGAATATCAACTCTTTAATTATGATGTCAATTCTACCCAAGGTTATAATGGTCTCCCTAAACTCATTAGGAACATACCACCTAACCTCCTAGATTTTGATGATGAGGAGTTGGATGATATTAGCCTAAAGATAAAAAATTATGATATATCCTCTCATATCATCACCCAACTTACTCCCTCTTTGTAACCTCGATCCCATAAAACTTTTATTGATGATATACTTGTAGTCTTAACTAAGACTAGACATTGTATTCATCATAAAAATTATGATGATAAGGACATACTTACATGTATCATTGACTTACATACACATGATTATGATGATGGTTATGCTTTAAATGACCCCTTTTAGGTAAACTTGTCTAAATTATAAATGTTGAGATTCTTTGATATCATACTTATTTATTTCAATATTTTCATTTGTCTTTTAGCATTCCTTCCTTCATAGTGCCTAATTCTAGTATTCTTCCTATTTTTTACATGGTAGAAATGGAATGATTACATGATACACCTCTAGTTTTAGTATAACCTCTAAGAATCATGCTTATTGATCATGCCATGACTGGTCCTTACCATTTTGATAAACACCAAGATTATTATAGTTTGTTTCCCCTAGAGATGTTAGATACTACTCTTTAGCCTTCCATGTGACCAACCTCACCTTTAACTGAGCTTAGTCTAGTTTCTAATCCCACTTTACCTTTAGCTAAGCCTTATCATGTTTCTACTCCTAATTTACCTTCAAATGAGTCTAGTCTGATTTCTATTCAGCCCCACCTTCCCTTGGACCTTCTTCCTTTGTTGTAGATTGATCCCATGCCCATCCAATGGGTTGATCAGCCTTATTTTGATATCAACATTTTTTAAAGTCATTAGACTCAAGACTGCCAATTATATCAACCACCCCTAGATTTTCCTTCTACCTCTTTCATTAGTAGGCTCCCAAAGTCTACTAATAAGTGTATTTGTTGCTTCCATGGGATATATAATAATTCTTCCACTCATTATAAAAAACATTGAAAATATATTGATAGATTGCATCCCACCATTGATTAACCCAAAGACAAGGTTATACCTCCTCCTAAGTTGTTACCTGAGTATATCTCTAAATATGTGGAGGTATATTATCTTTGGCACAAGTGCGGTACCCATCATACTGATCATTGTCATATTTTATTGAATCACCTTCATGATCACCCTCAAGAGACACCTACGCTAGATATTCCTCCTTCCATAGGTTACTTATGAAATAAGGCTCCTCCTTCTTCATTTATGGCTCCCCCTTCTCCACTTGTGGCTCTTTCTTCTCCATCGATGGTGCCTCCTTCTCACTCCATGAGTACCATTCCTATTTTAACACATATTCTTCTCCTTGAGTATTCAATGTAGGAGATCAATCATGAGCATTATCCTTCAACTACACCTACATTTTATATTGAGGAGATTAAGATAGAATCCTTTTTTCAACTTTCTATGAGGATTGATGAGACTCTAACTACCATTAGGATCCAACTTTATAGAGATGCTTCGGATGTCATAGATAATATTTGTCTAAAAATTTATTAGCATTTGTGAACATGACATGGTGTTCTTTCACATTGTTCTTCATTATGATTTTGGATTGGATTTGTGATCTAATTTATATATCTTATACACTTAACTATGTGTCCACTTTGGTTGCACCTATCTATTTTACATGGATCTTTATATTATGCTTTATGTGTTTTATATGGTTTCATTAACTTTCCTCTTTCTTATGGATTCTTATTATTATTTCCATTATTGCAAACTTATATTTATTAGTTCACTTATTTCATGGATTTATTTTATTTTCCAATTATTATTTGTTGCCTTATCTTAATTAAAACTCAGATAACTATTATTGTGACTTGGTTATACAAACCTTGATCCCATTAGTAATTCTTTCTCTACCATATGATATGTTAATAAACAAGATGTCTCATTATACTCCTATTTACCAATCTAATTTGGCTATCACTTTATTCCTTTATATTCCTTTCACATACTTAGCCTACATATGGTTGAAACTTGAGATTATATATTGGTTCATAGGTAAGCCTAAGTGTTTAGTCAATCATATATTTAAATACTTAGCTTCCTTTAACCAAAGTCTAAATTTCATTCGTGTGTATCACTTATATCACTCATGAGGAGGAATCATAAAATACATAAAAAAGTTAAAATCCAAATCATTTAAACAAAAGGCAATGATATAAGAGGCAACATACAAATTCAAAAGTCAAATCACACTAAAAAATGTTAATCAAAGCACATATCCTATTTATAATCAAAGCTCAAACTCTATAGTTTGCCTCATGATAGAGTCTAAGTCCATTGGGTTGTAGTAGGCTAGTAGATTAGGAAAGGAGAATAAAACAATATTTTAGTGCTACCTACTTTCTCACACAAGTACCCAATCTTCATAGTAGACTGATCACTCTATAATAGGTCTTGAAGAATGAGGAACATGTTGTGTGAAGGTAGGTCCATTTTAATTTTTTTGTTCATATAACCAACATGGCAATTTTAGTATCTCACTTATTTGTCTATACAACTTTATGCTTATTGTGAGTAGGTATCCTTTGTATTTTGATGGTCACTAGACTCTTAGTGTCTCTTTTTTATACCTAGTATGCCTCATATTTCCCAAGGTCTTCTCATTGATGCCTAAGTCATGATTTTTACATTCCATCTTTCATTACAACATTCCTAATATTTATCCTTGATAAATATTGTTTTTTTAACTGATCATCCCCCTTAGGGTTTCCCTTTGTGAGTTGAAATGTAATACCATGGATAAGACTAGGCTATCCTCATAAATTACCATAATAAAACATTTTCCTTTTACCATTCACCACATTGGTGTTCTCCTTGTGAGTTACAATTTAAGACCATGGATAGGACCAAACCCTTCTCATAAATTACCACATTATATACATCTTTAAAAATCATTCCCATAGTTGTTTCCACCTCATTGGTGTTCCATTTGTGAGTTACAATGTATGGCCATGGATAGGACCATGCCCTTCTCGCAAAATATTCCAATACCTAGTTTATAATATAACCAAGTTACAATGAAATTAAATGCATCAAATTTGAGATAAGTAGTGTTTGATTATGAGTTACACATCATTTACATACTTTTCATCTTGGTTTAGTATGTTTTATGCTTCCTTCATAAGTCTTTCACTTTTATCTTCTTATTTTCTGATTGCATGTATGCTTACAACCATTTTATTAATTTTTTCATACTTTCCATCTTGAATTAGTGTGATTAATTTAATTTCCTTTTACATTTTGTCTTTCTCTTTATACTTCCCAACTTAATTTAGTATGATTGCTTGACTTAATTATTTTTGTTTTTATACCATTGGTTTTTCATTTGCCTTCCATTTTATTACAATATTTTCATACTTCCCAAGGTGATATAGTGTGATTTTTATTTATTTTAATTTTGTGCAAATCTTTACATGGCTTAAAAACATTTGTTACATTTTTTACCATCTTTAGTTTATTAAATTTATTCATCTTTTATTTTTATGCATTTCCCATTGTGATATAGTGTGTATTACATTTTTTTTGATTAATTATACTTTTCCAAATAATTTTTGACTTTATATTTTTAACCATACATGTGTATTACATAATGATATAAAAGAAAACATACATCACATATTCCCCATAACATATACAATAAAAGCTAAATACATGTGCTAGAAAGGAAATATATTCATGCATCCACATCCAAATCCAAGTAAAATTCTAAATATTAAATGAAACTATTAGCATCAACATATATATATATATATAAAATACAATATAAAGTAAAAAATACAATAACTACAACTCTAAGGTTGTGTTCCATCATGTCTATTCTATTGCCTATCCATGCTACCCATGGATGCCTACAACTAACCCCTCTATATAATATACTATAAAGAGGTAGCCTAAGATCTCAAACTAGTAATGTGTCCCTATAGATTGGACACATAGACTTGTACCTATCCTAGTTGGATGGTAGTTACCATGTGTATGAATTTTTCCTGAGCTAAGGCCTTCTAGGTTTGTGCCTCTCCATATCTAAACCCTGTTGGTGATTATAACCCATAATCATGTGCCTATAGTTATCTTGAGACCTCTCTAACAAATCTAAACCAGCCCACCTGGGCTAAGGTAGAAGGAACCACAAGATCATCCAATGTGGTAGGGTCATATGGTGACAACACACCATCCAAAATGTCATGATGTGCAACCATAATCAGGGCTCTCCATTAAAACTCCTCTATAATAGGATCTATAAAGCCAAAAACTAGATAGGCATTAGATCTCTCTCTCTCTCTCTCTCTCTCTCTCTCTCTCTCTCACACACACACACACACACACACACACACACACACACACATATCTCAAATCATATATCTATCATAATCAACAATGAAATTAGTTTTTTATATCAAAAACTTAAATCAAACTAAAACATTTCTCACCAGTATTGGTATAGCTAATCATGGTCTCACCATCTACTCGCCTATCAAGCACCTCTTCTATCGGCTACTTCCACACCAATGAAAATATAATATTTACCACTTGATCTCACCAAATTCTTATCCTTAATGGTCTCTATAGACAAAATATATCTTGGAGCTACTGTAGGATACCCCTACATGATAACTAGCATTTATGTCTCCTCAAGATAACTGTGTCTCCATCTATGATGAGCTCATGGTGGCTAATTCTACCTCTATTATGGTTATTTTTATGCTCCCTCCTCTACTACATCAATATACATACCATATCTTCCTAGCCCTACTACCTCCTACTATCATGTTCAACCATCCCATAGTCTATCCTATCAAGACCTAATCACTTGTATCTCTAGAGGTACCCCTCCACCTCCTTTCCCTCTCATCTCTTTATCACATCATGCCTAATAAGTAGGCAATAATAGAGGATCCATTAGATGGGGAAGTCCTATTTATCTAGGTACATGAGACATAGGATGACGCTCCACCCATGAAGTATACTGGCCTATGATATACACATGCAAAACCTATAGTAACAATAACCCAACTAAGCCATATGGTAGCTATGTGAGTTTATGACTACCACATTATTTTCCCTTGTGTGATAGTCTATACTAATGTAACATGGGGTATGACCTACACTACATGGTCTTACATCCATCGAACAACCTGAGGCAACTTATCATTGATTATTTGGGGTAACACAGTTGGCTAATACATAGGTAAACTCTCATATATCCATGTGCTCAAGAGTACAGCTAGGCCCATTATTCTATCCTCTAGACAACATACCATACATATCATACATGAGTTGGACCCATATGACAAAACCAAAATCATATAGTGATCCTTGATCCAAAATTGACTAGCATAAGTCTATCACGTACAATGGTACCTTGCCATTTGACTTCTGACACAACACTCATGCTATCATAAGTCCTATCACTACCTTCCAGATGTATGGAATGGATGCATGATAGACATCAAATAAGCTCATTTTCAATATGGGGTATATCTTATATGATCATGTATCCACTAGGCTAAAGCTTGTCTCTCATCCTCTAAATATGGTGTATCAGTAATAATTGATGTTCCACCCATCAAAAGTCCAAGAAATGGATGGACATTTTCTGATGTGAGGGACACCTCAAAGGTGTCCCCCCATATCCCATCATAAAGTGTTAGTCAACCATTCCCATGATCCTAGGAACATGACAATGAGATAAACACTTAAAGGGATCCATCTCATCTCCATAATGACTCTAAATCCCAAGGTGACCAGTCAAGCCCAATCCATGTCTATTAATCACTCCAATAAATTTGATAGTCATGATGCATCCACTAGGCACCAAAATATTTGATGTCTCTAAAAAATATCAAACAACAAAGGATGTATTAGATGTCGATGTCATAATAATTAAAACACATTCTTAAACATTCTAATTTTTTTATAAATTAACTATTTCATCAGCCTGTTTGATTCAATTTTCTAGTGTTTCTATTTTTCTACACCATCAACCCATTTAATACTAAATTGATCTTTTTATAGTCTCATTATAATACATCACCCTACTAGTATGCAATTGACCCTTTTATTTCAGACTACATCAACCTATTTGATACTAAATTAGCCCTTTTCTAACTTTAGCATACTACATCGACCCTTTGGTACATAGTTGCCCCAATTTAACAAACTTTATCAACCACATATTACCAATTACATGGCCAAAGGGTACTGTGTCGACCATATTTTCATTCCAAATTATGTTAGCCTAATGGTAAATAGTCAGCCACCTTCAGTAATACTAAGTCAATCCACTACTACTAACTCAACCCCCTATTTCTTTCTCGCCTTATGAACTGAGTCGATAAGGTTGACTCTATTATTTATTTATGGTGAATTTGTTTTATCATTTATCATAAATTCCTTAGGCATTTATTGGTTTGAGCTTTTCCTACCCATTACCCCGTTCTACCCCTAGTTTACTAAAAATATTTTTAGGGTTAGTTTTGATGTCTAGATTTTGTCTACCATTAAATTTTATATATTTAGATCAATTTCAAATAAAATTGTTCAAAAAATTGAAATTAATGTTTTTTTACTTGTGTTGCACTAGCTACAGTCTCTATGTATTCTCCATTGCATAGTTGTCATCTCCTCACTATGGTCGACCTCTAGACTTAACTTGGGTCTCTTAGAGAAATGTTTTCACATAATAGTCAAAATAATAAATGAATTGTTTTTCATCCTATTTATATTTATTATTCAAAATTATTTACCTATCAAATATTTAGTTATACTAGATCTTTTTTTGAACCATCAAATGTTATGGAATCATGACATTGTAGAGAATCTTTTCATGGATTACATGTATATTTTTCAAAAATTTCATTTTTTCACTCTTTTTTCATTAATTTCTACATGTTTGCCTAATGTTTCCTACATTGAACACTTTCACATTTATTTCACTTCATTTTTTATTTACAACACTAAGGTAAATAAAGGTATGTGTTTTTTAATTCTATCATTTCATTTATCTTATTTTCTTATTATTGTAATTTATTCAACTTTAGCATTGTGTGTTACTATGTCCTTTTCTCAAATCACCATCTCTTGTTGCACCTACATGACATGTGATGATATTAAAATGGGGCATATGTATACACATAATATTTTAAAACTTTATCAATTAATGATGTTTTCTCTAACCCATTGAGTCTCAATATCTTTGAGTGCATGCCTTAAAAAATGCATTGGGAAAAGGGTGGGCAGACCATTGGTGCTTCACAAGATTGATGTCTCCTACACCACCACTTGATATATACATAAAATTATCATATACACTTCCCTAAGATTTGACACCTTTATCACACACTCCAAGTAACCCACTACCTTATCCCTTTCCTAAGCCTAAAACCTTTTTTGACATTTATCATACACTATCAGCTTAGGCCGACCCTGTATTGAAATTGATATTTACACATTACAGGTCTAGGTCAACCTTGGCCAATATAGATTGGGACCTAAATTAATTTGATCAATTAACGATATAGAGTTGAATTAGGCCAATCCTATCATCTAAAATTTTGAAAGGGTTTAGGGTTAGATTTAGATATATATACACATTAATTTATATCATTTATTAGGAAGAGAAGAAGAAAAATGTTATATTGTGCATCTTCTTGTCCATCATTCTACTTTAAGAGCATTTATTAGGGTTTTAATACTTTCTTTGGGGATACATATCTTGTCTTATGTAGAAGTCTTTTAGATGCATAGAGAAGTTGTATGGCTTAGAGCTATCTTATCCTTGTTATCTTTACATACCACAACAACCTCTTGCAAAACACCTTGGTCAATGGAGAGATTGAGGCTCAATAAGTTCATCTTCAAAGGTAAGTATTCCTAACTTTGTTTCTCCTTTGTAAGAGTAGATATATTTACATTTTTACTTCTGTCCCATGCATCGGGACTTCCTATACATTGACTTGAGTATAGATATTATATGCATGTCTACTTTTTATGTTTATTACCCCCACTTTATGTCATAAGCTTTGGTGAGCACTATATTAGATTTTAATTTACTTATCATTTACTTAGTGAATATGAAAACATAAGACCTGGCTAGGGTTATTATATAGTATTTCTTGACTAGAGGATTTGGAACCCTCTCTAGTGACATTATTATAGTAAGAGATCCCTTAGTTAGGTCTAGCAGATCTATCTTGGTTATGAACTTGAATATATAATGTATCAACAAATAGAAGTGTAAATAGGATTTATCTTCTCTAAAATAGGATTGATTAATAGGTTAGCTAAATTTTTCTTTGTATACAATATCCAGAGAAGTCATTTGTAAAAGTAAAGATTTCACACCCATTAAGTCCTTTGAGTATCTCTTTAGTGAAAGTATCTAAAAGGGGTCAGTTATGTAAGCAACATTGAGTACCTGATAATCCACATAGATATAAATGCATCCATCCTTATTGATACTTATAACCATGGGGCTCACCCACTCAAACTCATATATAGGAGTAATTACTCTTGCAAAAAACATGCTATCAATTTCTTCCTTGACTCAAGCACACAAGTTGGGATGCATCTGATAAGGCCTCATCCTGACAGGTCATGCACCCTCTACCAACTTTTTGTGCATCTTGCCTAAATAAGAATGAATACCTTTAATTTTAGTATAGTTCCATGGGAAGACATCTTGATATTTTTTTAAAATCTCAAACACCTTAGAGATATCTGTATCAGACTAGTAGTCCCCCATAATATCTATCTTAGGTACTTCTTTCATGTCAATATTTCATTGAATAGTCTAAAGTAGCTTCAAGTATGGATGTTGTTCATCCTCTATGGTGTCATGGACATTGCACATGACATATTATATGGGCACAACTAAATGATCAGTAGATGGGTCAAGTGGATCAAAACTAACACCTTCATCAACCTGGCATATGAATTTCTACTTATCTTTATAGATTTATTCTCTCAATGCATGGTCCATTATAGGTTCAGGCACTGGAGATGATGCCTACTCATCAAGTTCATGGAAAATAGTCAAGATATTTGTATGCAATCAAAAATGCATCATGTTTATAAATTAATCTTAACTCAGAGAAGATAGATCCTACCATACACTTTTGATTGGGGATACATTAGATAATTAGGAACATGACCAATATGGGGATTTGATAGACCTAATTAGGGGATCTCTTATCACAATACACAATGTGAAGAAGGTTTCTAAAGCCTCTAATCAAGCACAATCATGCAATAACCCTAGTTAGGTCCTATGTTTTATATTCTCTAAACTAATAAAAAGTAAATTAAAGTCTAATCTAAAGTTCACCAAAGCTTATGGAATAAAGTGGGGGTTAGAAACAACAAACATAAACATACATAGAAGACATATACTCACATCAACGTATACATAATCCTAATGTATGGAAGAGAAGTACCAATGCATATCTATATACTCTTAAAAAGGAGGAACAAATTTAGGAATACTTACCTTCGAATATGAACCCACTGAGCGTCAGTATCTCCCTTGGATAAGGTGCTTTGAAAGAGGTTGTTGTGGTATGTAAGGATGACAAAGACAAATTAACTCTAGGCTACACAATCTATCAATACATCCAAAAGAATTCTCCACTAGATAAGATCTATATTTCCAAAAAAAGTATGAAACCTTAAGCTTGCTCTTCAAGTAGAATGGTGGATAAGCAGACATGCAATAGATATTACTTCTTCTTCTCTTCTCTAAATAAAGGAAAAATGAACTTATATATATGGATGGATTTAACCTTAAGCCATTCTAAAAGTTTCAGTTGATAGGGTCAACCTAGATGACCTAGCATAGTTATGGATAGAAATTCATTAGGTCATAGGCTAGGTTAGCTAAGAGCTGACATAGAACCTAAATGAATTTCACTAAAAACTTTATAGGGTTGACCCAATCGACCTAGTACATTAAACAATCAAAAAGGGGCTAATGTTAGGAAAAGGGGGTCAAAAGGTGGAAAATTACTCAGGAGTGTACAAAAAAGAAGAACAAGCCTAGGGATAAGGTTTTCAACAAGCAAATGTGTAAATAATAAGTGATAAAAGGAACAACAATCTTGTGAAGCACCAATGATGTACCCACCCATTTTTTAGTTTCACCCCTTAAGTGTATACTCAGAGAGATTAAAACTTGATGGGTTCCTGTAATATAAAGAATGTTAATAAGTGATAAAAGTTTGAAAATATTATATGTATATATAGGACCTAATCGAATATCATCACATGTCACATGAGTGCAACATGGGATGGTGCTTCAAGAATAGAACATGTTAACACATAATGTTAATGCTAAGTATGTGAACTAGGAATTTGACTAAGAATAAGAGATTAGTATTGTGTTAGTGAATGAAACCAAATCAAAAACACACTAAGCTAACATATTCATGCCTATTTACTAGGGTGAGCTTAGTAACAAAAAAAAAATGACAAACACAACTAAAAATTAAGGAAAAAAACAAGAACTCCTTTACCTTCCTTAGATGCTCCAAATGCCTTTATAGTAGTGGCTAGCTCAGTTTTGTGCTCATGATGTCCTTGGCAATGGAAGCTTGGCTACCTCCATATCTCCTTGGCACCTTTGGCTTGTGGCTTGGCTTGGCTTGGAATCAATTTGGCATGGTAGAAATAGTTGCATGAAATCTTTTGGAACCAATCTTGCATTATAACTTTGCAAAAATTAAGCTTAGAGATGATGTGGTAAGGCCTCCTATTTATAGATTTTTGAGATTGATCAAAATCAACTTGAACCATCCATCTTCAGATTGAGATGTGTGACTAAGGATTAATTTATTTATGCAATTATAATTGATAAATAGGCTCATAAATATTTGGGATAAAGGAGCAATTAAGAGGCATGGAGGGCTTTGATGAGGCATGAGAGGCATGAATCTTTATATTTGTGGCATTTATGACCTAGGGATGTCTTCCCAAGAAATGAGGTCACCTAATGATGCAAATATTCAATATTCATTTCCAAAATAAATTATTTAACAAGTTTCCATGGATTTATTGATTAGGCTCTTGATTTGGATTAATTAGCTCTTAAACATGATTAAGCACTTTGTGCACAAATTACTCAAATGGATTAGAATGCCTTGTTATTGGTCTAAAATTCAACCAGATTGGAATTGGAAGTTAATTTCAGATGCATTGGAACCATATTACCATTTAGGATATTGTCAACAACAAATAACAAAGGCACGTGTCTTATGTAGAAGATTTAATAGGAAAGAGTAATCCAGAGTACCTAGGTGCAAAATTGGCATTTTGACTCAGGATGATCTAATCAAAGTTAGTTAGACCATAAATTGCATTGCCCCCTTTAATGATACCCTAGCCAGAATTAGCATTTGACTATATCAATTTTAAATATTTTTAATGTGCTTTAGTGTTTTTAGGCCAAATTGTGCATTTTGGGTGGAAATTGGCCAAAATCCTGATTGGAGGTTATCGGTGGCCAGATTTAGGTGTCTGTAAAGTAAAATATAGTAAACATCAAATAAGATAAATAAAAAGATAGAATTGAAAAACACATACCTTTACTTACCTTAGTGATGTAGATAAATAAGTAGACTATGAGAGAAGTGAGGGTGTCTAATGTGAAGAACATTAGGCAAACCTCTAGATATTAATGCAAAAAATAGACAAGAATATAAATTTTTAGAATATAGGAATATAGTAGTGGAAAAAATTATCTATGATGTAATGATTATAAAACATTTTATGGTTTGAAAAATGGGTTAGTAAAAACAAAGATATGGGAAAAATGAGGAATCTGATGAAAAATATTTGAAAGGTAAGGAACTGTGAAAAGTAAGTTTAAATAGGGTGAAAGGGAAGTAATTTATTATTGTTGACTTGTGAGTGAGAGAAAAAAGAGCTTTGAGAGACCAAATGAGAGGAAATAAAGCTATAATGGCAAGGAGATGATAGTCGAGATGAGAGGGACTCCCAACGGCCACAACGTGTACAACAAAGGTAGGCAACTGAGAATTTCAAACTTGTTTTTGAATATTTTATTAAATTTAAGTGTTTTATAGAAAATTTTAATTTAGATAAATTATAAGAAATGAAATGAACCCCAAAAAATTACTAAGGGTAAAATAAACCAAATAGGGAAATGGGTTTAAAGGGATCAGAGTAATAACTATTAGAAGGCATTTATTACTAGCAATGAAAGGGGTCGACAGGTAGAACCAAATAGGTTGACCTAGTAGGCTGAAAATTTGTTAATTCTCCACTATCAACTTAGTAGGTATATGTTAACTTAGTATTAAAGGGGGAAAAATCAAAGGGTCGACTTAGTTTGTTAAGTCAACCTAGTCAAAATGAGGAAAATTTGGTCAACCTAATGTTTGACTAAGTGCCCAGAATAATATGAAAATGCATGCAAGAGGCTAAAAGAGTGCTATAAAGGCCCAAAATGGCTGACTAAGTATTGAAATAGCTGTGTAGGCTTAAAATAGGTCAAATAGATAAAAAATTAATAGATTAAAGTAAATTAGGCTAGTTTTTGTTAAAATTTGAAAAGAATGTATTTTAATTATAAATGGCATGGAGGATCTAATACATTTTTTTATTATTTTATAGTTGCAAGAGCATCCAAGATTTTGGAGGTTGGTGGACATGACATGGATCCCAGACCTCTTGAAGTGATTGACAAATGAGGATTGTTTAATATTGGTTGTATTAGGTCTAGGAGGGATTGTAGAGATGTGTTGAGTCCCATTGAGTTCATATCTGATAGTCATGTTCCTAAGAGCCCATGAATGATTGACTAACACATTTAGGTGGGAGTTGGATGGGGATACCATTAAGTTGGGTATCACCTAGAGGACATCCATGTTATACATGGACTATCGATAGGAGGTACACCTATGGTCATGGGTATACCAAATGGATAGGGGGAGAGGAGAGCCTTAACCATATGGGAAATGGGATCAGAGAGGATATATTTTAGGTTGAGAGTTAGCTTGTTCGATGTTTATACATCTTATATTCTAGATATCTGAAAGGTGGCTATAGGGCTTTTTACAAAATATGTGTTCTATCACAAATCAAATGGCAAGGTACCACTATATGTGATAGTCTTATGCCAGACTATATTAGAGCATGGGGTACTATATGATTTAGGTTATGTCATCTAGGTAAAACTTATGAATGACATGCATGGGATGCTACCCAGAGGGTAGAAGTATATGGGGCCTATCATCTTTCTAAATTCATGGATATATGAGATATTTTTGATGTATCAACCAACTAGGTTACCCCATGTGGTTGATGATTGATTGCTTTAGGTATAGAGGTGGAGACATGATCAGGTAACATGGGCCATGCCCCACATGCTGGTGCTATAAAAAATTAGGTAGATAGACATTATGTGTTATCCATATAGGCACATTGATATGGTATGGCCAAGTTGGGAGATAGTGGCACCAATATTAGCATCGACATAGATTACAAGCCATTATACCTGGTAGATAGAGCTACATCTAATGGCACATGTACCAAGACAAATAAGATTCCCTCACCTAACAACATTGATAGTGGTACCCACATTTTGGGCCAAGCATGTGAGAGATCCAAGGGGGAAAGGAAGATTAGGGCCACTAGTTACTAAGCTAATGTTAAGACCATGGTGTAAAAGACCATGGATTGGTCAAGCATGATAAGCAACAAATAGAAAAGATATGGATGTAGATGTAGGAGTGCCAAAGGTACCACTACCAACACCATAGTAGGAGGAGAGGTAACCATATCAGTTGCACCATCGATAAAGACACCAATAGTGGGAAAGATTAAAAATAGTGGTCATCCTAGATGACCCATTAGGTGGGCCAAGATAGAGTCGGGTGATAGAGGTACCACTTAGGTGTACCCTGAGATTGGCAAGAGTGGTGACCTTAGGATTTTATCTTGGGTGGTAACCTATAAAGGAGGTACTCAAAGGATGTGTTAATGTAGAGATCATGCTTGATGGTTGCATTGATGGTGAGATAATAGTAGGCAACACACCGATAGGTAATAATATATGGTTTGAATTTTATTTAAGTTATTTGAGATATATTAGAGATAGATTTTTGAGATATATCTATGATCTGATATCTATCTAGTTTAAATTTTGAATATTTTATAAAGGAGGAGACCATATGGGGATCCCAAGTGATGGGATCACTTCATGAGATCTTTGATGAGGTGTTAGTGCCATATGACCTGGTGACACTAGAGGATATTGAGATAGTAACTACCTCAAAGATCTAGTTAGACTAGCATAAGAAGATGCAAGGCAAGTATAGGTGTGTAGGGAGGAACCAAAACCACTAGTAGGGGTAGGAGTGGGAGAGGCATAAGCATTGTAGGACTTGGCTCAGGAGAGATTCATGCGTATGGCTACCATGACCCAATTATCATAGGTGCAAACTTAGCTAGCATAGGTATAGGCCTAAGTGGCCAACCTATAGGAACATGTGATAGGTCTAAGATCTCAGACAACCTATTTATAGTGTCTATTTAGAGGGGATATTCTAAGGCATCTATGGGTAGTGTGGCTAGGCCACAAGATAGACATGATAGAGCCCAACCATAGAGCTAGGATGATGTATATTGTTATACTTTGTAAAAACACATGATATATATACATATACATATACATATACATATACATATACATATATATATATATATACATATATATATATATATACATATATATATATATACATATATATATATATATATACATATATATATATATACATACATATATATATATACATATATATATATATACATATATGTATATATATATGTATATATCTATATATATATGTATATATCTATATATATATGTATATATATATATGTATATATATATGTATGTATGTATATATATATATATATATATATATGTATATATATATATATCATTTTAGCAGTTGGATGTTGAATTTATGTGTTTATATTATGGTTGTGGTTTTGGATGCTTGGATATATTTCTTTATAGCACATATATTAAGCTATTGTTGTATATGCTATAATAAATATATGAGTTGCAGTTTCTTTTCTAGCATTATGTTGGACACATGCATGGTTAAAAAGAAACAAGCAAAAATGACTTGGTAAAATATAATCAATCAATAAAAAATGTACTACACACTATTTCATGTTGGGAAATGTCTAATAACAATAAAATGACTAAGTATAAAGAACCAAAGGGTGGTAAAATAAGATGGAACAATTTTTTTTTTAAACTAAGAGAAAAATTGGCACCTATTTAAAACAAGTCGAATCACAATAAATCATGTTGGGAAGTATGAAAGTAATTGAATAAAGTAGAAAGCACGTAAAAGGATAGTTGGTATAAAAACAAATTGATTAAGTCAATAAATCATATTAAATCATGTTGGGAAGTATAAAATAAAAACAAAATTGGCAAAATTGGTCTTAAATTTATCATACTAATTCAAGCCAGGAAGTATGAAAAATTCAAGAAATGGTTAGATTATTACATGGAATCTAAAAATAAGAAGATAAAAGTGAAAAAGTAATGAATTAAGCATAAAACATATTAAATCAATATATGAAGCATGTCAATGATGTGTAACTTCATAATCAATAAAATCTTATCTCATATTTGACACATGCAATTTTGTTTTGACTTGGATTATTAGAAAATTTTGTGAGGAAGGCTAGGTCCTACCCATGGTCTTATATTGCAATTCATAAAGGGAACACCAATGAGGTGGAATAATGTGAAAATCTGGTAAAAATGGGTGTCGGTAATAGGAATGTGAAATTATGGTAATTTGTGAGGAAGGTCAGGTCCTATCCATGATATTACACTACAACTCACAAATGGAATCCCTAGAGGAGTAATCAGTGAACAAAACAATATTTCTCAAGGGGAAATATGTGGAATGTAGGGAGTGAAAAAGGGAATGTAAACAATCATAAATTAGGCATCTTATGAGAAGACCTTAGGAAATAAGAAGCATGCTAAGGACATGAGAAGACACTAAGTGACTAGTGACCATCAATGTACAAAGGAAATTTGTTCACTATAGACACTAAGTTGTGTAGGAAAATAAGCATGCTACTAAGATCAACTCATAAAGGTATATTGGTATAAGAAAATTAAAATGGACCTACCTTCCCATGATGTGTTCGATATTCCTTAGGACCCCCTACAGAGTCGTTTATCTACTACGAAGATTGGGTACTTAAATGAGAGCACTAAAAGATTTTTTATCTCCTTTTCTAATCTATTGGCCTACCATACCCCAATGGACCTCGGCTCTTGTGAGAGGCCAACTGTGTAGTTTGAGATTCGACTAGAAGAAAGAGATGTGATTTGGATCATATCTTTTAGTGTGATTTGAATTTTAAATATTTTGAATGTTTTTGTCATTTGTACCATTTCCTTTTGTTAAATGATTTGGATTTTGAATGTTTTGAAGGGGGTTTTTAAAGATTCCTCCTCCATATGGACATGGAATGACCAATCATGAGAGATAAAGTGATACACATGAATGAGATGTAGGCTTAGGCTAAAGGAAGCTAAGTGACCAAAAATAAGACTGACTAGAACACAGAGGCTTAACAATGAACCAACATGTTATCTCAAGTCTTAACCATGTATATGTTTAGTTTTTGAAAATGGAATAAAAGGAATAGAGGAGATCCAAAGTGGACCAATAAAAGGAGATTATAATGAGATAAATTGTTTGCTAACTGATCACATAGTAATGAAGGACTGACTAAAGAGAACAAGGCTTGTATAACCGAGTAACAATGAAATTTATCTATGTATATAGAGATAAGAAAGAAAATAATCATAAAAAGAGAAAAAGGGATTTTTTCAAGAAGAAAAAGAAAAAGAATGATAAAGAAGACTCCATAAGCAAACATAAATGACATTATAAGCAATATAAAGTGTGAAATAAAAGTCACCATGTAAGATAAATAAGAATTTGACACAATGTCAAATGATATAATAAAATAGATAAAGATAAGATTGGAGCACATGTCCAATCCAAAAATTAAAATGTAAAAACACCATGCATGTGCTTATAAGTATTGATATATTTTACCATACACATTATCCATAATATTTGATAAGCGTTGATGAAGTTAAATGCAAACTATAGCTAATATCTCATCTATCTTTAGCAAAAACTAGGAAAATACTTCACATCTAATCTCCTCAATAGAAAAGGTAAGAATGTGTGATAGATCATGTCAAAGAGGGATATCAAGCAAGGGATGCTCAGAATAATTCATGGGAATGAACTGTATGGGAGATGAAGGAATCACTGATTGGGAGAGATCCACAAGTGAGGGACTCACAGGTGTAGAAGGATAAATAGTTGAGGGAAGGTCTATGGGTGTAGGATTCATGGGTGGAGGAACAGGAGGTGAAGAAGGAACCACAAGAGGGGATGGGACCACAAGAGGTGGAACCATGGGGGAAGAAGGGGGAACCTTATTGTAGGAATGATCTATGGGAGGAATGGTAGAAGGTACAGGAATAGTTAAAATATGATCTTTAAGGTGTTGTTGAAGGATGCAAAAATGATTAGTGTGATGGGTGCCACATTGGTGCCAAAGATAATACACTTCTTCATACTTAGGTATATAATCAGGAATTACCTTTGGGGGAGGTGTGGACTTATCCAAAGATTAAGGGGTAGAAGGATTCATAGTGTTAATATATTATCATAGCTTATGATAATGTGTGGATGATTGATTATCGATGTCATAAAAGTAACATATATGCTTGTGACTAGGCTTAATATAGGTACTCATACGAGGTGTAATATAAGGAGTTTGGGAAGGCTAGTTGGCCCATTTGGAGGGAAATGAAACCATCTACGATAAAGGAATCAAACCATCACTAAGATAAGGTGGTGGTGGTAAAGGGATTGGACTAGGCTCAATAGAAGGAGTGATGGGATTAGAAGAAGGAATAGACTTAGTTAAAGTGGGAACATGAATGGGCTCTAAAACAAACTCTACTGAGGGAAGGGAAGGGTCTATAGAAGGTCAAGGGAGAGTTGCACACATTTCATGGATAAGTAAGCTATAGGGGTCATGATACCTATCAAAGTGATAGGGCTTGATCATAGCACTATTTATAAGCATATTCTTATGAGGTTCTTTAGAAACTAGAGGTGTTTGAACCATCTCTACCCTACAATAAAGATTAAAAATTCTAAAATTAGAAACTATATATGATGGAATATGAGAAGATAAACTAAAATACTGAAGCAAAGAGGAATGATAATGGATATTCTTAACATCATGGGCCTAAACAAGACCTCCTAAGAATGGTTTGTCTAAGGAATAACCATCATCATAATTAGGTGTATGAATATCAATGATATAAGTATGGATGAAATTATCATTCAATGAGGTGTGATGAATGGAATGCTGAGTCTTAGTGAAGATAACAAGGATGCCATCATAAGGTGCTTTATGAGAATGAGGTTACAAAGAAATAGGAAGTTTAGAGATGAGATGAGGTGAGAGATCAAAAGTTTTAATCTTGAGATTGATCTCATCAAGATCATCATTATCAAAATCTAAGAGGTTAGGGGGAATATTCATAATGAGTTTGGGATGATCATTTTAACTATTTATTATGATTTTTAACTCTATTCTTAACATTTAGGAAGAAGGAAACAAAAGATGAGGGGTGTGTACCTAGCTAACATTACAATCATTGATGACCAACTAGAGTGAGAACTCTTTTTTGGCAAGGAAGGACTACCTATAATAAGACAACACTAAACTGGATTGTTAGTTAGACAAATATGAAGGGTGGATTGCCAAATGTATGCTAGATCTAAGAAGTGTGATCTTCCTTAAATGGTTGTCAATCCAATCCCCTAATAACAACTAGTTCTGATAAAATAAATAAAAGGTAGTTGCATTTAAAGTGATAAAAAGGTAAATGTCTATGCTAGAAAGAAATAAAATACCTATTCCATAGAATGATTAAATGTAGCATGATGGGTCAATACCATGACAAAATGAGTCACAAACATATTTAAAAATTATAAATAGGCTCTGTAGATAAATCAAAAATAGAAAAAAACTTTTGGTTGGGGTAAAGGGGGTAAAAATGACAAACTATTATGTTTCTGATTGGTGATCGATGATGGTTAGGTTTACTATCGACATGTGATATAACCATTGATGGTTAGGTGACTGATGATGGTTACTATAATTGGTGATGGTTGTAAGAACTGGTGATAGTTATCTAAGGGAACTTGGTAGGATATTGGAGTGGAGTTGAAAAAGGAATGATGGGTGGACAGGGTTCTGAATGCAGATTTAAAAGATGTGAAATGAGGTGTAGGTGGTTTAAAAGATGTGGAATGAGGTGTGGGTGGTCTATTTAAGACAACAAAGTTAACAAAGAAAGTAAATACTAAGAAAAAGTAAAGAACACCTGTAGAATGCAAAAGGGATGTCGGTAGTAATGTAAAGAAAATTAGCCAACATAACAATACTTTAGCCTTCAAAAGTCATGCAAACAGAGTCTTAGGTTACTTAGATACCTACATAAAGGAAATAAGAGGGCCTAGATGTAAATTTTCTCCTCCTTTACTCTTCCAATAGCCCTCATTTTATAGTAATAAGTTGCTAAGTGAGGAAGAAGGAAATTGCTAAATTGGCTAGGGATAAAGATGCTAATTCAAAGTAATGTTAAGCTATATCTTTCATATGGGAAAGTTTCTATTGTGATCATGTTTATCTCACACATAGTTGGAAGTGACTTTAAAGTAGGCCTGGGGACCTAACCGATGATGATCAAGCTAATCAACATTAGTTAGGTTGACTGACGATGATCGAGGGCCTATGGTAGAATGGGTGAAAATTAGTTTTAAAAAGGTATATTTAAAAAGGTCAAGTTAGCAAATCAATAAATGGGCTAGGTTAACTAGGTAGTCAACTAGCTCCAGGGTTTGGTAGGGATTTAAGGCATGGGTTTGACATCAAAAACTAGCTAAGGTGAAATTTTCAAGTGTCTACATTTTACCCCTTTTTATTGTTCATCTTTAGGTCAATAAGTCATAAAATAAAAATGAACAATTTATTACTTTTGATTCGGTTACCCCAAGTGTGGGAGGAGGTATTCCCACTCAAATTAGGAGTTGATGAGGCAAAAATTGAAATGGGTTCATGATTTGATATATAGTAAATGATGAGTCATGAGGTGAGTAACTAAGGGTTGGAAACATGTGATGCAAAAATGCACATAAAATGTGACAAAGTGGGAGGGTCAAGATCATGCAAGGAGTAGTAGTTGGTAGTGTTGATAACAATAAGTCAAGGTCTAGGCCAAGTGAGATTGTAACTAGTCCCCATCATTGGTCACAGTGGATTGAGTCAATGGATCAAGTCTCCTAGATAAGGTTGGTGATTTCATGGGTATCTGAGGTAGGAAGTGATTCTTTGAAAATCACAAATGGTTAGGTCATGCATGAGGTGGTGTGAATTGTAAAAAGTTCAACATGGCAAAAAATTGATCCACATGGTCAAAAATGACAAAAACAAGGTTGTCACAAAACATGCAAAAATTTTGATTCCAAAAATGGCCAATATCGAGGTGGATGTGGGCAAATGGGTTGGATGGTTGGTTGGGTAAAGGATGACCAAGCTGACTTCTGATGCACTAGGCAAGAGGATGCTACCTACATAGTCCCATGGATAATGGATCCAACATAAACTTCCAGCCTAATGTATTTCTTGAATGGTTCATGGGTTAGTTGTAGAGAATATGTGTTTCTCCAAAGGTCAAGGAGTGATATTTGATTGGGTTGCCTTAATGTGATACACCACAAGGTTTGGTGTGGGTGGAGGTGTAATGGAGAAGGGTGATCTCCAAAATCATGAAGTTTGGTGAAAGTCCCAAAAATTTAGCACCTAGATGGGCATTTAAAAAGGAAGAAAATAGAGGTCTTTAATTGGTGATGGTTAGGGTGGTCGACCAGTGATAGTCTCCCTGACTGTCACTGGTCAGGTCAAAACTCTAAAAGATTAAAAGGTCAAAAGTGAAAATGAGATGTCCTTTTCACCATTTGACTATGGTGATTATTGTTTGGGTTAATTTCATTTTTTGGCATCTATGAGTATCATGTGTTAGCTGAGGTGGCAAGATTGGATTGTCAAGTAAGATTGAGTGATTAAGTGTGTTTGGAGAGCTATAATGATGGAGGGTGGATGAGGGCATGACCGAGCAATGGGATAAAGACTTCAATCATGATAAAACTCATGAAATGAGGTAGGGTATATTTGACTTTGTACTTTGAGTTAATTTATTGAATGGAGCATAGTTAGAGATTAGATTTTAGTTATAGGGGAAATGTGGCCTGGGTGAATGTGTAGGAAAACCCTTAGTTGGAATTGGTAAAAAAAGGACACATGTTTGAGATGAAATGGGGGGAGAAAGCTTGGGTAGGGTAGATGCAAGTAGGTGAGGGGTTTAGGGTAGAGAAAGAGTGTATTGGGGAGGTTTGGAGAGGTCTAGGGTTTGAGGGGTGAACCATTAGTGGTCACGCATAATGACCACCAATGATTCACTCAAATTGATTGGTTTGGTGTAGAGGGAAAAGGGTTAAGAGTTGACTGATGGTTAGGGAAACTATTTTTGATTACAAAAAGGTGAGAAAAGGTTTTAAAAAATGGTGTGCGAGAATGGGCTTTGGGTGTAGGTGTTAAGGTTTAGTGGGTAGAGTGAAGGTTCAAAGTTTAGGGTGAAGGTTTAGGGTTTATAGTTTTAGGGTGAAGGTTAAAGTTAAGGTTTAGATCTTAGGGTTTAGGGTTTAAAGTTAAGGTTTATAATTAAGGTTGATGGTTTAAAGTTTATGGTGGAGGTTTAAAGTGTAGGGTAAAGGGTTAGAGTTTAAGTTTAGGGTTTAGAGGGTAGGTTATGTGGTTGACACTAGAAAATGGTTTCAAATGGTTAAAGGAAAGGTGGTGGGGTGGTACTTAGTTTGGGGTGTAAAACCAAGTATGAATTTGTTGATGTGATTTTTTTCTATAGGCACATGTGTTGATTCAGATGAGGGATTGAGTCTCAAAAATTTTCATAGATGTTTAGGCTATGATGAAAAATGAGGAGTGGAAACATATGGAGGTTATGGGATTAGGATCCATGTAGCATTACCAACATATACCAAAAGATGCGACTATGATCATTGCCCTCATCAAGAGATGGGATCTAGAAAAAAAACTTTTTGGTTGTTGATAGGAGATATGAGTATCCTACTAGAGGGTGTACATTGGATCACCCATCTAACTATTTTAGGGGATCTAATTTATCATATATAAAGGGAGGAGATCCCTTATCACATGGAGCTATTATATGGAGCATACATGGCCTATGTGAGCTAGCATGTAGGGGTTGTGAGCATAGAGCCACTATTTAAGAGGGCACTAACAGAGAGACATATGATGACCATGATGATGATGGTGGTGACCTAATTTGCATTTCCAGATTTAAGTCATGGGAGATTCTCATATCTACTACTAGGGGTACTTGTAGAGATGCTATTTGGGAGGACCCTAGTCAGGTGGGCCTCAATTTTGTTGGTCTAGGTTTATAGAGAGTTTTGGGGGTTCCAAGCACATTACCATTATGGGATTATCATGGGGTTCGTAATCCATTTCTAGGTGTATGAGCACATTTGGATATTGAGACCTCTAGGGTTACCCATAGATGCTTATGTGGATACAAACTACAGAGTGGATTTTATACACTAGAGGAGAGTTGGTGCCCTGATAGGGGTTAGTGGGGGTGCATGAGATGCGGAGTGGTTCAGCGATGTCTTGGATAACCTAGTATTTGATGACATAGTTTGGAGGCCTTATATTAGCTAACTATTATGGGTTGGATACTGGTACCATACTATCTCATTATTGAGTTAGAGATGGGTATAAAAGTGACAAGACAAGGAGACTAAGCTCATCCCTATTGATTGAGTACATCGCTAGTTTGGTTTGGTATAGGGTATTCCACTAGATTCCCATTCATATAAGAGGGAGGAGATGGAGATTTTATTGCTAGACCTATGACCATAGGACATTATGTTAAACTATGAGGAGCTACTAGTGAGAGCTATTGTAGATGATACAAGAGTTGTTGATTGGTATGTAGCATGCTACCAAGATAGATATGCTATAGCTTATTTTGGTTGGGATGATGGAGGCCATCAGCATTGATCTAGTAGGGGGACTAGTACAATGTGACCTATAGATAACAATGATACTAACAGTGGTTCAAGCCTAGATTACCACTCTATAGGGATAGGTTGTCACTCTTCAGGGTCAGATAGGATGAGTGATAGTTGAGAGGGATCAGGATCAGGCATGGGTTATGACCTTATAGGGATAGGTAGCTATTATACAAGGGTAGGTAACTGTAATTATAGTGGAGAGGGACCAATTGAGGTCCATGCTTAGATTGGTTACTTAGGAGAGGAACTCCCTGATGTAGATAGGTAGAGCAATGGTGGCACCCCCTGATATTGTTACATAGGCACGATATGCTACCACCCTATAAGAGTTGAGATACTATGAGGGACTTGTGCTAGAGCATTACCCTAATGAGCCAAGGTGGGGTGAGTACCAGGTTATGATTGTAGGTAGACTAGTAATCATAACACTAATCGATGTGGTAAGTCTACAAATAACATTTATAGGAGGGATGATTATGGTCCCCCTTTTTGGGATAAAATTTGCTTGTGATTTTTGTTTTTTATTTTGGTAGGTTGAAGCTGATCGATGTGGGAAGCTTCAAATGATTTTATTATTGACAAGTTTGACTTAGTCATCCTTCAAAGGAGTGATCCAAATTTGGATTTTTCTTTTTTATAAGATTTTAGCCATCCCTCAAGGGACTAGTCTATCTTATTTCTAATTTTTAGTGGGAAACTATCCTTCATGGGAGCGGTCTATATTTTTTCTATTTTTTAGTTGGTAGTGATCCTTCATGGGAGTGGTTTTCAATGCTTTTGATTTTTAAATGATTGCTTTAGACATGGGCAAGCCTCTGCAAGCTTAGAGGTCAATCTTTATGGGGGTAAGACTTTTAACACAAAAGGAAATTGATATGTAATGGAAGATGATTTTGAAAGACAAATGACTAGGGGATTCCATTTGATTAGAGATGAAAAGTATCCATGAGATCCATGCCATGGGTAGAGCTATAGTGCCCATGCTTAGGATTAAGCTAAAATTGTGATGTATAATCACATGGTTCTATTGTAATTAAGTGTCCTCAAGAAGAATAGGGTAAGGATATAAGGGAGATGAAATTTTTATAAACTAAGGGATGAGCTCAAGTTAGACAACAAGGTTAATCAAGTCTTTCTTAATAGTAGAAAGAATGCAGATGCAAAGCATTGAGAGGCTCAAGTTTTGGTTTGCCTTTGAGGGAGGACAAATGATAAGTGCTTGATCTATACTTATGAGTGATGATATAGGGTCCAAGCCAATTGAAAATAAATTTGCCTTTTTGTGTTTCTCCATATTTTTCACATGTTGGTTTTATTTGAGGATGAGGTCTTCGATATTAAACTCTCACTCTTTTAGATGTTTGTTGTAAGCATGGATGATTTTCTCTTGGTATATGCAAAGATGATTAAGGGTGGTGAGGTGATGCTCATCAAGTAACTTGAGGCATGTTAGGCATTCTTGATGGAAATCATCCTTAGAAATGATGTCTTACAAAGATATGTGAAGAGAAGGGATTTGAACTTTGAGAGGGAAGATGGCCTCTACCACAAAGACTAGAGAGAAAGGTGTAGTACCTATTATATTTTGAATACTAGTGCAATAGGCCCACAAAGTGAAGAGGATTTGAAGGTGCCAATCTTGATCTGAAGCACTTACAACCTTGGTTAACATCCTGATGAGGGTTTTATTAAAAGCCTTCGCCTATCCATTAGATTATGGATGATAAGGTGAGGAATGTCTTAGCTTGATGCAAAAATCATCACAAAGATCTTGGAATTTCTTATTTTTGAAGGATTTGTCATTGTCAATGATGATCTTATGGGGAACATTGAAATGATAGATGATGTGGTGATTGATGAAATCAATAATTTTCTTAGCTTTGGTTGACATAAGAGGAATGGCTTCCACCTATTTGGTGAAATATTATATAGTGGTAATGATGAATTGATTTCATTGAGATGAGTGAGGATTGATTTCTCTAATGAGATCAAGCCCCCACTATGAGAATGGCTAATAATCTTTAGATACTTGAAGTCTTTGGGTAGGTGCGTGATGTAAATTGGCATTTGATGAACTTATTTACATAGTCATAGAAATCTTGATTAAGGGTAGGCCAATAGTAGCCAAGATTCAAGATTCACTTAGTGATAGTGAGGCCACTAAAATTCCCCCCACAGATTCCATCACGGGCTTCCTTAATGGTAGGGAAAATCTCATGATTACAGAGACAATGATGAAAAAGGCCATCAAAGCCATGCTTGTATAGGATTCCCCATAGTATGGTATAACAAGAGGTACCTTGCATGAAGGCTTTCCAATCATTTTTTGAGAGGTTAGGTGGCATGATGTTGTGATTAAGGTAGTTGAAAATTTGGTCATACCAGTTGTCGAAAGGAGAGGCCTCTACACTATAAATGGTAGGAAGGTCTGAACTAATATATGAAGGCCTGATGTAATAATGAATGGTGATAAATAATTTAGATGTAATAGGCTAAGAAGGGATTTGAGATGTTAGGGAAGCCATCATATCCTTGAATTTATTGGTAGATCGAGAAACCAACTAGATTTGGTGATGCTCAAATGATGTCAAGAGTTTAAGAACTAAAAGCTTATATTTTTGTAAAACATCATTCATACATTGATAAGACTTATTGACTTTATTAATCATGAGTTGGGAGTTACCAAACATAGAAATGGTTTTGATTCCTAAGGTGTGAGCAGTTTGTAGACCTATAACTAAGGCTTCATATTAAACTATCTTATTGGTACACTCAAAGTTGAGTTTAAAGGAAAGTGGGAGAGGTTCTTCATGGAGGGAAATGATAATTACTCTTGCACCCCCACCATGTTGGCATTTGGAGCCATCAAAAAACATGGTCATTTGGTAGGTGGAGTCTTCCTAAAAAAATGTCATAATAGATTAATTGGGAAAGGTAAGAGGAATGGGTTGGTTATCTAGTAGGGGAGCCTCAGCTAATTGGTTAGTGATGACCTGCCCCTTGATGGATTTTAATTGAAGGAACTAAAGATCAAACTTAGATAAGAGCATGAGCTACTTATACATACATTGATTTTGGTATGGCTTAGAGTGCATATACTTGAGTGGGTCATTGTTAGTAATGACATATGTTTTATGATTAAGGAGGTAGTGATGCAATTTGGAGGTGATAAAGATGAGTGCAAGACACAAATTTTTAGGATGGGTATATCATGTTTCATACTCTATTAGGGTATGAATGATATAATAGATGAATTGCTCTTTATTTTGTTCATCTTGATGAGTGAGCATGGCCCCTAAAGAGTGATCAATGGTAGATATGTAAAGGTAGAAAGGTTAGTCCTCCTTAGGTGGGATGAGAGCTGGTGGATAAAGTAGGTACTCCTTGAGTGAATCAAAGGATTGTTGGCAATATTTGGTCCATTTAAAGGAAGTTCCCTTTTTAAGGAGATGGTGAAAAGGTTGGCACCTATCTGATATATGGGAGATGAAGTAGTGGATACATTGGAGTTTTCCTTGTAGGCTATGAAGTTGTTTAAGGTTTGTTGGAGGAAGAATTTATAAGATTGCTTATACCTTGGTAGGGTAAATTTTGATTCCATGAAGGAGATGATAAATCCAAGGAGCTTTCTAAATAGAACCCCAAAAATACATTTTTTAGGATTGAACCTGACATGGAATTTGACTAGTTGATTAAATATGATTGTGAGAATAGTGAGATGGTCCTTGCGGTATTTGGATTTATTGATGAGATCATCCACATAATCCTCCACAATTTTATGGATAAAGTCATGGAATTCATATCACATTGATAAGTTGTGCCGACATTCTTTAATCCAAAAGTCATGACTCGATAGCAGAAGGTTCTCCAAGGGGTAATGAAGGTAGTTTTATATTGATTTTAAGGAGCAATCATGATTTGATTATATCCCAAAAAACCATCCATGACAGATAACATTTCATGGTTAGTGGTAAGATAAACTATTTGGTCAATATTGGGCAAAAGAAATTTGTCTTTTAGACATGTGAGGTTAAGGTCATGGAAATCCACACAAAGGTGAAGTCCCCAAGTGGGTTTAGTAACAAGAATAATATTAGAGACCCATTATGGATAGTCAATGGGTTAGATAAAGTAAATGGATAAGAGATGTTGAAGCTCTTAGTTAATGAGAAGGGTGATGCAAGGATGCATCTTGCAAATATTTTGTTATACTGGCTTGGATTTAGGATGGGTAACAATGTTGTGAAGGGCGATGGAAGGATCAATCCTAGGCATATCCTAATAAGACCATGTAAATATGATGCTACAATCTTGAAGGAAAGATGGGTATTATTTTTGTTCCTTGGGGTTTAAATATTGGCCAAGCTTAACGATGTGGGGGTTATTGTGAATTCCAAAATTAATATCGATGGTGGATTCATTGAGCATTGTTTGGTTTTCAAGAAGAAGGGGATTTTGAATAAAAGAATCCCCCACACCAAGGTAGGCTAGAATGGATTCATCATCTTGGTGTTGGATGGTGTTGATGGTAGAAGAGTCTTTTTTGACCATCTCAAGGTGAATGAGAGGAAGAAACTTATTTTGGCCACCCTTACGATAGATTAAAGGGCCCAGGCCAATGGTGTTGATAAAAAAAGTTAGGGGGGATAATGTCAAGGTCTTTGGATTTTAATGGTGATTAAGTTGATGGTTAAGGGATGTCCTCATCAATGGTATCAATGGAATGAGGTGAGTCAATGGGTTCCTCTAGTGGGATGTACCCAAGGCCAACAGACTCATGTGGTTCTAAGGTTTTGATTACAATCAATACATGGGGTCCCTATTTATAATGACCAAGATCAAACCCTTTCCAAGCATAATCATGAAGATATACCTTGGAAAATGCCAACTTGTCTAGGTAGGAGAAATCAAAAGTGAATGGTTGGATATATGAAATAGAATTAGGGGTGTAAAGTGGTTAATCAAGTCCCCCATAAATGAAGTTTGTTTAAATATTTGGTAGACTAAAAGGAATAATAGTTCCTAGATTAAGGTCATAAGAAGGGTCATGTTTGAGGTTTTCATACTCTTTCAGAGTAGGTAAATCATCCAAGGTGAGAAGGTGTTACTCCCCAAGGGAGAGATACTGGAACATTTAGGCCAAGGGATCATCAATGGGAATCTAGGAAGAAGAGATAGATATATTGGTTGAAGCTTCATCATTGTTAATGGTGGAAGTACTATGGGTGGTGGTTGGTGGCATAGGAGTTATATTAGGGTTGGCTAATTGTGAGGTAGACAAATGGGGAATAAGAACATCATTAGGCTTATTGGTCATGTTGCAAGATGTAAAAAGACTGGGGTCAGCCTTGATAGTTATAACATGCCATTCATGTTCAAATTTAACACAATGGTGTAGATTAGATGGGATACAACTCATGAATCAGATCCAAGGGCATCCTATGAAAATGTTTTATTATAACTTTCCCTTTACAACATAAAATAGTTTAGGAATGGTGTGAGGTCGCAAGCATATATGAAGGACAATGGTCCCCATGGTAGTGGCCATTATATCATTAAAAGAGTGAAGAACCATAGTGATTTTGGCCATGATGTTCTTTGGTAAGTGTATTTAGTCAACAGCATGGGAAGATATTATATTGATGTTGGCTGCTCCATCAATCATCACCCTTTTGATGCAGGTGTGATTGATCTATGTAGTGATAAACAGAGGAGGATTAGATTATTTAGAATGTGTGGGAAGTATCTTAGAATCTTGGAAGCTGATGACAGTTGAATGTTGGAGGGCCCTAATGAAAGATGTAAGAGGCTAAGGGTCATTTAGTTATACCTCTATGGATTGAAGAGCCTCTATCAGTGCCAAAAAGTGATGAGGTAAGGTGTTGATCAAGTCATAAAGACTCATATTCACTAGTGTTTGGTGAAGTTGCTTCAACATGATTTGCTTAATGGATGTAGAAGAGTCAATGGAGGGTACACCTAAGATAGAAACCATAGGTCTTGGTGTTGGGGATTGGTTGGAAGGTTGAGAGTTCAAAGGATATATCCATGGAATAGACACATTGACTCTTTTTTTAACCCTTTATTGAGCCTAATATTGGGTAATCATGTGAATGGTGTGGATAATAGGATCAATTAGACTAGGTGATTGCTTTGGTTCCTCCCCCTCACCTTTATGTAGAAGTTGGGGAGCCCATATAAGTTGGGTCAGTGGTTGGATTTGTTGGGTTGGTAAGAAGGGTGAAAGTGGTTCATTTGATAATAGATTATCATCATCATAGAGGCAGTGAACAAGTTCTTAGAGAACTTTACAAATTTTTATGTCATGTCCTGGTGCCTTATGGTACACATAAATCAAATGTCATCGAACCAAGAGGGTTTGGTATCAGAGGGGGTGAATGGATTAATGGGTGGAAGTTTAATGGAATATGTTTGCAATAACCTCTACAAAATAATTGAGTAGGATTCATTTCGAGGCATTAGAGGTGTTAAAGTTTTGGCTATAGAAATAATGACCTTATTAGGTGGGGGGTTGACTTTAGAAATGGTAGGTGATTCGGTGGATGCTTTAGGTTGGGGTGGCTTAGTTATGGTTGGTTTAGAGGTAGATGGCTTTGAGGTAGATGATGAGGGATTGATAATAGGAGGAAAGTAGAAGTAGCTAATTTAGTTAAGAAAAATGAAGGAGATGATGGCTTGGGAGGGGGAGGCGTAGGCATATAAAAGGGGGTTAGTTTAATTGAAGATGAATATGTAACTGGGATGGTAGAAGGGCGATTTCTTAAAATAGATGGTAAATGGGAAGGAAGTGGCATAGGTTGAGTTTAGGGTAGAGTTTTAGACAACTCTAATTTTCTATTTGTTTTAGCTAGTGGTTTCTTTGGTAGGTGTGATGGATTTAGATCTAAATTTAAATGTGGGTGAGCAATTCTAGGCTTAGGGAGGATCCCCAAATTCTTAGTTGGTCTAGCCAAAAAATTATGAGATGATTTGGGTGGAGGTGGGTAATATGGTTCTCCTATAGCTTGAGAGAAAAATACATTTGATGGAGGGTTGATAATAGGTTTAAAGGTGGATGCTAATGAGGTAGAGGGCTTGGTTTTATTCTGGTATGGGAGCCCAAGATGATGCTAGAAGGTGGCTCTATCAAGGTTAGGTAATGAAGCAAATTCTAGACTTTGTACTAACCTAGAAAAATGCTTATAAATGGGTTTGGGTCCTTGATTATTTGTTTCAAATGTTAAGCCCTTGGGTGAAGAAGATGGAATGGTTCCTTCATCTTTGCATGGGCTAGAAGGTTTCAAAATTGTTGATTAGAGATATGGGGTAGTCTTTGCTTGTAGGGTAATTTCCAAAGGGGAAATGGATGGTTCTTTGATTGGGGGTGTAGGCGTGGTCATGGTTTCTTCCTTCATTTGGGTATCTAATGGAATGGACAATGGATTTAGTGTGTTGATAGATGAGTAGTGGAGGAGGTGGTTACATCAATAGTTTCCTCCCTTGGTGCTTCGGTCAATGAAGGGGTAGATATGGGTATAGTTTGATGAAATAAAGGGATGGGGGTTTTTGATCCCTCCATTTGGGTTCCCAAAAGGATGAGAGGTAAATTTGATTCTTCCATAGATGAAGTAGGTGAAGGAGTGAGAGAAGTAATGGGTTCATCCACCATATTGATAGTGTGTGCTTCATGAGATGAAGATGGTTCAAATTGGTTATTACGAGGTTGAGTAGGTGGAGCATGGTTAGGAAAAGGTTTGTGAAAAATATTGAGAGAATGATTGGGGGTGTGTTGGGGTTGTCAAATGATAATTCACCATTATCAATCAAGTTTTGGATAAGACTCTTAAATGTATTACATTGATTTCTATCATGTCTAATGACCTGATGGAATGTGCAATGGTTATTTTCATTATACAACCTAGGGATGGGCTGAGAAGGGTAAAATTTTTGAGGTGTCTTAATGGGAGGAGTATGGATGACATTAGATTTCAATAATTTATCTAACATAGAGGCATAATATTCTCATATAGTTATGAATTATTTAGGGGGAACCTAGTTTTGGTTTTAGTTTGGTGGGTAAGAAGGGTTGGAAGGAACAGTTTGATGTGGTTGGCTAACTAATGGAGGTGGGGTAGCTTTCGACATAATTGAGTTTTTAGAAGATTTGGATTTAGGATTGGTTTGGTTAGTTTCCTTGGTGGAAGAGGGATCATTGGGTTTGAAGCTAGAATTGCAGTTTCATAGTTTTAACTTCCCTTCATCTATGGCTCAGTTTTCAAGTTTTCACACCATAGTGAATGCTTCATCAAAGGTTATAAATATTTGCACTTTAAGGGTGAGAGCAATGTGTTTCATATGTCTCATAGAGAAAATATTGATAAGTTCTATTTGGGGTAGTGAAAAGGATAGTAGATTGATGAGACCTCGCCATCATGTGATGAAGTCAACAATTAATTCATCATCAAATTGCCTAATATAATAAAGGTTAGTTATGGAGAACTTCTTAGATATGTTCACTAAAAAATGTTCTAATAAGATTTGGGCAATTTAGGTGAACAAAAATATAGAGTGTTTAGGAAGGGCATTGTACCAATCTAAGGTAGGTCTTGATAATGATATAGGGAAGGTTTGGAGAAGGAGAGCATCATCATATGTGATCAAGTAACAAGAATGGTGAAACACCCTCAAATGTTGCTAAGGATCCTCCTTACCCTAAAACTCAGAGAATTTAGGGAGTTCCTATTGAGGGGGATAAGCATGAATTGGGATAGATGGGTTCATTATAAATCTAGTCATAGGATAAAAGGTTATAGGACCCAGAGATAAATGACTCAAGATGGGTCAACTTGTCCATGAGAATCTTGATTATGTCAGGATGGGGTTGGGTAATTATATAATTTGGTGGTATGTTCTATTGAGGTTGGGTTGCAACTATAAATTGATATGCAGTAGGAGGTATGGAATCAAACACATATTGGTATGTGGTAATTTGAGTTTGGGATAGTGCCTCAACAAGACTAATAGGCATTAAGGGTTGAGTGGAAGGTGTAATATATCCTTGTGGGTTAGGAATATATTGATAGGATACTATGGGGACTTGTTGAGGAACTAATAATGGTTGATTTAGGGGTACACTTGGGTCAGTCGATAGGGATATGGTTTGGGTTAGCAACGCTAAAGTGTCGATGGGTTATTGATGGGTAGTCATCCTAATGCTAATAGGGGGAAGAGTTTGTGGTATGGATAGTACTAAGTTCTAAAAGAGGGTATAAGTTGGTATATTAGTTGGGTTGGAGGGAATGGTAGAAATGGGTGTGGAAGCGACCACACTGGTAAAAAGGGCATAAGTGACAAGGGGTAAAGTTAAGCCAATGTTAGAGGTATTTATTTGGGTGATATGTGTTTGGGTGGTGGTAGTAGATGAGCCAATGATAGAATATGAAGCTTGGCTAACAAAAAATTAGGTTGATGTAACACCCACCATGAGGTTGTGTGACATATCATAAGGTGGATCCATTGAAGGAGATGAAGTAGTAAAGCATGGTAGGCTAAGATTTGAAGGTAGTGTTGAAGAGACACCTAGTTGTTGTCCAAAAATGTAGTGAAATATGGATCAAATTTTGGGATTGTGGTAGGTGAAGGAGCATTATGGGGTGAAGCATGAGGGGATCTATCAACATCTAAGGTGTAATCCATGGATGAGGATGAAGAGGAAGATGGTGGTTGGTTTAGATTTGTCATTTATTGTTTGGTAAAGAACATGTGAGAAATCAAAAATGGATAACAAATTGCTCACCTCAAATAATGAGCAAACAAAATAAAATCTCAAAGAAAACAAGGCACACACTAAAAGTGCGCTTAATCCTAAGATTCATTTTAAATCACTTTTGGCTTATGCCTTAAAGAGTGTGAAAGGTGAAATTGACTTACATATTTAGAAGAGATGTCTAAGGATGGTTTCAGGTTGAATTTTAGTGCTCAAAAGAATTTGCAATAGACTAGGTATGTGACCTAGTATTGGGGGCTTACTCCCCACACTTCACAAACCCAAAGCTAAGTCAGGCCACTTAGCCAATAGATACCATTTGTCTAGAGTTTATAATCCACTAGAGAATGGAGTGGGTCCTCCCCTTGATGATGAAATCCAAGTAGGATCACTGAGTAGGGTAAGGTGATCCAAAGGGTGATGAAATCCCAATAGGCCTTGTCTTAGGTAAGTTTTGATGTTTGTTTTGTGCAAGTGGTTTGGTAGTGTAACATAAGTGTGTTATGATTAATTCAAAATGCTTTTAATTAACTAGGTGAGCTAAATCAAATATAGAAACCTTGAATGCACTTAATTTTAACCAAAATAAATATTTTGATTTCATTGAATGAAAACATAACAACTAAAATACACCTAATGTAAAATGAAGATGCAACCTAGGCCTAAAATGAATTTTTTTTTTTGGAAAAGAAAAGAAATGATTTTTATTTTTAATTTCAAGAAAATGATGAAAATGCAAGAAAATGAAATTAACTAATGCTAATATATGCCTAAATAACTACAAACCCAAAAGGGGTTCCATCGGGCATGCTAGAATGTTTCTTGCAATTTCTAACTCTATTCTTAACTTTTAGGAAGAAAGAAACAAAATATGAAGGGCATGTACCTGGTTAACATTGCACTCATTAATGACTAGATGAAGTGAGAAGTTTTTTTTGGTGAGGAAGGAATACATTTAATAAGACAACACTAAACTAGATTGTTGGTTAGACAAATATGAAGGGTGGACTACTTAGTGTATGCTAGATCCAAGAAGCTCAAGCTTCCTTGGATGGTTGTCAATCCACTCCTCTAATAACACATAGTGCTGATAAAATAAAGAAAAGGTAGTTTCACTTAAAGTGATAGAAAGGTAAATGCTTATGCCAAAAATAAATAAAATACTTATTCCATAAAATAATTAAATGTAGTATGATAGGTCAATACCATGCCAAAATGAATCAAGACCTGATTCAAAAAATTTGAACAGGCTTTACAGATAGATCAAAAATAGAAAATAACTTCTAGTTTGGGAAAAGGGGGTGAAAATAAAAAACTATTATGTTTCTAATAGGTGATTGATGATGGTTAGTTTGACCGGTGACAACTAATCTAACTGACAATAATTAGGTGATCGGTGATAGTTATTGTAATCAATGATGGTTATAGGAACCCATGATGGTTGTCTAAGGGATCTTGGTAGGATATTAAAGTGGATTTGAAAAAGGAATGATGGGTGGATAGGGGTCTAAATGCCAATTTGAAAGATGTGAAATGAGGTGTAGGTGGTCTGAAAGATGTAGAATGAGGTGCAGGTGGTATGATTAAGATAACAAAGTTAACGAAGAAAGGAAATACTAAAAATAAGTAAAGAACACATGTAGAATGAAAAAGGGATGCCAAAAAAAATATAAATAAAATTGAATAGCATAATAGTACTTCAACCTTTAAAAGTCATGTGAATAGAGTCTTGGGTTGCCTAGATACCTGCACAAAGGAAGTAAGAGAGCCTGGAAGCAAATCTTATCCTCCTTAGCTCTTTCAATAGCCCTCATTTTATAGTAAGAAGTTGCTAAGTGAGGAAGAAAGAAATTACTAAATTGGCCAGGGATAAAGATGATAATTCAAAGTGATGCTAATCTATATGCTTCATATGGGAAAGTTTCTATTTTGCTCATGTTTATCTTACACATAGCTAGAAGTGACTTTAAAGCAAGCCTAGGGACCTAACCGGTGATGGCCAATCTAATCAACACCGATTAGGATAACTGATGATGATCGAGGGCCTAAGGAAAAATGGTTAAAAATTAGTTTAAAATAAGGTAGATTTAAAAAGGTCAAGTTAGAAAATCAATAAATGGGCTAGGTTAACTAGGTGGTCAACTAGCTCCACGGTTGGGTAGGGGTTTAAGGCATGGGTTTAAAATTGAAAACTAGCTGAGGTGCAATTTTCAAGTGTCTAGAGTAACCTCAAATGGAATTAATAAGAAATTTGAATCATTGAGATTCACAAAATGGAACACTAGGCAAAGGTTCAAGAGTAGGAATCTTGAAGACACCCCAGTCTTGGAATTATCTAAAATTCCAAGGGTTAGTGTCACCTTGAATCCTATAGATAGCTCTATTGTGAGGGAATTTAATATATTGGTAGGTATAAGAATCAACTACTCTTATATGATGAGTCTATGACCTAGCAAATAAGATGTTGTAAGATAGAACAAAGTTAAATATCATCACCTTCACATGAATGATGACATGTGGGATGGTAATGGGAAGCCAAACACAACCTAAAGGAGGAATTTGCCTTTGATCATAAACTTGACATGTGCTGTGTGTGGATTTGAGATTACCTTCAGAATATCTAAGGGTTTTGATAAAATTGAGAGAGTCAACTCAAGTGCTAGAATCCTCATCAATCAAGGAATGCTTGACTTGGATATCCCTAATTTGGACACTAATGAATAGAGGAGGATCATCCACACAAAGTAGAATCTCATCAAGAATCATAGAATTAATTGGAAATTTTAGGGAAAGAGAAGTGTCCATTATTTCATCAACATATATGGACATCTCTTCACATTATTATAATATGCGATCTTCAGATCCAAATGTAGTTACTTCACATCCTACTAGGGGAGGATGATGGATGTTCATTTTGAATAAAATTTTCATAAGACAATTTTGATGATGTGGAGAGGTCCTCATAAGCTCAATAAATGGAATTTGGGATGGGATATTAGTGAGTTACATGATAAGATCCCACTCATCATAACTCATAAGAATATTTTTATAAATAGGTGTATAGTGTTGAAGGAGGTCCTCAGAAGGAGGAGTCAAAGTACATTGGAATTTATGTTGATAAGAGGCATAAGGTTTAAAAAAAGGTTGAAAATTATGTTTCAAAGATGAAGTAGTTGGTGTAATTTGGTTTTGAGAATTGTTAGAAGAGGTGTTGATAGAAGCTTGAATATCATCAGTGTTAGGCAAAGAAGATGGAGGGATGGTCGAAATAGAATGGGAAGTGTTATCCAAGGGAAGAGTTGGAATTGGTTCATCAAAATTTATAAGGTCATATTTCCCCAACTCAATTAAGTGATTTGGATAATAACTTTGGATAACATAAAATATTTGAGACAATGAAGGGGTGTAGATAGGCTGAAGATCAATGAAAGCAACCATCCTTCATATATTAGTCATATTAACCACATTTTATTCTAGATTTGGGTCAATAAGATTATCAAAATTATTTGTGGAAGGGGTGGGCTTATCATGGTAATATTGGTGATTTGGAAGAGGGTCTTTATAGATAGCCAAATGATCATTAACTTGATTCAAGGCATGAGATTTAGTATTAGTTTCATAGGCTTTGAAAGCAATGCCATATGTTTATTAGCATTTATGAATAATAGAATTATGATAAAAATTAGGACCAAGAAAAAAATCTATAGCCAAATTATGCAACTGCCTACAGGTCTCATGAGAATGACCCCAACTAGCATGAAACCAACAAAATTTGTTTGGATCATACCAAGATTTCATAAGATGAGTGCGATCAAGTTCTCTTGGAAGAGGCCTAGGTAGACATTTTAATAATTCAACTAAGGATCAGGGTTTGTGAACATTGATGTTATTAGGTAAAGATAAATGAGGATTGGTGAATTATTGAGAAGGGGGAGCTAGTTCCAAAGATTGGTTTGGAAAAACAACTTGAATAGTGTGAATGGTATCATAAGATTATATGACACCATCATTGGTGGCATGATGATTCTTGTTTTTGAGTAAGATATAAGGACCTGTAGAATGTTGGGGTGGTTCAAATTGATGCATAAAGAAATCTTGTTTTTTTACTTGGTCAATAGCCTCCTCATAAGTACGTGAAGAGGGATTTTAGACCCGATATTTCAACTTGGGAAAAAGAGAATTGGTAAAGATATGGAAAAGGATATCATTGACCATGTTATGTTCACATATTTTGGACACTATTTTCCACATTTTAAAAAAAGGTTGTGCAGATTCATTTTCAAGTTACTTGCAATTTATAAAATGGGCCAAGGTATTATCAAGAAGATATGTAGTTTTGAACTCTTAGACTAGAGCATTTACTAAATCTTCCAAACTAGTAATAGAATGAGTTTTAAGTTGGTTGTACCAATCTAAAGCATCACCCATAAGATATTTGGCTAATAAATTGGTAGCGACAAAGGTATATAATTTGACCTAATCTTTATGTATATATTTGAATGTTTTTAGATGAAGATTAGGATTAGTTGATCCATTGTAAGAAATGGTAGGGGTGATACCTCCTATATCGATATTAGCAATTTGAGATGTAAGAGGCTCATTTTGAAGATGTTTGATTATCTTATCAACAAGAGGAGGTTGAGAAATAAGATTACCATGGGCATCCCAAAGAGGAGGTAGGGGAACATGTTGATTATGCACGCCCCATGGCATTTTTTGAGGGTGGGTTTGAAGATGGATAAGGTGGTTTTGCATTCGCAACATTTGATTTGTATTATCAGCTTTAAAAGTATTCATTTGATTAAGCATTTTTAATAAAAGATGATGGGTTTGAGTTACATCATTGGAATTATTTGAAGCATTATAATTGGAAGTAATGGCTTGGGTACCACTATTGGTATTGGTAGGAGCTTAAGAGGAGTTTTTAGAATGTGAGGCACTATTGGAAAAATTTGCTTGTGTGGAAATATATGGACTAGTGAAGGGATGAAAAGAGGAAGCACTAAAAGTATGATTACCATGGGTAGTAAATGATGCACTAGTGGAAGAGTTAAGGAGAGTGGGTCTTGGGATAGGCCCACTAGATGTAGAACCTGCTATATTAGTGGAGATACTAGGCATGGAGGTAGAAGAAGTTAAAGATTAATAATTCATGGTATGAGAAGGGGTCAAAATAGAGGGAAGAGGTTGAGAATCGAAGAAACTAGTATCCCCAAATCAATGTGAGAATGTAGGAGAAGGGAAATGAGGCTCTTCAACTTGACCACTAATCATGAGATGGTAAATGGTAGAAGGATCCTTTCCTTGATTTTGAGGAAATTCAGAGATAAAGAAGAGCATTTTATGGGTATACTCTAATTTGGGTTAATAATCAAGTGAGAAGAGAGGATTATGAAGTGAAGAAGAATGAGGAGGGGTCCCATAATTCATTGTGCAAATGTCTATATGAACATTATTCTCATCGAGGAGAGGAGCCCTAAGCTGCTTATGGGAGACCTTATAAGGGATGGTGAAACTCATCATATTCGTTGAATTCAACTTAGTGTTCTCTTCAAATGGGAAGTTCATGATGAAGGAGAATGACTAGATAAGGTAAAAGTAATGCAAAATCAAGGAAATAAGAAGTGATAAAAAACAATATAGAGTTGACTAGGTTGACTTAGTACAAAAAACATGATTTGAAAGTTAAGAAAATGGGAATATAGAGTCGACTGGGTCAACCTAGTTTTCTAACCTAGGCAAAAAACATGCATCAAAAGATATAGAGTCAATGGGGTTGACCTAGTTATGTATCCTAGGAAGTAGAAAAGAGTACTGTGTTGACATGGTCAACCTATTAATGTAGGCAGGGAAAATAGATAGTCTATAAGAGACCGTGTTGAGTAGAATGACTCTGTACTAAAATAGGAATATTTTACAAGTAATTTTAAAATCAATAAATGAAAGGAACACATAATAAATTGGGTAAATTAGGTTGATCCAATTGAGTCACACAACACAAAACCTTGCACCGATGTTAGACAATGTAAGTTTTTGAAATACAACATACAATTGAGCAAAAGAGAAAGCAGTTAAATTGAAAAGTAAATGCTGACTAATTCATCATCCTAAATGTTGTTGGATTATTAGAGTATGATTTTAGATTTGATAGGGAGTTGGATATAAGCAAGGAACTAGAAATAAATCTATAGATGGTTTCAAGACATTTAGATTGAAAAGGATCTATGATGGCAATGGTACTAGCTTAGTATTGGGGCCTACCCCCCCACTTCACACACCATATTGATAAGCGTGTTGGGTTATTAGACAATATATACCACTAACCACATGTTTATACTTTGCCAGAAAACCAAGTCGACTTCCCCCTTGATGATGAAATCCAAGTAGGTAGGCCTTGGGTAAACAATTATTTAAATGCTTTTTAAGATTTTATGATTTGGTAGTGTGTGCATAAAAGCGAAAAATAGTGAAACTAAATGGTATATTGAAAAACCATCTAATTAGAATATGTGATCTATTCTAAGCATGTAAGCAACTAAAATTGAAAGTGTGAGCTAATTACTAACATATAAGTGTTAATTCTAACTTTGAAACACAATACAGTGTTGGTTCAGATGATAGTGTATGAAAATATCACAGAACAGAGTAGATCATGTCACTACTATAATGATGAAGCAAAGGTATTAAAAAGAACTACATCGACAGTGTTACCCTAGTTTTTGAGATAGAAGATAAAATACAAAACTACATTGATAAGGTTGACCTATTTTTTTGTATGACGTTAGTTTTACAGACTGTAAACTATAAAAGTAGAACTGTAACGAATAATAGAAATGATAGAGAAGGAGATAAAGGAACCTTGGTGGGTTCGAAGATGCTTTAAACTTGAATTTTTTTTGTTTAATATTCTTGAAATTTCTACCAACTAAGTCAACTAGATCGACCTAGTTCTATAAAACCCTACTACTGAAGCTTGTAAAAATAACTACGTTGATAAGCTTGACCTAGTTTGTTTTCTAGAAGTCTAAAAAGTATATTGTGTCAATAAAGTTGACCTAGTAGTTTGTCTAGAATTTTGGAAAATGTAATGTGTTAAAAGAGTTGACCTAGTAGCCTATACTTGATGAAAACCTTGCACAAAAAGAATAGAGTCATATTGATGTGACTATGTGTTAAACCTATGCACATAAGTTAGAATTATACTGACACTATCAACCCAGTATCACAAATATAGAGAAATAAAATGATAAAATAATAAAAAAATGTGAGATAAAACCAACAAGGGTTAGATTCACATCGAGTTCACTATAATGTATGTAATTATAAATGCATCATGTCTATAAATCAATCCTAACTCGAAAAAGATAGATCATACCATACACTTCCGATTGGGGATACATCAGATGATTGGGAACATGACCAATATGGGGATTTTCTAAAACCAATTAGGGGATCTATTATCACAATACATAATTCTAGGGAGGGTTCCAAATCCTCCTATCAAGCTAGCTAGGTCTTATGTTTTATATTCTTAAACTAATAACAAATAAAGTAAAGTTTAATCTAGTACTCACCAAAGCTTGTGGCATAAAGTGGGGGTTATAAAAAAAAAGTAAACATACATAGAAGAGATATAATAAAATAAATGTATACAAAATCCTAATACATGGAAGACAAGTACAAAGACATATCTATCTACTCTTACAAAACAAGACCAAATTTAGGATTACTTGCCTTTGAAGACAAACCCATTGAGCCTCAATCTCTCCCTTGGTGATGGTGATTTTTAAGAGTTTATTGTGGTATTTAAGGATTACAAAGACACATAAGCTCTAGGATACAAAACCTATCAATGCATCTAAAACACTTATCCAGAAGATAAGATTTGTATCTCTAAAGAAAGTATAAAACCCTAAGCTTGCTCCTCAAGTAGAATGGTTGATAAGAAAATGTGCAATAACTCTTCTTCTTAACTTCTCTAAATAATGGTGAAATGAACTTGTATACATAGGTGGATTTATCCCTAATCCATTCAAAAAGTTTCAACCATAGGGTTTACCTAGTCTACCTAGCATAATTATGGACAAAAGTTTACTAGGTCATGTGCTAGGTCAGCCAAGAGCTAACCTAGATACTAAATGAATTTCACCCAAAACTATATAGTGTTGACCCAGTCGACCTAGTACAATAAACAATCAAAAAGGGGCTAAGATTGGAAAAGGGGGATAACATGTGGAAAATGACTGAGGAGTGTACAATAGAGAAGAAAAAGCATAGGGATAAGGTTTTCAAAAAATAAGTGTGTATATAACAAGTGGTAAAAGGGAAAAAAAACCTAAAAATCACCAATGGTCTTCCCACATCTTTCTCAGTGCACCCCTTAAGGCATGCATTCATAGAGATTAAGAATCTATAGGTTCCTTCAAGATAAAGAGTGTTAGTAAGTGATAAAATTTTGAAAATATTATGTGTATACACTCTCTTGCCACACGCCATGTATGCATCCAATCTAATCTTCAATTGGGGCTAGGTTACCTACTATAACCTAATGAATGGCTTGTAATGTGATATGTAAATACATCTATGTGTATGAATAAGATAATTTCATAGTCATTTTACCCTTAAATAAACACCATGATCATGTATAAATGGCACTCTTTGTGGACATACCACACTCTAACCCAAGTGTGTAAAGTGGCATACAAAGTGTGAACCTAGAGTTACTCAAGTAAAAATGTTTCATCCACCATCAACATAATCTCATAGGTTTCAAGGTGAGGTTCAAGAGCTTTGATGCCACTATAACTGATAGTTACATGAATATGGTTATCATGGTGAAAGTGATAATGTAAAGTAGAATAAACTTGGTCCCAAGTATGTAATTTTGAATGATAATTTCTCCATCATTGAGTAGTTGTGCTATCAAAACTATGAATAATTGATTGTACCTAATCAATGTCTGAGTCATTAAAGGCTTTTGACTACTATACAAAATCATGGAATTCCATATGATCATAGAATTATCAAGTTTCATCTAACCTTATTGATGGTACAACCATAACTTGTTCATGAAGGAGATGAATAAATATATGGCATTCATCATACTTCCACAGAGTATCATCTTGAATACCAATAGTGCCACAAATCCTTCTAGTAATATCATAGTCACCTTAAGCCCAACAGTTGTAGGCATTACTAGTGGTGTCAGACATAGATTGCATGTCCATCGAATGAAAAATTCCATCTAGAGTGGGGTCAAGGAATTCAATACCCCAAGATGTGATATTGTATATGTGGTTGATGTCCTCATTAGCATTGACAAACTCAATATATATAGGTCCATGAACGTGGTCCAAGGGGATGACAATGTTCTACTCATCATTCTCAAAGTTGATGTATCACTTCCTAAATCTCAAATAAATATTCTTTGTGTAACACCATTAGAAATCCAACAGAGCTTGAAATTCATCGTCTTTGGCCAACTCTGTGATTCAAATTTGAATTTGAAAGTGACACTGAGGATATCCATGATTGCATCTTTAATTATGCCAATGTAAAAATCACAAGTCTCGTTGGCCTTAAATAACACATGGGGTAAAGGTTGCAAATTTGGGTTGGGCATTTTATTCCTTGCATCTTTGGTAAGGATATTCACTTTAGTGCTAGTATCAACTAATATATCTTGGATAACCCATTTATCTATAATAATGTTAACTAATATCTCCGTATCTCCCTTCAAGCTAGGTTGGATGTGATTTTCTTACTACCATGCATGGTTTAACTAGTGATCTTTAATAGGACTAGGTGTATGATGCCTTAGCCAATTGTACAATAAGGGTATAATGTACTCATTTAGGAGTCACTTGCATAGCTCATGAAATTCATTACATATTGTGTAATGAAGGTTTGTAACTTTATGCATATTGGCACATGTAGCAACATCCTAATCTTTGAGGAATTAGATCTCTCCTTATAGTTCTCTTACCAGATTCATATTTGAGCATCTAGATAATGAGTAGTCTGAGTCTCCTCTGATTGAGCTTTATCAATGGGTAGGTTGGACATAGAATGGGACTAACCACCACTCCATGTTATAATATTAACTTTGAGACCTATCAAAGTAGTAGGGTGTGGTCTTCATTATGTATTATCAATACATATTATGCTAGCACCATTTTAATTTCTTTCCTTTGTAATATTAGCATATAGGTTAGGGCACTCCTCCAGATGGTGCTTATTTTTATAAAAGGTACATGTAGGATATACTAGGAAATCATTTTGGTAGTGCTATAGGGAACCACCCTTATAATAGGTTCCTAGTAGGAAACATCCACCTTCACATCCTTGACCTCAACCAAAACCATGATATCCTCTTCCATTATCTTGGTTATTAGCAACATATTTTTGATGCATACCATACACATGCACCTCATGAATTTCACTAATGAGATGACAATCATTGGTATTATGAGTGTATGCATTGCATATATTATAATAAGTTGATACATTTGATTGAGTGGCACATTGTAACAAAGGGAAATCCATTACATCATGTTCTTCCTATAAAATTTCACAGGGTTGCTTTAGAACTACTCAAATACTCTTGCAAGGGCAGTTATTTTGATTGTGGCCTTCAAACTCATATTCTACACACCATAAACCAATGTGGGTGTCATAAAAATTATGTGCAATGAGATTTTATAGCTGAGGTGCCATAGTAGTGATATGAGCATCCATGAAGGGACTAATCCTTGTGTTAATACTTCTAACAACTTTGGTTTGAAAGGAAGCTTCCAAGGCTTCATGCAGGTTGGTGAAAGTTTTCTATGACAAGATACATCTTAAGGAGAGAAATAAACCTCCTAAAAACCACTAGATGTGTTGCACAATGTTTATCTCAAAATATATTTTACATAGAATCATTTTGAAACATACATCATACTCATGCATGCTCTTAGTGAGTTCTTTCTTGATATCCTTTAGGAAAACTATGCTCCATTGTTTAAACTATGGGATATCAATTTTTTAGAAGAATATTGCCTTCAACTGGTCATAATCCACCATATCTTTTTGTGGATTGTAATTACAATACCAATTGTGCATGTGTTCTATAAGGGTGGTATAAAATGGTTTGTCTTAAGTTAATAAGAGGTGATGCCATGCACTTGCCAAATAAGTTCACACTTGTGAACATGTTTTATGACATTCTCTACACCTTAATACTCTATATAGTGGAGGGTCATCTCATAGTGCATAGTGGGTGAATGAATAACTTATAATGGTGTTTGTTGAGAATCACTTCCTATCCTTTGTACACATTATGGGGGAGCTATACCACCATCATACACCTCTTCCATTTCCTCAAGCTAAACCACCACTAGTTCCACCTCCTGTACCTCCCACAGTAATAGAAGCACCTGATACATTGGGCAATGAGGTAGGTTATTTAATTATATTTAGGTTAGCACTTTTCCCACTAGTTATGTTTGGTTTACCAAGTGTTAGTAGAGCTTCTTATATTTACACTAGAACATGCTAATTATAAAGATAATTTATGCATTGAAGGGTAAAAAAAATACCAAAGATATGACATAAGTACAAACCATCGATGTAATTCTAGGATAGATTGAAGAGCAAGACAAAGGAAATATAAAAATAACTTGAACCATAACTATTATTGTATTAGATAACATAATAAAGAAAAATAGATTACTCACTACACATAACCCATACATAAAATAATAAAAGGAAAACTATAAAAGGACAATTGTATTAATCTCTATGAACACATCAAACCAAATTATATCACATTAAAATGTTATTTATAGCCTTTTACAATCTTTTTGTCTCTTCAAATTCTAGCCTTTCGAGATACAAAAGGAAAAACTCTTTACATACTTTAAATACCTGATTAGGCTTACAGGGCTCAATATGTACAAACATTATATCAAAGACAAAATCACACACTTCACACATGAATTTATCCTATATAATTTTTTAATTTAACAAGTTCCATTCTTCATCTAACACTTTCTCAGACTTAAATATTTATCTCATCCCAAGACAAAGTTGAAAGGTGATATGAACTAAGATAGAAAGATAAGTCATAAATAGAAGTTGTAGTTATCACTCTAGGTTTTGTTTATTGGTTTTCACCCTTTTTGCACTACTTAGCCACCCTTTTAGGTTTTTAACTAAGTAACATACTAGCCTACCTCCCTTCTGAGTTTTCAATAGACTAGCATAACTAGGTGGTTATCCTTTACGGGTTTTCAACCATTCTAGCCCCACTCCTAATATTTAGACTATCTTTCAAAAAAATTAATCTACTAAAATTCAAAAAAAGGAAGTGTGAAAACCTTAATACTATGGTTGAGAGGTTGTTTTACTTGGGGACTATGGAGGTTGTTATTGCTGAGTAGTTGATAGCCTAGTGGCTCTTGATGTATACACTATCAAAGGTATCTACGAAGGTTGTGCCTTTGTGTTTATCTCCCTCTCTTGTATGATTTGTCAAATTTATTATGGAAGAATGAATTGGGGATCATCTATTATTTATGTAATGGCCAGATTAACTTGAGCCAGACCTTGCTTGAGCATTTTCCAATTGATGAGTACTTTTCATACCATTACAAGTAGAATACACAATGGTACATAGATCATCATCATGTTTTGTATATCTTCATCTTATTTGATTATAAGTAATGACTTGGCATTATATTATTTCTACTAAAATTCCAAGATGAGATCATCTAATCTATCTGCTATCCTCTAGGCTTAAATAACTATAAAAGTGTTGTGCATTATTTCATGATGCCATACTTGCAATTTATGTATGACAACATCCCTAAAATCTAGCAATTGTTTGAGTGCACTACTAATTTTCTCTAAAATTTAAATTTGATCCTCTAGCATGGATTTATCTTTGTTAGCAGTGCAAAATTTAGTCTTTGAAGTGGCCAAGGATTGATTCAATTTTTGTCTCCAGTGTAGCATATCCTAGGCTATCTTCTTAGCCTGTGTTGTAATGGTGTCTAGGACCTACTCGTACTCATCCATGAGTTGATATATGACCTTTTTTTATAACTTGAGAGCTTGTCCTTATGTTCACAATGTCAAAAATTTATATGGAACTCCCCATTTATTTATAATTTCTATCAATAACATCATGAATTATTTATCTTTTGACATAACCTGATCACCTAGTACTTGTATAACTAAGGTGGGATAGGTGTTATTGATCAATTATCTTGCATTTTCCATCCTCTCTTATGTGTCAACTTTTTCATCCTATATCTTCAAGATTTATTACTCTAAATTTTAGGTCTTTTGTGTATTAGATTCCTAGAAGGAAACTACTCCTTCAATCTATTTAGAGAGAAAAACTAGGTTACATCTAATGATGTTTCCATCATAGTGGTGGTAAGTGCTAAGGATGTAGTCATGGATGTCATAGGAGTAGGTATAAATTGAGCAAGTGGAATCAAGAAAGTAGTCCTCCAATTTGATGTAGTATGGATATTCCATAGCCATTAACTAGAGATCTACATTATTTATTTAGTGCCCTTAGAATGAGTGGTGGATGCTACCTTTACTTGTTCTTGTATATCCTTGAGTTTCTTATCCTAGGCTGCTACTTCCACCTTGGCCTTGATCTTAGCTTTAGCTTGTGCTTTAGATTCCTCTTCAGCCTTATCTTGATCATTAGCTTGGGGTTTGGATTTAGTCTCTACCTCAGCCTTAGCTTTGGCTGCTTGTTCCTTCTATTTCTAGTGTGTAACTTGCACCTTTGCAATTCCTCTTGCTGTTTCTTCTTTTCCTCTGCTTCTTCATCCTACTTACATACAACTTTATCTTCCTTGTTTTTCTTATTTATAGCTTCATATTCTATGGCTTGATTTTACATAACCTTTACTTCCTTAGCTTTTTATATAATAGATTCCACTTCTTTGGTTGACGTATATGTAGCCTCTGCTTCCTCAAATTTCTTTTGTTATTTCATGACTATGTCTTCTTGCTTCTATTATGGACTTTGTGTAGATTCATATTGTGATATTTATTAGACTGCTACTTGTTCTTGTGTTTTCTCAATCCTTTATTCTTCTTAGCTTTATTCAATCTCAAGTGAGCCCTATGTAGTTTGTTGTTCCTCAAATTCCCCAGGAATGACTATATCCATGGGTTAATTTCTCCTTCAATGTCATTGTTAGATTCAATCTACTCAGGTGATTTCACTTCACCCAACTAATATTTTTGTACCAAATTATTTCTCCTAGATTTCACTAGAGGCTTAAGTGTTTGATTTTATTTCTTCTCACCTTGGGGTTAAGGTTTTGGTTGAGCTGACTGAGCCTATTGCACACTAATTTATTCTATAGGTACACCAATAAAGACCATACTTTATCATACTATTTGTGATGGATTTAAATCTAGATGTGTGTGTGTGTGTGTGTGATCACCTAAACAAAGGTTGAGTAGGGATGTCTTCTATAGATAAATCCACTACATATGCAATAGATGATCCCATAGTTGGTTCTGTTGAAAATATTTCATCCTCTAACTTTCATCGAGATGCTTCCTATCCTAAAATAAGGATAGAAGGAAGTGGTTGAGTGATATCAATCTAAAGGTATTGTATTAATTGATTTTAACTTGGCAATTGCACACTTATTTTCATAATAAAAACTCCTTTTCTTCCTCTACATCATACACCTTGGTTCTAATGTCTTCCAACATTGACTGGAGCACTTCCCATTCTTTGACCCCATTGTAGGTAGTTCACACTTAGTAGTTATTCATAGAACCATGGGATACTCAAGCCATGAATTCATTTATTAGGTTATTTTATTTGGTATAGGTGGTGAGACTCTATGCATAGGTTTTTTCCTCTTTCCTTTCTCTTATTGTGATATAGCTTGCATCTATGCCAGTTGTATTGATTGGGCTTGTGACTGTGTGATATATTTTTGATGGTACCTACTTTAATTGTTATTATTATCCCTATAGAGTGATGACTTACAATATAGGTATGGAAATTTTAGCTAGGGATTTTTTATGGTATAATTTAGCCTTTACTTTGACCATATAAATGAAAAATGACATTAGAGTGATAGTTGGGGTAGCCAACTTTTGAACCTTAATTTGAATACCATTGTGCAATATGATAATTGAATAATATTGACCCAAGTACTAAATTACATATAGAGGAATCCTAGGGTGTGATTGAATTATCGATAGGGCTTACATCTACCATATATTTAACTTCCCCAATTATTCATAATAATGGTTCATTTTTGTCCATGGAAGACTTATGATGACATTAGAAGGCCAAAAATCAAAAGTTATATTTAATGGCCCTAGTGGCGACTTACACTATGTGAAAGACAACCAAAAACTAAAAATTGGTATTTAAAGGTCTTCATGGTTCTTTCAAGTATCTTTTCTCTATTTGTGGTAAGCTTAGCTACCACAGTTGAAATCCTCATGCATCTTCATCATTTTGTAGGTAATGTCAATGATGTCTCTTGTTGTTTGTTTTGCTTTCTTTATGGTTTGCCAAAATCTCTTAGTAATACATTACACCATGATGCATAGTGTATCATCCTCAATTGAATCAATAATAGTTCTAAGTCCTAACTTAGTGGTGTATTTTTCTCTGATATCTGAGTGAAGTGGTGGCATTATAGACTTATATGGCATTAGAGATTTGTCATGATTGTGTAGGCTCTTTCTTATGACATTGAGTGTGCATTAATTTAGATATTAATATCTTGAGCTAAATAGATATCTCCCTAATTGTATCGACTCAACAATGCCATCATAACTACATATCATAACCCAAATCTAGGTAGCTTGAGTAACCATTTGGTGTTAGAGCCTCATCGTGGATGTTGTAGTGTTAGGGTTCCTAGTTGTGCTTCTCCTTAGGCCTCTTGAGCAAAAAAAATAACTTCTACCACATTGATGAAATTAAATGGTTATAGATCATTATATTTAGTCTGTTAGAGCCATAGCCTAATTCCCATTCCTTTTTTTGGGCTTTGGATAGTGGAATTAATAGCTGACCTCTATCCATGGCTTGATGAATAATATGAGCTAGATGATTAATATGAGAAATTGCACCCTCGTTTGAAATCTATTCATAAAGAGATTGTTGAGAGGCTGATCTTAGAAGACTCTTTTTATTTAAATTTTGTAATGTTTGGTTGTTGTCCATATCCTTCTCTTTTATAACTATTTGGCACCTACTTTCATGTCACCACCTCCTTTGAATACATTGACTTCATGCACATGAATGTCCCCTTTTTAATTACTAATAGATGTTGAAAATCACCTTGATAGGGATGTTTGGTGTCTATAATCTTTGATTTAGTTCTAATAAATTATTATTGGTGAGTAGTTATCCTTTTAGTTAATCAATTTGTGTTATACATCCACTTATCATTTTATTATCGAATCTACTTTGAAACTAATGTAATATTTTGAGATGATATGTCATTAATGGCCTAAATTGACCATTAGAATTTCATTAACCATACCTATATCATCTATGTCTTACTATACTTAATTACAATGCTTGGTGTAGTTGTGACCAACTATCCTTAATGAGATATCTCAATAAGGTGGTCACATCCTATGATGATAACTGGTTCTGGTGGTTACGATGTGTTGCATAGTAATGAGAACACAAAATAAAAACTATAATATAAGAAAATAAAATATAAAACAAATAACATTAAAGTAAATCCTAACTACATGGTTTTACTAACACCTACTTAATTTTTAGTAGAACGATAGAGATTAAAGATGATATGGATAAAGCCTATAGCCATTGATTCACCTTGGTAATATGGTTCCCTAAAAATATTTTAGCACTATGGTACCCTTTGGTGATACTTCATGAATGATTTAGGGTCCTTTCCATCTTATGTGAATATTTTTGGGGAAGGCATTGAATTTTCTCTTATAAATAAATACTATTTAGTCCAATAAAAATTGCTTAGATTGCAGATTGTGATCATGACATGATTTTTAACTTTCTTTATTGATCTTTTGAATCTAGTATGCTCTTAATATATTTTATTACATCTTAGTGAAACCCACAAACCATGCCCTTAATGAATCCTAATCTCCTAATCTAATGATCATCACAATGTGCAGACTACGTAAAATATATTCCATAGGCATTATTGATATAAGGCCATATACCAATTGGAAGGGAATGAATCCTATAGCTCTCTTATTATGTGTGTGATAAGCCCATAGAATTTTAAGAATTTGATCCTTCCAATCATCTATTTGAACATTGTAAATTTTTGTTAACATCTTGACCAAAAATTTATTAGATGTTTCTACCTGTACAGTAGCCTATAGATTGTAAGTTGTGTTTTTGTGGTGCAATATCATAAAATATTTAGTGAGATTATTAATAATATTATTGATAAATTTCATGCCTATATCACTCACCAGTTTAACTAGAAATCCGAACATGGTGATAATGTTTTCATATAAAAACTTGGCAACATCATTCATACTGTAGCTTGGAGTGGCAATAACTTCCATCGATTTCACGTAATAGTCAATCATAGTGATAATGTATTTAGCATGACTGCACTTACTTGGTGGAGCTATAGGTTTGAAAAAATTAATTCCCCATTTATCAAAAAGTTGTTTTACAAGAATATGTACCTAAGGCATTTCATCTCACTAACTAGGCTTACCCATCTTTGATAGATATTATAGCATTTAGAAACTCTGTGGGCATCCTAAAAAAGTGTAGACCACCATAGACCACTATAAAGTATTTTCCTAGTAGTGGATTCTCCTAATAAGTGACCTCTTAGGATCCCTTGGTGAGCTTATTGAATTATTTTTGTCAACTCGTGCTTTAGATCTACCCTATACAATACATCATCTTTTCCCAGCTTGTATAAGAATACATTTATAAGACTATATGGTATAGCTATGGTAACTACCTATTTTTTATCCCTCTATGTATAATATGCAATAAAAGTTCCTTGTTCTAAAAATTTCTCAATGCCCTCTATGTTATCAGGAAATGCAACAATTCTAAATAAATGCACATCAAGGGATTCATCTTATATTTCCTCTAGTTCCTCCCCATTATAAAGTTGATTGAGATGATCTGGTCCCACATTCTCATATCCTAGCTTTACATTGATCCATAATTAGAATTCCTAAAAGATCATTAACAACTTTGATATATGCACTCTTAGTATTATTTTATTCACCAAGTATCATAATACATGGTGCTCTGTGAAGAATTCAAAAAGAGTAGCCATTATGTAATGTGTAGACACTAGAATTACATCACACAATTGTGTAACTCCCTATGTTGAGACCCCCCTTGATCCCCTTTTAATAATTAACCTTCCTAACCCATGTTTTCACCTTAAAATATTTAATTAAGTTAATTAAAACCCACTTATGCCACCTCACGTGGCCACCTTATCCTAAGACTAATTCTTACCCTCTGAGTCACCTTGAGACTTAGTCACCTAATCCTAAATACCTATGAATTTTTCTCACCCCTGACATAAATTCCTAACTAACTATGTTCTTCATCACCTCACATTTTTATCATTTTCTAATGGACACCATAGTTGGCAAGAGAAGGAATAAAACATGGGCTAAAAATATCCTTTTTACCTATTATCATGCCACTAACATCAGTCAACCCTCAGCTAACGTTAGTGGGATCACCAACATTAGTTACTTAATAAAAATTCCAAGTTGGTATTTAGGTCACAAAAATTAATAATTCACACATGATTTTGGTATTCAAAGCATCCTACATTCACTTTTGACATCTAGGCTTATTGTTACTCTACACAAATTGATTTAGATTAAGAATTGATACACTATACAGAGCTTGAAGTCTTAAGAACCAAAAACACATGCTTGTCTTGTCTATTCACCCATTGGTTGACCAAGCCTCATTGGAGTCATCTATTCAGTAGTCACAATTCACCCATTTCACTAGCTAAGTATATCCCAGTGTTTTGTAAGTCTTTAAATAGTAATTTCATAATTGCTTTATATTATACTATTTATTGTTTCACAAACCTTGACTCCTTATGTGGAAGAGTTTTAAATCTCACCACCCAATTCTCTCTACCCCAGCATACCAACCCTCTATCTAGACTCACTTGAGTCTTACCCACCTCCTTATGACTCTTCCTAACCTCATAACCTGGCCATACTCCCATTCTACCCCTTGGAAAAGCCTTCTCTAACTCATTCTGATTCTACTATCCCAACTGATATTGGTGACCCTAGACTAACATCAATGACCCAACCAACAAGGATCCTTTAACCAACATCAGTTACTCTGTTTCTTAACCAATAACCTTAAAATCACCTAACAACCTTCCCAAAACATAGACCTGACTTATCATCCTGCACTGTATTATCTTCTACTACACTCAGATGTGCAACATGGTAAATAGAACTCTAAATCTCTCTCTCTTTACTCTCTTGCATTTATTTTAAACTTTGTTTTAAAATAGCAGGCTGTCATCCCAAGAAAGTTTCATGCTTACCAAAATAAGAGCGTAGCTTGGCAGTCTGCACATGTCTCCACTAAAAACTATTTTATGTAGTGTTTTCTTATCTACAAGTGTCTTCCTCCATAGCTAAAGAGGGGAATCTACAAAGTTTGGAATGGTGTGCACTTCTTTGGGTTTTAATCATGTATCCCTAACTCTCTTTCTTTTCTATTTCTCTCTCTTTCTCTCTCTCTCTCTTTGAATGTAAAATAAGTTTAAGATGTAGTGAAACATAATGCCTAAAATTTTGCAATGAAAACACCATGGTCAGTTCTTTTTTCTTTATAATTATATAATTATTTTATGTAATTGATAATTTTCTACTATAAACATGTATTGGGTGTTAACTTTCCTTCTCTTATATATGCTAAGACAACTCCTACTGTAGTGCCCAAAACATCCATATGTATGTGGAATGGATTTTTCCAATCAAGAAATACCAAGATGGGTGTTGTTACCAACCTCTAATTTAAATCGATGAATGTTATTTGACACTCTATTATCCATTAAAATTAGGTATCCTTATGTAGTAGCTTCTCTATAGATGCTAATATAATTGAATATCCTTTTATAAACTTCCAATAATATTCGGTATGACCTAGAAAGGTGCACACTTTAGTTGAGTTGGTAGGAGGTGGCATTCTTACTATAGCAACAATTTTACCTAGATCGACCAATATTCCATCGTTACACACAACATAACCTAGAAAGACACTAAAAGGTGTAAAGAATAGACACTTATTTAAATTCAAAGCAATGCACAAATCCTAACATCGATCTAGCATTAATCTTATCTTTGACAAGTGTTCTTTAAATAGAGAAAAGACTGACTAATCATCTATATAGAATTTCAAGAAATCATGAATGAAGTCTTTGAATGCATTTATCACAAATGTAGAAAATATAAAAGGTGAATTATTTAAACTAAATGGCATTACCTTATATGCAAATGATCCCAATTCAATAGCAAAGATGGTCTTGTCCTAATCCTCTTTAGCAATCAGAATTTGGTGATACCCACTGAAACCATTTGTATAGGAATATACCTCATGCCTAGCCATAGATTCAAGTACTTCATCAATAAAAGGGATAGGAAATAGATCATTGATACAAGTGTCTTTGAGTTTGTGGTAATCTACACACACCTAAATTTCTCTTGTCTTCTTAGGTTGCACAACCATGGGACTCACCCACTATGCCTTTTCAACTAGATAAATAATTTTAGCTTCTTACATTCAATCCAATTTGGCATTTAATTTAGATTTCACATTAAGATTGAGCCTATAGGGTTGATTTTTAATCAGACATGCACATTATTTTAACTTGATATGCATTTCTCTCAGATATGGAGCTATGCCTTTGAACTTAGAGAATTTGCTTGGAAACACATCTTGATAATCTCTTAATAGCTACAGGGCCTTAGAGATCTGATCTTGTCCCCAATAATCTCCCACTATTAAAAACTTAGGGGTTATTTCTATCCTAATATTTCCTTGAGTCTTTCACAACAGTTCTTTATATATCTTACTTGATTCAATAGGCATAATATTTTGTAAAATACATTTTCTTTCCTATTTTGGAATGTCAATATTTCATAGTTTCTCCTCTTCTACTTGTTTTTCACTTTATACTAGTTTGGAATCCTCTTCATACTATAGTTTAAATAAACCTTATAAATCAAGATACTTATCACTAGATTCTATCAAATTATTGTTTATTCTATTACACGACTGAACCTGGAGCTATTCTTTTTTATTATCTTTGTAATTGCATAGTGTGAGATCCATGTCCTACACAAATTCCTGATGAGAGGATGATTCAACAACCTTTTTTAAATCCTCTACGTGTCTATGACATATAAATTTTTTAATATTTTTCAAGGCATTATGTATTAATGGGTTATCATCTTCAAACAAAAAAGTTTGAATGAAATCTCGCTACAGTTTCACCTAATGTTTAGTTTCCCTTATATGCTCTTGATGCATGTACCAAGTTGTTGAAAGAGATGCAAGGGTATGACTGAATATGTGTACCTAATATTGAGGCTCCACTCCTTGTGTGGTCCATATATCTATGCACTGATGGAAGTATAGTTATAGACATTAACCCTATTGAAAGAAAGGCCATTCTAATTTAATACTGGCTAGTACCTGAAACCTTGCACACAAAATTTAATAGGCATTCTCCTAATGCATTTATAAATTTTTGTGCATGGTCCACCATGTCACAGTAGTTCCTTTCAACATATATCTGAGTGTGCTAAATCACTGCTCCATCTATGGTACATGGTGTTCAAGCCTCGATATGAATGGATTGAGATCCTTTGTCATAAAATATTGAGGTATTTGGTTTTCTACAGTGAAAACCATGTGTAGAGGTCATAACATGATCTCTATGGGACCAATTCAATATGTGTGCATCTAAGTTAGCACTTATGAAAGATGCAAAATCCTAAGATATAATTCTTTTAGGGGTAGGTTTAGTGTAATCCATCATAATTGAATTATTATTTTACAAAAATTATACCTCAGATCTTGTCTATAAATGTACTGAAGGGGAAACACATTCTTCAATTTGAACCTATCTAACCAATGACTTTATTATAACTAGTTTGAATACTAGTAGTGGTTCCTATTACATAGTATTAGGATTCCACTTTTGACATTCTACAGTTTGCACGCTAGTTTTTATTTCATTTATCCTCACTTTAAACCAACTACTGTCCCCAAAATCATAAGGAGACTATGGTTCTTTAGGAATAATATATGGATTTTATTCAAATTTGTTTAAAGGTATGACTACTATTTTATCTTTTTGACAAGATTCTAACTAATTGCACATAGTGCTATTAGTCATTTCTCTATCATAGGCCCATTTATTAACAATTAAGGTAGGGTAATGAGTATCTACTATCTTCATGTCAATAACCTCAAAATACCCTTCAACATCTTCTGGCTGGCAAATGTGTTTGAATCTGACATAATCTGCTAAGCTTAATGTTACTGGATTATAACTCAGAGTTGGTTAACCAATGGCTTCCCATGTTAAACAAGGAGTCATATTGATTATACTGCAAAACTAGAATACTAAGTTTTGAATTTTGTATCCAACTATCTCAATATCCAGTCATGAATTCACATCCCAAGGCTTCTTGGTCTTGACATACCAAACTACTTTATCAACCCTTGTTTGTCTTCACTACACACACATTAGGAGATTATGTATGAGGTCAATGATATTCTAGGATATATATACTAATTACATAATGTACTTATTAGTTTCATTAGATACATCAAAATGGTCATAATTCATTCTTACCACATTATCTAAATAATTTGCCCATACAATTGAGCATCAATAGTTGTGTTATCCTCATTAGAAATTGGTTTATGTGGTATTTATTATAATACCTGCACAACTTGATACATTTAACTCTTTTCTATTACATGATCATGATATTTATCCTATTAAAATTTTCTAATACCTATATCCTCAAGCATCTCCAAGGTAGGTAAACCTTGTTTAGCTCTATGTTGCCTTGTGAAGGCTTGCACAAATGCAATTTTTTGGTTGCATATTAATCATGTTTACATTGCACACTATCTTCTCCTTTCTTTGTTTCTCTAGAACAAGGTAGTTTTCCATTTCATGTTGACCTTAAATCCTACAATATACACAATAAACTTACCTTTGAGGATTTGTGGGACAATTCCTTGCATAATGATTATATGCTCCACATAGATAACATTGTATGGGAGGTTGAGTTTGCTAATTATTTTTATTACAACCTCCTTGATATCAGACATGATATCCTCCTCTATAGACACCTCTATCATGATTATATCTCCACCCTTAGGATTGTTATCAATTATATCCTCCTTATTGATTCATCTATGCATCATATCCCCCATATTGATTTTGAAGGGAATTCAGAGTCCAATTTACCTACTATTGTTGTAGATTTGTGTTGTTCCATGGTTGCACATACTAACCAAAATATTTATATGAGGGAAATGATGTATTATGCCACCTTGATAGGCCTTGTATCTATTATATAGTGATGAATACATTTGATATTATGTTGAATAAGACACCCATCCCATACTGCCTTGAGTCATATTTTTCATTTCCCTATCTAGTCTTGGAATTTATTACTTCATAGCGGGTATTTGATGGGATGTAACTGTAAATACATTCTTTGTTATATCTTGCTTTAACTCTTGCAAGGATTGATAACTTGTCTCATCATGATTTTTAGATTTTTAAAAATTACAATACATGTTGTGTGACTTTTGGATATATTGATAGAGGAGATGACACTTGGATGTAGGATGTATAACTACCCTATAAATTTTATAAAATTCTATTTTAATTATCAGATAGTCATTCCTATGATGTTCCTTATGGCCACACTCTATGCACCAAAAGCATAATTTAGGCTTATCATTTTCATGTATCTTATTCATCCTCCTCATAAAACCATATAACTTAGCATATACTTTTTATCCCACTAATGGAAGATCCACATAATATTTTATCTGTTCAACTCTAATGGCAGTAGATCAAGCAACAAATTTGGTGGAGAACTGGGTTTGCATAATACTAAACCTTATTCTTGGTTGTAAGACCTATATGAACCAAGAAACCTTAGATTTATATTCTATAATAAAATTAATTTTATTCATCAAATTAGAGAACCTATGATCATATTCCCCAACCATTTCGCCTAATTTTTGTCAAATTTCCTTTAGATCCTAAATCACTTGATTGGAATTTTAAAAAAAATTAAATTCTATTATCAAAAAAATATTTAACTTGTGTGAAATCAAGGGCATTGACATGTTTTTACAAATGAAATCTAAAACACAACCTCCCAAAGCCCCTACTAGTTCACATTTCTTCACATCATCCAATGTTATCCCTTTAATGACCCACTTCATCTCATAGGTTACTAAGTATTGTTCAAGATATAAAGCTCCATCATATGACATAAAAGGTACAAACATACCTACACAAAGTGCCATAGTTGATATATTGTTAGTTGCTATAGATGTTTGAATACTAGTAACTATGACTAGTGGTGTCTGCGCACTGGTCATTACATAGTTAAGTGAATGCATAGTGGTTATTGTGATTATAAATTGATTCACTCTCCTCTTTTTAGGAGTAACCAAAGATATTGCTTCTTATAACTTATTTATTTCTAATGCCCATTTGGTTTCTATACTGAGCTTTCCAAACTTGTCGATAAAATAATCAAACCAACCTGAATCAACTTCTATCTGTACTTTTTCTACCTTCTATAAATAAAGTGGGCTTGGGGGATGCATAAACTTGAAATGAATGACACTTATTTCTAACTTATTCTTGATTCAAAATTTAACCTATAATATTACTACCTTCAAATTTAACATTTTATCAGGAACTTTCCTTCACAGTTCCAGTGAAAAACCCCTCGATTAATTATGACCTATGTCTAGTTCCTAAATGATCTACCCTAATATTACTACTTCCAACATCCTCTTTCTCATCAGGCCCTTTCTCATATTCTAAATACCCTTATCTTTTATCACCTTATGTGCCTTCTCTCAGTAACCTTTCTTCTCTAGCATCTTTCCCTTGTACATCTCCAGCTCTAGCATTTCTTCTTTACTTTTAATCCTACTTGCAGTTACTTTAGGGTCATTTGTCTTATTCCACCTTATTTATTGTCATATCTCTCTTTTGAGTCCCATAATTTTCTTTTCACTTAGATTTTGTTCTCCTTTCATCTTTTGGGATCAGGTTCAATTTTCTCTTACTCAACCCTTCATCATCCATTTTATTTTTTAGGTACCCCCATGGCGCCCAAAGTGACGACTCCATGTTATCTAGAGAAGGTATCATAGACTTTTACACAACCAACATCTTTATTATCAAAGGTAGTTGTTTCAAAAAAATTCCTATGACTCCTTAGAAAAATTGATCATGCATAGTCTCAAAAGTTACGTATCCTTGTACTGTAAATTCTATGATATAACCATCAATCCTAGTCTTGTCTACTAGTCTAATGCTTAGGACTAGTTGGTATCTAGGTTATGCAAAATTTATAGTTTGTCCTTACTCTAAACTATAAATTATTTTCTCCTTAGACTAAAGCAATAATATTCTAATCTGGATAACCATGTAGTTAATAATATAGGTAATTCATACTAGAAAATTTTGTATATTTCACCATGTAGAGGTGTTCTTGGCTAATCTCCTCTATGGTCTTTCTAACTCTTTGTGTTGCTTCCTCTAACAAATTGTTCATTTTATTATTTATCCATCATTCTACATCTCTCAACCCTACCAACCATCTCAACATAATTCATATAATTAGGTTCCATGCTCACCACACCATTGTTACTAGATGTTCTTAGAATTACAATTGAACATGTTAATTACAAGGATAACTTCTGTATTAAAAGGAACAAAAAGGTACTAAAGATATGATAGTAGTATAAACCATTAATAAAATTTTAGAATAGAGTGAAGAACAAGACAAAGTATATATAAATAGAATCAGAACCATATGTAGTATCACAATAGATAACATAATAGATCAAACTAGAGTACTCATTACACAAACCACATATAAAAGAAGATAAGGAAAACCATAACAAGACAATTCTATTCATCTATATCAACACATCAAACCAGATTATATTACATGAAAGTGCTCTTTATATCCTTTTATAATATTGTTATCCCTTCACATTCTAGCCTTTCAAGATACAAAAGGAAATACTCTTCCCATTCTTCAAATACCTGACTAGGCTTAAAAGGTTGAATATGTACAAAAGTTATACACAATAAAAAATCATACACTTTTCACATGTGTTTATCTTAAATACTTCATAGTTTTAGTAAGATCCATTCTTTGTCTAACACCAGGCATTCCAAATTGGGCCATAGAATTATCACACAAAGGAAAAGAAATGGCCAATAAACTACTATCTAAAAATTGGTTTACAAATGTCTCTCTTACAAGTTCATTTTTTGATTCTACACTTTTCATATCCTAGTTTCATAAAAATATATCATCTAACTCAAGAGCATGATCACACACTATGGGTGGGGAATTGGACCTATCTAAATTGGGTTCTTTAGTCACCACTACTTGACTTGCTTCTCCTATGCATACTTGTGATGGTGATGATTGCAGTCTTATGGTTGGGGAATCCTCTATATTATCTTACACTTCCTTCTAAACCCATACAACACTTCTTGAGTCCTCTCTCCCCCTCCATGGATCACTTCCACTCATAACTCTTTAATGAGCTTCATCATACTTACACTTTTACAATTCCCACTGATTAGCTACCATACTAAACCAATAATTTTACTTTAAAGTGCCCCTCCATTTCCCCACCACTTGTGTTTCTCATGAAATAGAGAGTTTAGCCTTCTATGGATAAATTCTCAAGTCTAAAAGCTACAAAAAGCTTCTCAACCTCTAGTGGAAAGTGTCTAAGATATCTACCACATAGTTCCCAGAAGAAGTGAAACTAAACTTTCTCTAGACATGAATATGTTGAGGATGCGTATTATAAGACATAACTATTAAAATTTCTACACCACCAAACATCAAAAACATGCGTCTAAGGTGTTCCCAACCATGTTAAATTTTACTAATGCTTTAGTGACCAAATTATCTTATGTTTGTAATTCCTTAACTGGTCTTGTGCATAAGTCACCATCCAAGCATGAAGGAGAAAATAAACCTCTATAAAGAATGTCTCATATAGTGTGTCATAAATATTTTGTTTTACCCATGCACATGTAGATATTACTAGTTCAATAAATGGTACTAAAAAATTATCCTTAATAATAGTAACCCATCACTCAATATTCTTAAGCGATAGGCATTTGATCATCTTCCACCATCATGCAAGACATCACTATGGGGTCTTAACAACAAAACCAAAATGTTGGGATTATTTCTTTACATAGGCATAAATTTCCCTAGGCACACACCAAATTGGTTAAGATTCTAACATGCTAGTGTGCTAGCATTTCATTCAAGAAAGAGTTCTCATGAACTTACCCAAAGCACATAGCAAGGGACTGATTCTCATTGGTTTTGTCATGTAATAGTGTTAGTCCAACTACTTAGATAGGGGTGCTCGAACACATACACAATACTAAGCTCATTATATAATCCATATCTATCTTAACACATGTTTATTTCTCAATGATAAAAAAATAAAAAAATGGCATAAATGGTAACTAAAAATATTATCTCGATAGTTAGTTGAACAATAGTATTAAGTCAACACAAGCTTCATTAATTATATTCATAAGTGATCTCTAAAGATTACATAGTTCCAAAGTTAGAATGAAAATAAATTTTATAAAATCTATTGATAATATCCAACTAAATAATAACATTAGAAAGTACATTCTAGGGGTATTTATACTTAGTTTTCCTTGACCAAGTAATTATAAAAGTAAATACACTCAAGGTGACTCGCTAATGATCATCAATATATTTAAGTTGTGGTATCCAATTAAATTAATTTTCTAAGGATCCCAACCTTTTTTCACCTATATTTTCTCTTTAGTGTTGTCTCCCCATCACCGAGTACTTATATTTTCATGGGCCAGTGCTGATTTGGCACTTGACTTATTCTCTTCCATTCTTGTGAATCACTCCATAACTGTTCTATAAAATCTCCACTGTGATATACTTAGAATAACATGATTTTTAAAAAATTTAATCCATGTAATCTTTCATTAGATTTTACCAAGATAATCTAATTATTGTTCTAGATAAAATGCTCTAATTATGTTAACTATAAAATAAGCATGTAACACCTATCTATCATTGATCACTATCATTAGATGAAACAAAACATAACTAAATATAGAAAGTAATTATAGATTTATAGTCATGGATGATAAAATAAAAAAAAAACTACTATCAATGTACAATAAGTAAATAATTACATCTCATCAGGGATAACGTTTCAATAATAATAAATAAGTTACAAGATACAAGGCTCCATGGAGCATAAGTTTCTCGAACTCCAATCTATGGCAATCTTAAGTGTAGTCTCCAACTAAGTAATACTGTGGGGAGGAATAGAATCATCTAAACATTTTTCCACACCAACCAAAGACCATCAATCCCTCACACAATCCCTCATTATGGAATTGCCCTCCCTTCATGGATGAGTATATAGTGATGATGCAAAAATATAGAGAGATAATCTAGTACTTGTGTGCTTTAATATTTTTAATACATGATGTGTACCATAAATAAAATACGTTCTAACACGATATCGAACCAACATATAAATCAAACATATGAATCAGAAATATTTAACTAAACATTAATTTGGCCAAAGTTTTCAATAGTTATTGATCTCTAAGATCAGTCAAATTCATACACACCACTTGATCATATTATCTTCATCTGGCTTGGTGATGTTAGTAAGCTAGTGAAGTCCATCTCATTACTTAGTACCAACAATATGAGATTTGGTTAACATGAATATAACCAAAATATTTATATAGATTACATCCTACTAGCAGGCATAAAACATGTTAAACATAAGAATAATCCAAAATGCATACATTTAGTCCATCAAACATATAAATGAATCTCTACTATATTATTTATCACATAAATAATAATATGCATAATACATACAATTTATACTAAGTATAATCTATATTCATACTATATATTTTTAATTTATGTAAGTAAATTCAAATATAATGCACTCTATGATGTATGATAATATCATAATCTATTGTTCATGTATATAACTAATCAATAACAAACAACCAGTTATGATAAAGAAAGTCATAATTACCATGAATACATACTCTTTCATTTAAATAAATTGTTCTATTTTTAGTAGACTACATTCATATAGTTATGTTTTCTTGTCCCTTAGAATCTTATGACATATTACTATTTATAAAAGATATAGGCACACTTCTATATGTTATATATGCATATGAGTATCTAAGTCCCCATATTGATATTTTTCATTTATACGGGCACTTGTTCATACTAAATATACTCATGATATGTACCATATATAAGTAATCAATAATATATAAATACTGTATATAGATGTCAACAATCATTTACAATTCTAATCAAAGACTCCATATGATTTCATCAATCATTATAACTTTCATATTCACAAAATACATTGATAATTTATTATAATATATTAATATCCCTAGAATATTAATAAACATATTATTATAGTCAATAGACTATTTATATCTATATTCTACTCTTCATAAATCAAATCACCATCTAGTTATAACATACAAACACTCACATAGTTTATACAAGTATTTAATCTTCATAAGCTTAGTTCAATATAACTCATAAGTGTCAACTAATTTCTCAATCTAATAGACAACTAGTGGTTGTATTATCTGAGTGATGCATAGTGATATTTCATTATGATTCAATTTAATGTTAACATGTATTTATAGTAAATGTTTTACAATTCCATAATATATTATAGGTCTAATAACATGACTTACAACTAATACTCTTTTTACATAGGTGGTATTCAAGCCATACATTCTGTATGTATGTGTATGAGAAAACTAATTACTCTTTTTCCCAACTTGACACTATATTACGTTATATAGATTATGAAATTATGATAGTAGCCCTTATTTTCAAAAAATTCCATACAATAAAAAAAATTATAATTTAGATAGATATATAAATATAAACACAAAGTCGTATTATATTTGGTTTTCTATATTCAATTTGCCCTTATAAATTATATTAGTTCACTATTTTTGAATAGAATAAACACAATTCGCTATATTAATTATCATAATGCTCAGTTCGTTGTATGATATTTAATCAACTATGTAACTGGAAGAAGGTAGCTATGTTTGATGTATGTTATTTTATCATTATACATAGTTTTTTATATATACATTATATGCTAATTCCTGATACTGGTTCACTGTATGCTAGTTCATGATACTAGTTTGATGTATGCTTATAATTTGTGATCTTAGTTTGCTTTATACTTATAGTTGTGATACTAGTTCACCACACTTAACACTAGTTCACTACACTTCACACAATTCACTATATGCTACAACTTTATAATATAAAAGTGCCTAATTTAGAGTTCTTGCTAACCAATAACATGATTTCCTTTACCTATGGCAAAAATTCAACATATAACTTTATCTTATAAATAATCACAACAAGTTATTTATACATTTAATTGCATTTATTTTTGAGATCAGGGTTTTGGATATAAAATACATACAATTTGCTATTTTGAATATCTTGATACATATATCTCTAAATGAACCTTGATATCATACAATACATAAACACTTATATACATAGAATTTTGCCAAATTCCACACAAAGTTTAACACGTCACCTACCTTACATAAGATTTTAAATTGGAATGGCACAATCTAAAAGTCCTTTGCTTGGTTTGATCCCCCTTCTCCTCTTTGCACTGCACTCTCTTCCTTCTCTAAATTGTGCTCCCCTTCTCCTCTTATCCTCTCCATGTCACCGCCAACTTTCCATTCTTTCTTTTTTTATTGAATGACTTTTCTCTTTTTTTAAAGCTCCCACTTTAAAGCTTCACCATTATTTCCAAAAACATTTCTTTCTTCTAATTATCCCTCAAATCATGTTTTAATCTAAATATAACATAATTTCTATACAATATAATTGCTTTATTGGTTTTATTTCTTAATTATAAAAATCCATTACATTTGCTAATTATAACAGAATTGATTTATTTATTACTAACTTAGTATAGGTAAATGATCATCATGACTTAATAATAATGTGACTAATATAAAGTCAATTATATTCCCTTCAATAGTAATTAATATTTCAGACAACTATTTTACCAATCCTAATAGTATTATAACAACATAATTATTATATCTTTACTATGTTATATAGTTTATCTGTCTTTTGTTATATATATATTAAGGCATTTAACCTATATAATGATATTACTAAATATCATAAAAATAACTAGATAAAATTTTAAAGACATGAGGGTTAGTCTACATATGGTAGCACCATATACTATTTATTCAAATTTACGTTCTTGAAAACATTAATAATGATGAATATGTTAACATGACATAAATACATAGTAACATTATACATCCAAATATACTTACAAAAACCACAACAAGATCTCACAAGATTAATTCCACATAATCATTAAACTAAGCTAACACACTACTAAGATGCATAAACAATTATATAAATGTAGACAATATCAAAAACATACTAATATTAGTAATTCAAACGATGCATATAATGTGTACTATCTAACATGGTCTGTGCATGGGTTCTAGCTATTCCTCTATCATTCTCTAACACCTCCATCTACATCAACCTCTATGATGATTTTCTCCCTCCATCATGCTCTAAGGGATGAATCTCTCCTACATCAAACTCATGACAAAATGGTAGTTAGTCTATAACATTATGATATATATCATAAAAATACTAATGTAATAATAAATCAACATGATCACAATATAAGGAATATATAATAAAACTAAACTCATAGCTATGCAATCATGTAATCAAAGCAACATACAACTATTCCATAACAACATATGACTTACAATGTAGTTGAATAATAATCAAATAAAATTACATACCATTAAAATCCATGGATATCAAGTAAATTTTTTTAGTGAGAAATTGGGATGTAATATCCTTTCTCCCTAAAGCTAGTCATTGTCTCGATGACATTTATTCAAACATTAGTTCTAAATTAAAAATATTATGTAATAGAAAAGTAACATAGTATGAAGCATCAAATCAAATAAACAAATGTGGAAATCACCTATAAAACTCATCATAGTCCTCCCGAGTAGAACTACCCTTAGAGTATTTAGTCCCACAATACCTTGCACTATGACATCTCTGTGAGTGTCAATTAATCTGATAGGTTCTACCGTGACCACCCTGGGATCCAAAACCTACAAAACATTCCAATCCAACACATGTGAAGGATCATCTATATAATTTTTAAGATAATAAACATGAAAGACATTATGTAATAGAGCTAGGGCTGGTGGTAATGTAAGAATATACACTATAGGATTGACCACTTTTAAAATCTTGAAGGGTCCCACATATTTCAGTGAAATTTTCACTGACTTCCTAAATTTAATCGATCTCTTTTGTAGCTTAAACTGTAAGAATACTTTATCACCTAATAAAAACTATCTATCTATTTTCTTCAAATTAACATAACTCTTTTGCCTATCATTGGCCTCGACCAATCTCTACCTAATTGATATAACTTGATCTTTCATTTTTGAAAGCATCTTAGGTCCAAAGACTACCCTATCTTCCAATCTATCCCAATTTATTGGTGTCATACACCTCTTCCATAAATGCTTTAAATGTTGCCATCTTCAAATTTGATTGGTATGAGTTATTGTAATCAAACTCAAATAATAGAAGATAATATTCCAACTTATATTGTTGATCCATACAATACTATGAAGAAGATCCTCTAACACTTGATTAAATCACTCAGTTTGACCACCAATCTTTGGGTGATATGAAATGATAAAGTTTAATTATGTACCAAAAGTTGAATTTAGAGTTACCCAAAACTTATGAGTCATCTTTGGATCATGATCCAAAATTATCTTCTATATAAATCCATGAAACTGATACACTTCCTTTATAAACCTCTTCACAAGAGAATGTGCATCATTAGTTAGATTTCTTAGTATAAAATGAGCCACCTTGGTTAATTTATCAACTACAAAAAATATCATATCATCCCTATTTCATGACAATGGTAACCCTTGGACAAAGTCCACACTAATCACCTACCACTTCCATTTTGGTATATCATGTAGATTTAACAATCTAGCTGGATGCACATGTTTAGCTTTCACACGCTAACATTCTAGAAAATGTGACACAAAGTCCATTGCATAGTTTTTGATTCCCTTCCATAAATAAAGTGGTCTAAGCTTTTCCATGAACTTGGTTATTCTTGGATATTATGAATAGGGGCATTGTGTAGTTTATTTAGCATTGTGATCCTTAGATTATCCCTATTTGGTATATACATCTTCCTATTATATCATAAAAGACCATCATTCTCTAATCTATATCCTTTATACTTAGGATTTTGGGTATTCATAGATAATATTTTCCTGACCTGATCATATAGCTCATCTCTTGGAGATAATTTGATCACTTGATCCCTAAAAGTACTCCTAATAGTATCCACAACTGCTATGTACCTCCTTTGACTAAGGGTATAATCTACTCTATTTTCCCTGTATTTGTTATAGTTGATATCAAAATCATAATTAGATAAGAATTTTAACTAGCATCTCTAAAGAACATTTAGATTTGGTTGGGTGAAGATGTACTTGAGTTTAAAGTTGTCTATCTTGAGCTCAAATGGTTTTCCCAATAAATAATTCTTCCAAAATTATAAAGCACACACTATTGCTACAAATTCTAGGTCATGAGGGGCATATTTTACCTCATAAGGTTACATATTCCTTGATTAATAGGCTACTACTACACCATCCTACATAAGGACTCCTCCTAATCCATCCCCTAACACATTTGTGATCACCAAAAATTGACCATTGGGGTCAGGCACTCTTAACACTGGTATTAAAGTAAGCCTTCTTTTCAATTCTTTAAAAAACAATTCATAGTTATTTGACCAAATAAAACTTTGGTTCTTACACTGTAGAGAGGTAATCTGATTAGCTATCTTAGAAAAAATTAGAAAGAAATTGTAATAACCCGCTAATCCCATGAAACTTCTTACCTCATGGACATTTCTTGGTGTTGGCCACTCCATAATGGTTCTTATCATTGCTAAATCTACTGAAATACCATTCAAAAAAATAATGTCTTATATACTACACTTTTTATTGAAAAAATGTGTACTTAGACAACTTACCATACAACTTGTGTTTTTGTAACCGTTGCAGAACTAGTTCTAGATTTTCAAGATGATCCTTTTCATTTTTAGAGTATATAAGAATGCCATCAAAAAAGACAAAAATAAAATGATCTAAATAATATTTGAACACACTATTCATGATATTCATAAACACTACCAGAGAATTTGTCAACCCAAATGGTAACACTGTGAACTCATAGTGCCCATATCAAGTTCTAAACGCTATCTTTGAAATATTATCATCCCTTATCCTTAGCTGATGGTATCTTGCACTAAGATAAATCTTAGAAAATATTGTTTCCCCTTGTGTCTAATCAAAAAGATCATCTATATAGGGTAGCAGCTACCTATTTTTGATAGTTGCCTTATTCAACATTCTATAATCTATGTAAAGCCAAAGAGTACCATCCTTCTTCTTGAAGAAGAAAATTGGTACACTCCATGGTGACACACTTGGCCTAATCAAATCCTTTGAAAAAAATTCTTGGAGTTGAGCCTTCAATTAAACCAATTCAATGGTTATCATCTTGTATGTTGCTTTAGACTGTGGTTCTAATCTAGGTATGTGATGCAGAGCATATACCAAGAAATCATAATCAACCTTGTTTGCTTAACTCAACTTCCCTTATATTGGACTCTTGGACTAACTCTTCATTCAATGGTTTACTAATTTCACCTTTGGTTTTGTAATTAAAAATTATTTTAACTTGTTTATTAGGGTTTTCATTACCCTCTCAATCCATTCACCACCTTCCCATCACTTTTCAAGACTCATCTCAATCCCTTTCACAAATATATCAACTCCTCTTCAACCCTAATAGTCTTATTTTAAGCAATTTCAATTATGTAGGGAATTATACCTTTTCAAATTTGGAATATAACTCTTGATACAAATATCCTTTATCCTAATATTCCATTTCACCAAGTTTCATGGCTTGACTCAGTCTCTATATCACTTAATCCACTCCTTTTGGTTTCTTGTTTAGGCCTAATAGGCCTATCTACCCTAATGAAACACACAGTACCTTCAAAGGGTATGGAGACATACACTAAAATACTTAAACCCTAAAAATATCTTTAAATATATTAATACAGATATTTCCACAAATTTGCATGAATTTTTGATGGTCAAAATTGTTTATATTCCCTAAACCCTAGTTTAGGGTTTCACTATACCTTGTCTCAGCCAAGAGTATAAAGAATTCAATTGGGGAAGTTTTATTGCATTTAAATAAATAAAAATAGGTTAATTAGGTCTATATTAAACCCATGCAAATTATCCAATCCTTGGATATGGTGGTTCAATCCATTATCATACTTTTTTCACTCCAAAATCCTCTTGACTGTGGCTGATAATGTTATTTTGTAGGACTATATTTAAAACTTGTCCAATTTTATCACATTCATAAACAAAAAAAATATTATAAATTTTTTTAATTTATTCACACTCACTTACCTTAATGTCTTCAAAATATTTTCCATCGATTCAAAGGTCCCTTCTTTTTATGGAAAACACTTACAGTCCAACCTACATTCTTTCCCATAGTGAATAGGGTTATTATAAGCAAATATATAATCAAAAAGAATCTCTTCAAATTTTCTTGCATTTACCATAAATAACAATAACAAAAACCTTGGGAAACATAAGGCCACTCTGTACCAATGTTCATATCCACTACCCTCCTGAGCTCAGTCTACATGCAACAACATTATGCCAATGATAAGAGAATTTGAATTTGTGTTCACGAAATAGGGACTATTTTCCTTTATGATTTGAAACTAGTATCCACTTTCTAACATTATATTAACCATATAACACATTGGGAAACCATTAATATAGTCATTAATTATTCAATAATTCATATAAATCTATAAACAACAATCTTATTCAACTTAGATAGGGGTTTGCCAACCTATTTGTAAATACATCTCATTACCAGGGTATATGATCTTACCTACAATAACAACCTCAAAACACATTCATAAACCTTTCAATAAAATTAGACACAACATAAAACAAGCATTCATTCTCATTCATTCATTATCAAATCACATATACTGGTAGCAATAGTAAAATTAACCTCAAAGGGTTTGCATTTTTCATTCATTCAAATAATAGGGGTTCCAAAACATCCCTTTCATCTACATAAAACTCATCTATGTTTATCTCTACCTCTCTATTCGAATGGAAATCTCATTCCACCTTACTAACTCAAAATTCCTAGAAAAGGGGCACATAACTGATTCTTGTCAACTTTCTCTCCAAATGATCTCCTTGGTTACATTACATTTTTTGATTTACACTATATAGCATATTTATAACCATGATAATGGAATCATGATCATTTTAGGAACCTTCTATATTATATAAACCTATAAAAATGTTTATTACATCTTTTTCTACCTTCACACATTGTACAAAAATCTTTAGAAAGGCTTAAAAATTCAAATTTGCTCAAAGAAGGTTTTGGCAAGAAATCTATAATTCAAATTCTATGCCTCTTTAAACCAACTAGACATCACTTATGGACTAATAATGACCTCTATCACCTATAATACATCTATAGACCAAAATAGTAACAAAAATAGATCAAACTTGGGGTCATCATGGGATGCCCCTACATCATACTACCAAGACGAGGAATTTTTGCCACATGTATGGAATGATGTACTTTGTATATGCTACTGCTTGAATTACAATGGTACATTTCATTAAAGGTATCCACTTCCACTTTCCTCTCATATAGGTGTATACAGTCTTAGGCCACACATATAGGCCTCCTTTGCTTCATCTTCTCAATCAACATACCTACACACAAAATCAACTTGTTAAACAAAACATAACTACTGCCATCTCCTTCTTGACATGCACATGTATCCTAATCTTCCTCCTCTACATACTAATTCTCCTCCTCCTTTTCCTCATCTTCAATCATGGCTACAAGTATGAACTCTTTCTCTTCATCCATGCTTCTAGTGATACCCATTTATTCTTATGTACCACTTGTTCTTGTCCTTTGCATACCTCATTCTTGTGTACATGATTAATTTTCTATTGTACATCTTCAACATCTTTACTTCCCTCTTTCTCCTACATATTTAAGGGGTTCATTCTTTCTTTCAATACCTCATCTTCTTAATTCATCACTTCTACATGGTCACCTTATGCATGGGCCTAATGTATATTTCCCATCTCATCAACATCCTCTTCTTGTTGAATACTCTCTTGCAAATATTTGAATGCATCTACCACCACTTCTTGGGATGCTTTTTATTTATTTGCACTTTCATAAAAACCCATCATGTTAGAAAAAATATTTGAAGCCTTCACCTTATAAATTTCAATCTCCAATTTCCTATTCACTTTCTTGGTGTCAATTCCAAGCCACCTCCTTTCCAACTCAGCTGTAACATCAAACTCTATTTTTCTATCCTCTATTTCACATGCTTGGCTACCATGCTTACCTTGGCTAGCCTCTCATTTGAACACTCTCTTAGATGCCAAGTCTTACTTATTTTGAAGACTACTTGATACAACCTTTCAATCTTGTTCTAGCTTCCTCATGTCAATATTTGTGGACTCACGTTCTTGCATATCAACCAACTCAACACAACTTACCTCTTCTTTGTTCTTGGATGCTTTGACCTAACCCAAACTCTCCATAGTTCTACTCCAACATTGCCTTATCAACATCATCATGATTCTCTCATCTCTCCTATATTATTCACCCTTCAATGGGATAAGTGTATATGACTGTCCATCCTACCTAATGGTATAGGTGTTAGCTTGACCATCATGTATGGCATGCTTATCAAACTACCATGCCTTACCTAGAAATAAGTGACACACATCTATAGGAAAAATATCACATATCACTTGATCTCTATCTTCTCCTATGTTGAAATCAACCCAACTTTGTTCACTTACTAGTATCTAATGACCTTTTTGTACCTATGCATCTATGTATGGATCTAGATGTGGCATCTTCTTCAACCTCAACGTTTTCACCATCTCTAATGAAATAATATTGTTAGTGCTACCACCATCAATAATGAAATTGCATACCTTACCATGGGATTTACATCTAATTTTGAATAGACTTCTCCTTTGGGTTAGTTCCTTGCCTTATTTCTATTATAATAAGACTCTCTTCATTAGCAATGAATCATTCCTATCATGCCTTCTATTCTTATTCCTATCTCTTTATTGTTGTATATTGTTCTTCACATTCTTTAGACAATATATTGCCCTGTGTCCATCTCTATGGTAGTTCCAACATTGCTATTGAAATGTTTCTCTTGGTCCTTATTTCATTGGACCTTCATCTCTTCTTATTTTTTGACCTACAAATGGTCTAATATCTCTTGCATGGTGTTGTCCCATGCCCTCTTGATCTATTACATGCACTTGTGGTCTTTCTTGTACCACCTCTCTATTCTCTCTCTCATCCATCCTTGCTTGTAAAGGTATGGCCTCACCTTCTAGCCTATATTATATTTCTTATCTTTGTTTTTTCCTTCTGAGAGTATCCTCAATATCCTACATCCTCATCACTAATGGAACAATCAACTGGGTCATTATCTTGACCAACTCATCCTCATCTCTATTAGACCTCTCCATGGGGCACTATACCTAGTTACACATCCTATATTTCACTTCAAAACACATATTGTTAATCTCATTCACAACCCAAAATAATTTTTTTCTAGATTTGATACCAAAACGATGCAAATCATATACCAAGAAATCAAAATCAACCTTGTTTGCTTAACTTAACTTCCCTTGCATTGGACTCTTGGACTAACTCTTCATTCAATGGTTTACTAATTTCACCTTGGGTTTGTACTTAAAAATGATTTGAAGTTGTTTATCAAGGTTTAAATTACCCTCTCAATCCATTCACCACCTTCCCATCACTTTCCAAGACCCATCTCAACCCCTTTCACAAATCTGTCAACTCTTCTTCAATCTTACTAGTCCTATGTTAAGCAATTTCACTTATGTAAAAAATTGTACCTTCTCAAATTTAGAATATAATTCTTGATAAAAATAACCTTTATCCTAATATTCCCTTTCACCAAGTTTCATAGCTTGACTCAGTCTCTAGATCACCTAATCCACTCCTTTTGGTTTCATGTTTAGGCCTAATAGGCCTGTCTGCCCTAATGAAACACACAACACCTTAAAAGAGTATGGATACATACACTAAAATACTTAAACCCTAAAAATATATTTAAATATATTAAGACCAGTATTTACACAAATTTTCATGACTTTTTGACGATCATAATTGTTTATATTCCCTAAACCCTAGTTGAGGGTTTCACCATACCCTATCTCAGCTAAGATCATAAAGAATTCAACTAGGGAATTTTTATTTCATTTCAATAAATCCAACTAGGTTATTTAGGTTTTTATTAAACCCATTAAACTTTTCCAATCCTTGGATATGGTTGTTTAATCCATTGTCATACATTTTTTACTTCAAAATCCTCTTGACTGTGACTGATAATGTTATTCTATAAGACTGTATTTAAAACTTGTCCACTTTTATCACATTCCTAAACAAAAAAAAGATTATAATTTTTTTAAATGGATTCAAACTAACTTACCTTAACATATTCAAACTCTTTTCCATTGATTAAAGGTCCCTTCTTTTTAAGGAAAACATTTACAATCCAACCTACATTCTTTCCCACAATGAACAAGGTTATTATAAGTAAATATATAATCAACAAGAATATAATTAGTGTTTCTTACATGTACCATCAATAAAAATTAAAAAAACCTTGGGAAACATAATTCCACTCTATGCCAATGTTCTTATCCACTACCCTCCTAAGCTCAGTTTATAGGCAAGAACATTATGCCAATGATAAGAGAATCTAAATCTATGTTCATGAAACAAGAACCATTTTACTTTATGATTTGAAACTAGTATCCACTTTATAACACTATATTAACCATCCAACACATTAGGAAACCATTAATATAGTCATTCATTATTTAAAAATTCACATAAAGTTATAAACAATAATCTTGTTTAACTCAGATAGGGGTCTGTTAACCTGTTTGTAAATACATCTCATTACTAGGGTATATGATGATCATTCCCTATAATAACAACCTCAAAACATGTTCATAAACCTTTAAAAAACATTAGAAACAACTTAAAACAAGCACTAATTATCATTAATTCCTTATAAAATCACATATACTGGTATTAATAGTAAAATTAACCTCAAAGGATCTATATTTTTCATTCATTCAAATAACACGGGTTCCAAAACATCCCTTTCATCTACATACAACTTGTATATGCTTATATATACCTCTCTATTCAAATATAACTCTCATTTTACCTTAATAAGCTTACATTGCTTGATTTACACACACACACACACACACACACGCACACACACACACACACACACACACACACACACACACACACACACACACACACACACACACACACACACACACACACACACCCACACACACACACACACACACACACACACACACAAACATATATAACAATAATCTTGTTTAACTCAGATAGGGGTCTGTTAACCTGTTTGTAAATACATCTCATTACTAGGGTATATGATGATCATTCCCTATAATAACAACCTAAAAACATGTTCATAACCCTTTAAAAAACATTAGAAACAACTTAAAACAAGCACTAATTATCATTAATTCCTTATAAAATCACATATACTGGTATTAATAGTAAAATTAACCTCAAAGGATCTATATTTTTCATTCATTCAAATAACACGGGTTCCGAAACATCCCTTTCATCTACATACAACTTGTATATGCTTATATATACCTCTCTATTCAAATATAACTCTCATTTTACCTTAATAAGCTTACATTACTTGATTTACACTATATATATATATATATATATATATATATAACCATGATAGTGGAATCATGACCATTTTAGGAACCTTATATATGATCTAAACCTATAAACATGTTTATTACATCTTTTTACACCTTCACACATTGTAAAAAATTCCTTAGAAAGATTACAAATTAAAATTTACTCAAAGAAGGTTTTGGCGATAAATCTATAATTCAAATTCTATGCCTCTTTAGACCAACTATACATCACCTATGGACTCTTACTAACCTATAAAACATCTATATATGAAATTAAGAACAAAATGGATAAAACTTGGGGTCATCATCAGATGCCCCTGCATCAATATGGTATCGATATAGGAATAAAACTCACGTTTAGGAGGCAATCTTGGTAATTCCTCTAGAAGCACATCATAAAAATTTCTAAGGAATGGATAATATTCAAAGGATGGTTCCTTATATTTATCCATTCATTTATATTAAGGATAAATTATTGGCATTATTTTCCTTGAGCCTTCTTGAGTTGCATTACATAAATCTACCTAAGCCTTAACTCTCTTTTCTCGCCCTGAATTTATGTTTGATTTTCAAAATTGTCTAAGCACTCAACCTTATTCACATAGCAATCAACCTTGTATTTATAATTCAAAAGTCAATTGAACCCTAAGATCACACCATATGATCTTAGTGGTGTTACATAAAGGTGTACTACTATTATGAATTCAACCAACCTAATCTTGGCTTTAACTAAACACTTGTCAAATTTGACTTTTGAATCATTCCCATATTGTATCGACCATGTATCTACCGTTACTTCTACTCTTATAGATAAATTATTAAGCATTTTAGGATTTATAAAATATTTTATAGCCTTTGTATCTATCAAAATAGAAATTAGATATTCAAACCAAATACTTGACAATTTTATAGGTGAAGCTTGAAATTCAACTTGTCGATTATCAACTATTGCATGAATACATTGCTAAAACACTCCTTGTGAAAGAGTAAAATCTATGTTCTTTGACTTAACTTGGGTACATTCACAAGCATAATGGTCACTTCCACAAATGAAGAAACCTCTAGGTGGTATTTTCTTATCAGACTGTTGGTTTCCCTTGAAATTGCCTTTGAAACCATTGCTTATTTTCTTATTATGTAAACCATTATTGAATCTAGAATTTTTATTTTTGAACTAAATCTTGGAGTATCCACTCCTCTATTTCTAGTTTTTCTTTTTAAAAGTTGGTTTAGAACTTCCAAATTTTTTATTAAACTTTTCCCTAGCTTAAGCAAGAGATTTCATCTTTTTTCCTACCTGACTAACTTCTCAAATACCTGGTCCATGGACATCCACCTCTCCACCAATTTGGGATTTTAATCCCATGATGAAATTCCTAATTTTAACCTATCATCTACCTGATACTGAGGTACATACTTTTGAAGTTTAGTGAACTACTCTTAGTACTCATTCACTGATAAGTACCCTTACTTTAGGTTCTAAAAATTTGTAAGCTTTTAGTTAGTGTATAATTGTGTAAGTCACCATGATCTAAAAAATATCACAAACTGATCCCAAGTAATGGTCATCAAGTTGAGATTCATTTCTAACTTTTTATTGGCCCACCATATAGCTATTTCACGAGGTAATTGGTAAGTTCCTCAAATTGATTTAGTGACCTTGAATTAGTTTTGAATCGCAAAATACTTCTCCATCTTATTCAACCATGCATAAGCTCCATTACCAAAAATAGTTCCATCGAACTTAGGTGGATTCACCTTTTTCATATCTCTAGCCAATTCCACAACCACCTCTACTCACATGTCCTAAGAGATTTCCTTCTCAATAGGGTGATATTCAGGTACATCCTAATTTAATTCATCTTCATGGACATTAACTTCCTATTCTAGGGATGGAATTTTTCCCTGGTCTCATTCATGGTTATGATAATCTGATCCAATTTTGATACTTCCTCAATGACAAATTGATTAGGATCAAATGGAGGGTTATTGTTATTGAATTTGAAGGCCCCTCACTAGATACTCTATCTTTCACCATTCTCCTTTATTTTAAATATAATGATATGAAAATGTTAGTGGACTCATTAAGTCCTAGAGTTTGATCCACAACTCTTATACCACATGTAATATCCCCATTGGGATTTGCTTAGAATAACATGATTTATTTAAAAATTTAATCAACATATTATTTTGTTAGATTACACCATGAGAATATAATTAGTGTTTTATATAAAACACTATGATTATGTTAACTATAAAATAAGCATATAACATTTATCTATCACTTATCACTATCATCAGATAGATAAAACATAACTGAATATAAAAAATAATTACAAATTTTTAGCCATGGCTGATACAATCATATAGTTACTATTGTCAATATACAATGAGTAAATAATTACATCCCATTAGGAATAATCTTTCAATAATAATAAATACAATACAAGATACAAGATATAAGGTTTCACAGATCTTGAGTTTCCTAAACTCTAATATCTATGGCAATCTCAAGTGTAGTCTCCAAATAAATACTATTATGGAAAGGGACAACATCATTTAAGTGATTTTACACACCAAACATAGACCATTTATCCCCTGTACAATATCCCATCAGGGAATGACCCTCCTTTCATGGATGAGTGGATAGTGATGGTGTGACAATCCAAAGAGACAAGTTATTACCTATATGTTGTAAGATTTCTAGTACATGATGTGTACCATAAAAAAAATACATTCTAACATGATATCACACCAACATAAAAATCATACATATGAATTGACAATGTCTAACTAAACATTACTTTATCCAAAGTTTTAAATAGTTATTTATCTCTAGGATTAGTCAAATTCATACACACCACTTGATCGGATCACCTTCATATGGCATTGGTAATGCTAGTAAGCTAGTGAAATCCATCTCACTACTTACTTAGTAACCACAATATGAGATTTAGTTAACATGAATATAACCAATAGTTCATAAGTATTACATCCTACTAGTAGGCATAAAACATGCTAAACATAGGAATAATCTAAAATGCATACATTTAGTCCATTAAATGTATGAATGAATCTCCACTATATTATTTATCACATTAATAATAACAAAAATAACAAATACAATTTATACCAACCAGATATAATCTATATTTAGACTATATATTTATAATTTATGTATATAGATTCAAATATAGTGTACTCTATGACATATGATAATATCATAGTTCATTATTCATGTATATAACTAATCAATTACAAACAACCAGTCATGATAAATAAAGTCATAATTCTCATGAAAACATAATCTTTCCTTTAAACAACTTATTATATTTTTAGTAAACTACATTCATATAGTAATGGTTTTCTATCCCTTAGAATCCTATGACTTATTATTATTTATAACAGATAGAGGCACACTTCTATATGTTGTATATGCATATGAGTATCTAAGTTCTCATGTCAATATTTTTCATTTATATGAGCACTTTTTCATACTAAATATACTCATGATATGTACCATATATAATTACTCAAAAATATATAAATACTGTATATAGATGTCAATAGTTATTTATAATTATAATAAAAGACTTCATATGATTTCATGAATCATTATAACTTTTCTATTTTAAAAATACATTGATGATTTATTATAAAATATTAATATCCCAAGAATATTAATGAATAGATTATTATAGTCAATAGACTATTTATATCCATATTCAGCTCTTCTTAAATCAAATCCGTATCTAGTTATAACATATAAACATTCACATAGTTTATAAAAATATTTAATCTTCCTAAACTTAGTTCAATATAAATCATAAGTTTCAAACTAATTGCTCAATCCAATAGATAATTACAGGTCATATTATCTAAGTGATACATATGTGAGATTTTATTATGTTTCAATTTAATGTCAACATGTACTTCTATTAAATGTTTTACTATTCTGTAATATGTTACAGTTTTACTAATAGGACTTACAACTAATACTCTTTTCACATAGGTAGTATTCAAACCATACGCTCTATATGTATATGTGTATGAGAAAACTAATTACTATTTTTCCCAACTTGACACCATATTATGTTATATAGATTATGAAATTATGATAGTCACCCTTATTTGCAAAAAATCCCATACAATAAAAAAAAACTTATAATTCAGATAAATTTATAAATATAAAAATGTAGTCCTATTATATTCAGTTCACTATATTCAATTCACCCTTATACATTATATTCAGTTCATTATTTTTGAATAATAAAAATATAGTTCACTATATTAATTATCATAATGCTTAGTTCACTGTATGTTATTTAATCAACTATGTGACTAGAATAAGGTAACTATGTACACTATATGCTATTTTATCATTATACATAGTTATTTATATGTTAGTTCGTGATACCAGTTTGTTATATGCTAGTTTTTGTTACTAGTTTGATGTACACTTATAGTTTATGATACTAGTTCGCTACACTTCACACATAGTTTGACATATGTTGCAGATTTATACCATAAAAATGCCTAATTTAGATTTCTTCATCCTTAGTAAAATGATTTAATTTACATATGAAAAGTTATCAACACATAATTTTATCTTTTAAATAATCACAACATGCTATTTATACATTTCATTATGTTAATTACTGAGATCAGGTTTTGGATATCAAATACATATAGTTTGTTATTTTGAATATCATTATACATATAGATCCAAACAAAACTTGATATCATATAATACACAAACACTTATATACACAATTTTTTTCCAAACTCAACACAAAATTTAACACATCACCTACCTTGCATAAGCTTTTAAATTGGAATGACATGATCTATAAGTTTTTCATTTGGTTTGATATCCCTTCTCCTCTTCACTCTGTTCCTCTCCTCCTCTTTTCACGAAACTCTCTTCCTTCTCCAAATTATGTTGCCCTTATCCTCTTATCCTCTCCATGTCACTGTCAACTTTCCTTTATTTTTTTTATTGAATGATTTTTTTTTTTTTAAAACTCCCATTTTAAAGCTTCACCATTCTCTCCTAAATCATTGCTTTCTTTTGATTCACCCCTAAATCATGTTTTAATCTAATTTTAACACAATTTATGTACAATACAATTAATTTATTGGTTATATTTCCTAATTATAAAAATCCATTACAATTACTAATTATAACAAAATACAATACAATTGCTAATTATAACATAATTTCTTTATTTGTTACTTATTATATGTAAACAATCCTCATGACTTAACAATAGTATGAATAATATAAAATCAATTATATTCCTTTCAATAATAATTGATATTTTGTACAACTATTATACCAATCCTAATAGTACTATAACAACACAATTATTGTGTCCTTACTATGTTATATAGTTTATCCATGTCTTTTTTATCTTTATATATATAAAGTTGTGTAAGCCATATAATAATATTCATGAATATCATAAACATAACTAGATAACATTTCAAAGACATGAGGGTTAGTCTATATATGGTAGCACCAGATACTATTTACTCAAATTTACATTCTCAAAAACATTAATAATCATGAATATATTAACATGATATAAATGTACCGTAACATTATACATCCAAATCTACTTATAATAACCATAATGAAATCACAAAAGATTAATTTCACATAATAATTAAATTGAGCTAACACACCACTAATATGCACAAATAATTATCTAAATACAAATAACACTAAAAATGTACTATTACTAGCAATTCAAACTATGCATATAATGTGTACTATCTAACATGGTGTGTGTATGGGTTATAGATTTTCCTCTATCATCTCCCAACACCTTCATTTACATCACCCTCTCTAATGATTCTCTCCCTCTATCATACTCTAAGGGATGAATCTATCCTATGTGAAACTCATGATAATAAGGTAGTTAGTCTATAACATCATGATATATATCATAGAAATATTTTTGTAATAATAAATCAACATGATTAGAATGTAAAAAATATACAATACAACTAAACTCATAGCTATGCAATCATGTAATCAAAAATAACATACAACTATCCCATAACAACATATGACTTAAGACTTAGTTAAATAATAATAGAATAAAATTTCCAATCATAAAAATCTATAGATATCAAGTAAATTTACTTAGTGAGAAATTGAGATGTAACACATTCTCTGCTTTCTGCATGCTCCCCAAGACTTTTGCTAAGTTCTAAGTCCTTCATTCTTAGGTTCTTCATTTAACATGGACATTTATTCCATGAAATTTGGTCCTTCTACACCATGGAATCCCAAGCCATGGACTTCCATACCATGGTCTTCTAAACCATGCCTTTCTGCACTGGTTATTCCTAAAAAATACTTAGCCAAAATTGGGGCCCACCACTACAATGAAACAAGTGAAATGTAGATGCATATAATTATTAAATAATAATAAATTAAAAAAAAAAAACTATAATTTTGTCAATGCTTATGTTTTACCTATTTTTTGTGTCATTTGATTGTTATCGCGTTTCCATTGTCCTCTTCATGTTAAATGCAACAGTATGAGGAAGCAAGTAAAAAATTTAGAGAAATAAGATTTCTAGGTACATGAGTTTATTTTCTTTATATGTAAAACACATACAAGTAATGTTTAAAATCACCTTGCTACCTTAATCTTTTATTTTTTTATTGGGTTACCTCATATACATATCACATAATCTTAAGTATAGAATATTGTGATCTTTCCAATAGCAATCTATTACAAAGACATATCTTTTTGTATTTGAATATTTGACCATATATGATCAATAATGGGTCTTGAAATGCATTTTGATTTTTAAGTAAAAAATTCATATTGCGGGTTTTGATGTATTATTCAAGCATCCATGAATTTTTATATTGCTTTATAATATCAATATTTAAATCACTTAAAATAAATGTGGATTGTACTCTACATGTATTTTTAATGCACGATCGATAACATAAAAGATATCTGAAATATTTGCACTTGGTGCCACATACCCATTAGCAATTACAATTGCATGCATATTGCTAATGATAATTACCATTATTACCTCAACAATATTTAATTTGTATTGCATAGTTTTGGAAATGCATATGTGTTTTTATGTAAATCACAATTCTATAAAAGCGAAACATTAAATTATAGTAAAAATGTTGTAGTAAATAGTCAGATATAATAGTTTTAACATCTAATGTAAACATAATATGTCATATTGCATTATTTCATAATCATTGAGTATGTCTTTCATGTGCGCTAATAATTTTATTGTGTTTAATGATGACATAATTGTGTGTTAATTATTTTTCAATCCATTTATTTTTTTCAATTACCATTTTGCATGTGCTCATAGCTGAGGCATTTTTGTTATGTTTTTATTGACCTTGAAATTTTCCATTTTCAATGGAGACAATAAATATAATGACTCAATTATTTTAAAATGGGATAATGTTGTGTATGCTAAGCCATGCTATTTGACTTTGGTAGGGTAAAATGCAAGGCCATCAACTGTTATACCTTGAGATCTATGTATTGTGTGTGCACATGCTAATTGTACTATAAGTTATTCATAATTTTTTTGGTGCACTTATTACATGTGTTTTGTATAGGCTTTACAACAAGGAAGATTAGAGTCCAATATTTTTGACAAGAGCCATGATATGGGTAAACTAACTTTGTGTATTAATGACATCCAATACAAGATCATTGAATTTAAACCACACTACATCTGTATCATTATCAACAATATATGCTTTAAATGTTCCATCCAAACCATTAACTAGGACATCTTCAATTTCATAATTGCCAACATATATTTTGACCAACATACCAGTTTTCAATAAAATAATGGGAAAAAGCATTGCTAGTTAATGACAAGGTTATTTACCTTCATATATAGTTTCATGTTCATTGATTACATGAATAGTGATAGTATTTACTAGTATAATATATAACATTAGAGCATTATGTTTAGTAACATCAATATTCTTGTAAAAACAATAGGGAAATGTTGGGCTATCAGGTGTAACTCACAAACAATTTCGATTCATATAATCTATGTCATTATATGTTTGTGATGTTGTTCATAGTAGATTAAGAACCATTATAAAGTTGTTGTCACTTAAATGCATTATTATTTACAAACATATATTTTTACTTGTTTTTAAAAAGTCATAGGAGATAATTTCATCATTTATTTTTAGATATTCAAAGATCAGAGAATCATTTACAAGTTGTACTTGAAAAAAGTCTCCATAAAAAAACATAACTAGATTTATAAAATATGTTGTAGGTATATGCATTATATCTTGTAACCTTTTGTTTATTGAATACAAGAAGTGTGAGCCTACGAATGATATTTCATATATGAAAAGAAGATGCATTTGGTTATAGTACTTTGATAATGTGTCTAGTTTCTCAAAGTTAAGTTGAATGAGTTTTGATTTGTTAAAAGGTAGAAGGAACACAAAATGTAATGTTATTCCTTCAGCATTGTATGTTGCCTTTCCACTGCATGCCAATATTATGCTCTTTGGCTTAATTTGGCCATTGTTAATGAAATTGTTATATAATTGGTATGAGATTTTGTATATCAATTTTATAGTGTACATTTTATCTATTCCAGCACGTCCAGTTAAAAAAAGTAAATTAGTTTCAATAGATCTTTTTATTTTTTCATTGATATATCTTTTATAATCACCTATTATTATTCATTCAAGGATATTTTTATTTTATAATAGTTACAATTATTAGATATGAATGGCAACTTGCCTATTTCAAAAGACTCTAGATTGTATTTTTTATCCAATTCTTTGAATAAATATATATCATATTTCAAATCATAATTTTCATGGGTAATAATAGTGTTTTCATGTTCTGTATTGACCATGTCAACATTTCCATCATCAAATTCAATATTATCAATAATCCCTTCTATGTCTCCCCAAATAGAGTTTATGCCATGAGTAAATTTGGCTTCATTTTTTCTAAGTCTTTTTCATGCAATGTATATGTAAAAATCTATGTATCAAAACCATGCTTTAAATTGTTTTCATTTTATCTAAAAAGGAAATATAATAACATTTTTTTCCTGTAATGATTTTCAAGGTCAAGATGTTTATTATACTTGATATACTGAATAACATGCAACTTATTTTGTAGACAATTTTTTTCCCATTTTTTTTGGTATTCAAAGACAAATTTAGTAAGGCAAATGCTCTCTAATGCTTCTAGTTATTGAACATAGTAATCTATTAAAGATTTGCAGATTATATATTATAATTTGTTGGATTCATGTATTATAAGTGTTGGAGGTTTTAGAATGAATGTACCTTCATCGGATGGAATTGTATTTATGAATATGCATTTTTTAGAACAACTATTCAAAGACAATGACAAAGTTATGTGAACAACTTGTTTAACAAACATTTGTTCTCTATTAATAAATGTGTTTCCAAGATTGTGTATCATTTGAATGGTATCTATATTTATTTCTTGATGCTATTTACAGATTTGTTGAAATCTTTTTGTCAATGACACATCAAGTTTTATCATATAAAATGTGAAATAAGATGTCGTAGAAAAAACATTAAACAAATTGGGCATTTGTATTTACTTTCCATAAATATGGCATTTTTTTATAAAATCTATTTGTCCATGCATGTGATGGCTTCTGTTGCAATAAAATTATTGGTTATTTAAGCATGCTTTTTATTACTTGTATATATTCACTTTCACTAATTTATAATTCCACTAAAAACATGTTAAATGTTATAGAATAATCATAATGTATGTTCTCCAAATTATTGTATATATGTATTGAGTTTTTTATAATCAAGTCATCTTTTTTTTAACATGGTTCAAGGATGATTATTTTCTACATTGGAGGAACATGGAAGTTGTATTGGTAGTGTGCCTTTATTTATTTTTCAAATTGTAATATGACGATGTTCATGTAATATGGATATGTTCCAATCAAGCATATTTGCATTAGAAGTTATATAGTTATTAACAAATCTTGTAATCTCAAAAAATTTATCCTTCTTATAAATTGGCATAGATTTGTTCCATAGAATAAAATGTGTATGTTGACTTCTTTGATTTTGGAATCCTATAACTAAAAAATGATTTTGTAACTATCCAAAGAAAGAATGATCTTTGTATATCATTTTTAGCATTGCGTTAATTCTATGTGTATAATATCATGTACATGTGACATTATTTTTCAATCAAGTAACTATGGTCAATCATATCAAATGTGGCATTTTTTTTGTTTGTTTTTATTTTTCACGTCTACTGTGTAATTCAAATAATGCATTTGTAACCAGTTTCCATAAATGTTTAGCAATAGAAAAAAAACAAAAAATGTTGGAAAGCCTAATTGGTGTATCATTGTAAATGTGTTTTTCATATATATTGTAAATAATATGATGATATCCATATTTTTTTGAAATCAATATACCCAATATTAGATTTTAATAGTTTTTATAAGTTTGGTTTATAATTTAAATGTTTTGATACAGGCTTTCTTCCATTTAGTTTACCTTTTCTAATTCTCACCCACATTGTTTTATCTATCTACTCAATGATAATTTTCATTGTCTTGAAATATATATTTTTAATATGATATGTAAATACACAGTCTTTATGATTCAATTCCCACTAAACAATTTTTGTGCACGAAAATATAGTTGTAATAATTTCATCACATGGGTCACCATAAAAAAGTGTTGAAAAGTTCATTTCCTTAGCATACTTGTCTTTAAAAGTTCCAAGTGGTTGTTGGTGTTCTACTCATGCAACTTGCATCATTTTATCTTGCAAGTCATGAATGCTTCTTGATTCTATGAATCTATGTAACATAGTCAAAGTGGTGATGCATTCTTAACCCTCATCACTTGTTTTACTTTCTTATAAAGTACCAATAATGTATAAATCAACATTGTCATTAGTGTGTAATGATTGTTTCCAGTGTCTTATAATTTTAAAATTTTAAAATTGATACAATTTTCTTTTACATAATTTCTTCAAGGCATGCATGATAATATTTGGATGAACTATCCCTTTTTGATATGCATTATTGTATTCTAATTTTATTTTTATCTCAATGATAATTTTAGATGATTCATCAACAAGGTATGGAAATGCTTTTTTTAATATGTCAATATTAGATGGCACATTGATCATTGCATCAATTAGTTTGATTTCAAGTTTTTTATATCCTAGTTCTCTAATCTATGAAAAAGTAATCCATAATGAAACAAGTCACTCTTCTAGTTTTTTAGCATTTGAACACATGTCAAAGGTGCATTTAATGAAATATGTTGAGGCATTGCATATTTGGGAGCAATTCCATTCCTCAATGTATTATTACATCTGACTCTTTTTTTTTTAACAATTTATTTTGTTTGCATCAACTTTTCATATATTTATCTTTTTATTTGCTTGAAATATATCATGTTATATTTGAAATTTAGCTTATTACAAATAAAGAATATATGATTTGGTGTATCATTGAGGTATTTTATGAATTGTTTTGTTGCATTGCTTTCTTGGCTATGCACAACGGATTTGAACATACACAAAGATGTTACTAGAGTCTTAATCAATGGGTGATTTATTTTATCATCCTTATTCATCATACATTTTTGATGTATAATTTTCCCTTGATCTTACATGAGACACTTTAGATAATTGAAATATTTTTTAATGCACTAGGTGATGTTATCTCATTTGTATTGCCTGTTTTACACATTTTTTATCTAAAATTTTGCTTAGATTTCATGCAAGATGCTTTAGAGAATGAAAATGTCTAAATAAAATAGATGATGTAATATCATATGTATTGTAATTTTTAATGTTAGTGTTGGGCATGCATCTCTCTATTAATGGTTCATAGTGAATATAATTCATTTCTATTTCAAAGAAGAGTCTATTATAATTTATTTTTGGTTGTAGAGAATTTGAGTACATCTTTGTTATATGCATTGAATGAGTTAACCAAAGATGAATTTTTAATCTAGTAATATGGAAATCCACTCAAATTAGAGTCACCCCCCTCAATGTTAGTTTGATTCAATGGTTTTGCCAAATTTACAATATATTCTTTCCATCTTGAGATTTTGTTTACATTTTGTGTGAAGCTATAATTTAACTTTGTTTCGATGTAAGACAATGATTTTTTATCTTGACACAATACTACATTACAAAATTGCTAGGATATATAATAACGGAGGCATTGTGTATCAAATTAAAAAAAATTTAATAGATAAATTGAATTAAATAAGCTTTTACCACAATGAGAATCAATTTCAGTAAGTCTATGTAAGCTATTACTTTTTATTATTGTAAAATCATTGTCCATTACAATCCAATATCAACACATGTATTTGAAAATTGAATATGCACAAATGACATTGTGTATTTTTTATTTTATTTTGCAATACAATGGATCATAATGCCCATAAATAGGATTGATGCCATATAATAAGACCAAGTATGGAATCATTTTACATTGTTAATTGAAGCAAAGATATCAAATTTTTCTTGTGAATGACCAAATGCATATTTGTATATTTAGGCATCTAGCTAGCCAATGTATATAAAAGTTGTCTCATAATAAATTAGTTTCATTTGTAGAATAGATACATGACATAGATAGCTACATTCTATGAAAATATATTTATTCATCATGAATTCTATACAAGATGAATAGTTCACAAGGATCTAGTTCTAGTTCATGTGATTTAATTACAGTTGCATCACCAATATGCAAATAATTTAAGAAATAGTCAATGATACCATTCTTAGCTGTGAGGGTGTACATTAGAAATGTAATAATACATGAAATGTGTCAAAGAGGAAATAACCAATATTTTACTTAAATAATTTATCTCAAAAATATGATATTCACTGAGGGCATCATCAATTTTACTATACTGTTTCATTATTCGTTGTTCATAGTCTTCTACGATTATCAAGGTTTCTAATCTTTATTCATACTATCTGTCATAATTATCAAAAGTAAAATCCATTGCTTTTAGGAAAAAATAACAACTATAGCTATACGGTAAAATGCACACCTTAACTTTGTTATTTGACAACCTTGTTTTTTAGTCCAGCATACTATTCCAAGTTCCTATATACAAGTAAAAAAAACATTAACTAAATAACCAGTAAAAACAAATTATGTATATTTTATAGACAAAAAAGGAAGATTAATTGAAAAAATAATAAAATCAAAAGACTTTGATTTTTTTTTGAACAACCAAATACCTATGGACTATAAATATATCAAAAAAATAGATCTCTTAATAAAGCCACTGTCCATATAACTTGATGACTGCTCAATGAGAAAGACTATAATTAAAAGTTAAATTTAATTCCTATCTTCTTATCAGGATGAAATAATTGAAAGAGATTTTGCATTTAGAACAAAGAGTAGGTGAATTGATAAGACATGAATGCAAGATACAATTATGATTAATTAAATTCATTAAATGAGATAATTAATGAAAAGAACATATAGATGAAACTGACTTGCGATCTGATAAGAAGGTTGATTCGAAATATTTTTTTATGGTTTGGAAAAATGTGGAAAAGATAAGTGTCACAATGGGAAAGTTGACACATGGCAAAAATATAAGAGTTGATACAATTATATTTTATATTAGAATTATTTTATGTGCTAATGGGTGTTATGTTGCAGATGTGGGACCAAACTGGTAATTTACTTACATTACCCCATAACCATTCAACATCCAACCTTGCCACATAATTATATTAAGCCACCAAGATATTCCACATATCCAATTAATTTTTCCACCCATTTTCCTATTTCCAAAATAATTTTAATATCCTATTTTATGGTTATTAAAAAAACCATGGGATATGTTTTAATTAAATCCAAATTAAATTAAATCCCAATTTTAATATCCTATTTTTTAAGGTTTTAAACACTATTGGATATTTTAAATCTTGTGTCCCAAATTTAATTATTCCCCACCTTTACCTTTTTCCACATGAAAATTTGCATGATTTTAATTAAATGGGATATTTTAAAACCAAGTCCAAAAAATAAAATTTAACCCACTTCCACGTGGATCGATGGTTTGTATTTAGTAAGGGACAAATTTTAATAAACTTTATGCCCCCATTATCCTCATTCCCACGTGGGACATCCATTTAACTTTGGATGGGGGAGATTTAAGTGGGATATGTTTTGTTTTTAAAATTAAAGTCTAAACTCCTCTACCATGCATGATTTGTCATTAATTATCCTCTTAATTATATTTTGTATTAAACTTATAAACATTAAACATGCATGCTTGATCTGGGTGATAATTTGGGCAACGGTTCTACCCCAATTGTTGGCAGAACTTTCGAGAACCATAACTTTTGAACCATAGCTCCGTTTGAGTCCCTATTTGAACCATTGGAAAGATAAGAATGAGGAGAATGTGATGAGATGATGTAAGATAAGATCAATAGTTTTGAACCCCATTTCCTCAATGAAAGTGCCTAAAAACTCAATTTTAATAGTGTTGTCTAAAGATAGTAAGTTTCTAAAAATAGTAATTTCTTGAATTCTGTGTTATTGTAAATCATAGAAGTTGAACCAATTTATCTCCCTCAAGATTGGTGACCTTAAAAATCCTCCTCCTAACTTCAAAATATGTATAAATAAAGATGTATCTTGAGAAGGAGGTCAGACATCTCTTCCCAGAGATAAGCATATGTTTGTGTTTGCAATCTTGTGAGTAATAAAACATCTCTTCTCAGAAAAAGCATTATTATTGTATTATTTTTGTGTTCTTAAAATATGTTTCAAACAAAAACCCTGAGTTTTGGATCAATGCTACCCACCTTTCTCTCCATAAAGAGCCTTTCACTTGCCTTTTTCATGGTTGGTGAATTAAATGAATGATGCATTGGTTTTTTATAAGCACTTTATTAATTAAAGCATGGAGTTGGAACTTCCCTTTAATTATGGGATTTTAATTCCTTTATTGAATGTATATAGTTTATCTAGAGTTTAACCATACTTCAGGCATAAATAAAAAATTATTAGTCAATATTGGCTATATGGCAATCTTTATATATTGAGGATTATCATTATTCAGAGAGTTTACAGAGACAAAGCTACTTATAGAGAGTAGCTGAAAGCCAATAGAGATGGACATGTTGTTTATTTTTTGATGGAGAAGGAATGTTACCAAGAATTTCAAGCAGAGATGGTCTATATAGATGAAGGTCTATTTTGCTTGAAGAACACATGTTATTTAATTCAGTGAATTGACCATGTTTAATTTTATTCTTGAGTCCTTTTTATCCTGTATAAATTACAAAGATTTTTAAGCTAAGGATATTTTTATAAATCCTTTAAGAGTATTATTTTCTCATGTTGAGAGAATTAATATCCCATACAAGAGAATTATAAGCATTTGCATATATTGTTTGGTTGAAAAGAAGAACATTTTATGTGCTGCAGACGAGTTCTTCATCTCACATAGAGTTGCAAGTTTTCTTATACCATTTATAGATGTAAGTTTTTAATTGTATTTACATCTTATTTATAATGGAATGATTCAGATAAAACTAGGGACATAGCTAATTGGTGAATCCTGTAAACAATATCTTGTCTCTATTTTTTTTTAGTTTTTTAGTATTTCATTAGTTTTAAATTATTCACTGATATTTGGAGTTAATTATGTAAAATTGGATAAGAGACTATTTGAGAGATAAAAATGTGAATTGAATATTTTTCACTAAATAATAAATATACATGAGTTTACGAAATACTCATAATCAAAATTGTTCAAACAAATTCACATTCAGAGTTTAAAAGTTAATTCCTTTTAATTAAATTTTAGAAAATGACTTATTATCTCTTTAAAATCCATTTTGAATAAAATAGTATTTATTATCAATAGGCTAATTACTATTCATGAATCAATTTGAAAAAAAGAGTTTTGATTCAGAAATAAGTTTTCAGAGTTTTCATTCACTCATATTCATTTTTAAAACAATAAATTTAATTTCTATTTAATTTAAAGGAAATTGAGAATAATCCACAATAAATTCTAGTTTATTCAAGGAATTGAGAATTTTAGTATCTGATTATTAAAAATTATTTGATTTATCAAAAAGATAAACCTAGTTTTTAGATCATTTTTGGTATTAGAGTAGGTGATTTCAAGATTTGCTTCAGTTTCTAGATATACTTCAGATTGGAATTTGTTTTTGGATATCAAATATTGTTATTATTCTTCTATTTGATTTTATTATGTAGGTTAGCTAGTGCAAAGGAAAATTTGAAGATGTTCCAATTTGCTATAAGAAGACAAGCTTATAACAACCAAGGTTTTAAAGTCACTAGCCTTGCATGATCAATATGGATGAAGAACACAATATATGGTCACTTGAGATGTGAGATGGTGTTGAAAGAGGATAAAAATGTATTCCTTTAGATGAATTCAAATAAAATGCAAGGCATTTTCAATGATGCACATCTAATAAGAATTCATTGTAGTCCTATACCATTCTTACGCAGAGGACAAATTAAGGTATGATAGAAATCTAATTTTATATTGGTATTGACACAATATTTTGGTCTTTGATAATTAATTGTGTAGCTTTTATTTTTGGATTATTAATCATATTATATATAACTATGTCCTTGATGATATGAACAAGTAAAAAGACCAATTCCATGGTAAGATATAGAAAAGGAAATAAAACATTATTCAGGATATTGAATAGGTTTTTGCACTTTATGGATTGAGTTTTTAATTAGTTGATAAGTTGGTTTATGTTTCACAGCTTTGTTAAGAGTTGCAGGAAAAAAATAGGAAGTTGTTTAAAACACCAACAATATGCTAAATAGTACTCAATAGGTGCACTTCATAGTTTTTAAATAGGTATAAGTTGTTCTCAAACGTAACTATGTTTGCACATTTTTGGTTGAATCATTTGTGTAAGGTTACTTTAGGAGTAAAATATGTCTTTGTTTGGAATTATTTTTGAAATCCTTTTGAAAATTAAAATGGATCATCTAACTCTTGTTAAGATAGATTTTATCAGATGAAACCTCCTATTTAGTTGTGGAAACCATGAAAAGGGAACAACCCTTATCTTGATAGAATGGTTTAATTGAATAGCTTTGATAAATCATTACTATAGTATTGCATAGTATGCTTAGAATCCCTTCAAACACTATTTTAGAAAATTCTTAACTATTGAATTTAGAGAAGGAATTTTGATAAAGTTGTGTTTGGAAGATTATTTTGCTATCTCTTATTTTAGTTTTCCATTTTAATTAAATTTTGGAAACTAATTTAGTTCGATGAGTTTTGGAGGTATGAATCAAGGACTAGTCAAATGGTGAAGGAAACCTTGAGACATGTTTAAAATTATTAGTTTTCTCCTCACATTTATATGATATTTACTTATAATTACTTACAAAGTTGTGGGTTTGTAAAGAGGCTTTTATTATGGAAATTCTCTAAGTTGACATTGGAATTTGATAGGTACAGTGAAAGATTTAATAATCAGTTTTAGGGACATAATAGTTAGCTATATTGTTGACATGATGGTGATCACATCTATTTCCTTTGATTATTATTTCATGTATTGTGTATATTGTGCAGTTATAACCTTACGATAGACAAATTCATTGCATGTTTTTATACTTTGCATATACATTTAAGTCCCATAGTATTATGGGAAATATTTGTAAATTCAAGTATACATATGTTTCTGTTGTTTATAAATCCTATAGGGTATGCACATTTGATTTCCATTGTGTGATATTGGATATAACAAGGAGAACACCTTGGCCTTCATGTAGTGCAGGGGTTGAGAGAATTTGCCAGATGTTGTGACTCTTTTTGGTAATAAGTCATTTTGGTAGAATGAGTAAAGAGTTTGTTTTACTCTCCATAATCAAGTTTTAGTTTTAGTTGGATAGTTGACTTTTTGCAGGGAAGTTTTTATAACATCTTGTTTCACTGATATTTTTTTAAATGAAGTTTATTATGTCATTTTGATGTATTGACTTCATAACTCCTTCATATGCTATTTTTTGGCTCTTTTATATTTGGAATTAGTACAAAAATATTGTCAATGGTAAGAAGAGAACTCACAGAGATTTCGGTTAGTTGGATTATTTGGAATTTTGGAGACCAAAAGCCTCTTATTAGGGAGGTTTAATCTAGAGGAATTTTTATGGTTTGGAAAAATATGGAAAAGACAAGTGTCGTAATGGGAAAGTTGACATGTGGCAAAAATATAAAGAGTTGATACAATTACTTTTTATATTGGAATTATTTTATGTGCTAATGGGTGTTGTGTTGTAGATGTGGGACTAAATTGGCCATTTACCCATATTATCTCGTAACAATTCAACATCCAACCTTGCCACATAATTCTATTAAGCTACTAAGATATTCTTCATATCCAATTAATTTTTCCATCGTAATTCCTCTATTTTATCATTTTCAAAATAACTAACCCTATTATCCTATTTTATGGTTATTAAAAAAAATAGGATATGTTTTAATTAAATCCCAATTTTAATATCCTATTTGTTATGATTTTAAACACCATTGGATATTTTAAATCTTGTGGCCCAAATTTAATTATTCCCCACCTTTACCTTTTTCCACATGAAAATTTGCATGGTTTTAATTAAATGGGATATTTAAAATAAAATTTACCCCGCCTTCCATGTGGATGGATGGTATGCATGGTTTGTATTTAGTAAGGGAAATTTTTTAATAAACTTTATTCCCCCATTATCTTCATTCCCACATGGGACATCCATTTAACTTTGGATGGGGGAGATTTAAGTGGGATATGTTTTGTTTTTAAAATTAAAGTCTCAACTCCTTTACCATGCATGCTTTGTCATTAATTATCCTCTTACCTATGTTTGGCATTAAACTTCTAAACATTAATTATACACGCTACCCACCTTTCTCTCCACAAAGAGTCTTCCACTTGCCTTTTTCATGGTTGGTGAATTAAATGGATGATGCGTTGGTTTTTGGTAAGCACTTTATTAATTAAAGCATGGAGTTGGAACTTCCCTTTAATTATGGTATTTTTATTCTTTTATTATATGCATGAAGTTTATCTAGAGTTTAATTGTACTTCAAACATAAATAGAAAATTGTTAGTCAGCATCGGCTATATGAGAATTTTTATATATTGAGGATTATCATTATTCAGAGAGATTACAGAGGAGAAGGAATGTTATTTGGAATTTAAGGCATGGACGGTCCATATAGATGAAGGTTTATTTTGATTAAAGAATATAGGTTATTTAATTTAGTGAATTGACTGTGTTTAATTTTATTCTCAAGTTCTTTTCAGTCTGTATAAATTATAGAGATTTGTAAGCCAAGGATATTTCTATAAATATTTTGAGAGTATTATTTTCTTATGTTGAGAGAATTAATAGCCTATACATGAGAATTATAAGCATTTGTAGATATTATTTCTAGTTGAAGAGAAGAATGTTTTACGTACTACAGATGAGTACTTCATCTCACACAGAGCTGCAAGTTTTCTTAAACCATTCAGGGATGTAAGTTTTTAATTGTATTTAAATTTTATTTATAATTGAATGGTTCAAATGAACCTGAATGAACTTGAAGACATAGCCAATTGGTGAAACCCGTAAACAATCTCTTATCTCTATTTTTTTTAATTTTCTAGTATTTCATTAGTTTTAAATTATTCATTGATATTTGGAAATAATTATAGAAAATTGGATAAGAGACTATTTGAAAGATAACAATGTGAATTGAATGTTTTTAACTAAACAATAAATTTACATGAGTTTATAGAATACTCATAATCAAAATTGTTCAGTCAAATTCACATTCAGAGTTTAAAAGTCGATTCCTTTTAATTAAATTTTGGAAAATGACTTATTATATTTTTAAAATCTATTTTGAATAAAATAATATTTATTAGGAGGCTAATTACTATTCATAGATTAATTTGAAAACAAGAGTTTTGATTTAGAAATGAGTTTTCAGAGTTTTCATTCACTCATATTCATTTCTAGAATAATAAATCTAATTTTTATTTGATTTAAAGGAAATTGAGAATATTCCACAACCAATTCTATTTTACTCAAGCAATTGAAAATTTTAGTATTTTATTATTAAAAACTATTTGATTTATCGAAAAGATAAACCTAGTTTTTGGATCAAGGGTAGAAGGCATCTTGAGGAAAATCTTCTTGAAAGAGATCTTAGATAGAAGAAACAAGTAAGATCTTGAAACATCACTCAATAATAAATGTGACATCTTAGTATCCACTTTAATTTAAAACTATTTTAGAAATGACAATGCGACAATTTACACATTTTATTTCTCTCTAACCTTAATTGTATTAAAGACAATGGACTATTTATAAATAACACTCCAAAGAACATGCTAATATTTATTTTTCAAACAATAGAAAAAAATCTATAATATCAATTTCAAATTATTTGTTTCGCTAATAAAAAAAACTAATTCAAAAGTGATTCCTATATGTAGACATATTGAAAAGAAAAAAAGGATGGAATTACATATGAGTGAAAGCTATTCACTGAACAATAGAAAAAATGAAACTAGTCTCATGCAATCTATAAATTTTGTTCTTATAATGATATCTGACCCATGCATATGGGCACAATGTAAACTCTATCTTTACATGGGCCAGATATAATATGTCTATAGTCTATGCCATATAGTAAAAGACCAATGCATTCCCTATAACGAAATTTATCCATCTTATGTAATATACCCTATGTCATATGCAAAAAGAAATATATCTATTTAAAAAAAAAATGAAATACTTACCTTAAAAAGGAAACAACTAAACAATACCCAAGATCCAAGAACATAACATAAGAAAAATATGATTTATGAATTCAATGCGTGTAAGTAGAATATTGCAAATGTTGTTGTAAATTTTTTCCTATTCTTCCTTGACAAATTAAAAACCTTGGTGGTTGACAAAATGCCAAATATTGTTTGAGTACTTATTTGTATGCCGTAATGATGCCAATGCCAATGTGAAAAAATTGCCTATAATAAGTAAGCTACAAAATTCTATAAATTTGACATGTTAGTTTTGATATGCCTGTGTAAGTCTTAAAACCTAGTTTATTTATTTTTGGAATCATAAGACCATAATGAATTCTTTTAAATAGAATTGTTTTAGAGTATTCAATACTTTAGATCACTAGACAGTTAAATGGTATCAAAGTGGAAAATAATTTAAAATTATAAGACCTTCTATTAAAGCAATTATTTTATCGATCACCTATAAAATAATCTTGTCTCATCACTAAAAATCTATAATATTTTAGAAGTGAAAAACTATTAAATATTTTTTAAATGAAAAAGAGTAGAAAATTATGATACCTCCTACACAAACAAACTGATAACACATGTCATTCACTATTCACCCTAGATACAAAGGCTTGAAACAAATTTTAATATTAAAATTAATCCACCAAACAAAAAAACTTTGCAAGGTTCATAACTTTCCATGCAATAATTACTTTCAAAATTTCAAAAAAAAACAGTCCTACATCAATCATGCAAATTTTTTATTTTCCATATTTACGATATGCAACAATATAAAAACATAACTTTTAATCTATGTTATTTAGTAAAAAAATTGAATAATTTAAATGAAATTTTATTTGAAAAATAAAGCTAGCGCTGCTACCACACAAAAATCATCTCTGTATAAATCATGATCCATGCAATTGAATTTTTGTAAGATTATTATTCTGCATTAAAATTCACCCTTACCAGCGTAACATCAAGCAATTGCAGTAAAGTTGTAAGTTAGCAATAAAAAACTAAATCCCATCAAAATATTTAACGTTAAAAAAATGATCCCTCCAACAATAAACAAGAAGATAAAAATTTAAAATATTGTCACTCTATCTAGACTGGGTTGAATATAAACTACTTTGCCTTTAACAAACTTGTTTCCACTTCCACTATGCAGATGCAATTACAGAATGGATAAGTTCATTCTGTTAATATCCAACACTGATCACTTGATAGTTGACTAAGCCCACATTAATGCACAAATAAAAAATGCATTTATGAAATAACTAAGATAAATATTATTAAATTCATTAAAATTTACCCATGTAATGGAAAAATAGATCTTTAAAGTTGATGTTTTGCTCTCATAAACATCTCTTCAAATCTTATGCTTGCACAAATATTTTACATTAAATTTTAAGTATATACTTATGTGCAGTTTACAAGGACAATGACAATCATAAATAGATTAACAAAATATTGATTATTTGAGAATATATTATATATATTATGTGCATTCAAGATTTGACCCTGACACTTCATTATTGGTTTAATGCTAGAGCTCAACCTACTAAGGTGACATTCTACGTCTAGTTTTTTTTATTAGACTCTCAAACCTTTAAATATCATGTAGAATTCTTTAAAAAAAAAATGTATGTCACTTAATGTTGTTCACAGGCTAACAATGAAAGCTAAAAATGATGTTGTATTTCACATTTTTAGAGCCATATAAACCTATACTAGACCGTACAAATCGGAAAACTTAAAATAAATGAGTTGGCGACCGAAGAATAACATTGTATAAATGTAATAAATAAAAAAAATTAACCAAATTTTTCATATAAATTTTATAATATTCCCAAATAAAACCTTGGAAATATTCTAAATTTATATGTAAAAACTTCAAAAAAAATATATAATTATTAAAATCATATACATTCTAAAAAAATGATTAGCTAAAACAAAAATGACTAATTGAAAAGTGAAAACATTAGTAACCTTCTTGATATAGATTAATATAATATTTTCTAATTTCTTTGAGTTCTTTTTCTATTGTATAATTTATAAATAAACATGCTTGTGAATCTAGTTCCAATTTATGAATCTAGTCCCAAGTATTTGTAACTTGACATTGTCTTGATTAGACTTATTTTAGCACCTATCATTATTGTTATTTATTCTATTTGTATGTCAAGTTCTTTCATATTGTGTCATAATTTTTTTAAAGAAACCATGTCGATTTTTAAAATTATAAAATGAAACTGCAATTTAAAAAAAAATTGTGTCAATTTTTTTTAAGCAAGCATATTTTTGAATCTGGTCTCATTTATGAATCTAGTCCCAAGTATTTGTAACCTAACATTGTCTTGACTAGTGTTGTATTAGACCTTATCACTGTGTCTTTGTTTTCTATTTGTATGTTGAGTGAGTTCATTCTACTTCATAATTATTTAAAAAAAAAACTGTCAATTTTTATAAAAGAGTATCAATTTTTTTTAAAAAAATCTGTATCAATTTTTTTAAAAAGAAATAATAAACTGTGTTAATTTTTTTAAGTAATAAATAAAAAAATTAGTGCATTATCATTCTTATCCTTCTTGTAGGTGATTTCCTTATGTCTATTTTTTTTTTTTTTGAAAAAAAATGATTCTCTTTTTATTATGGTGGTTTTCAACACAATCATTTAGGTGGTGTAGCTAACATAATGCTTTTGTATAAAACAATTATTTTCTTCGACCACTTGCACTTAGTATGCGAATCTGAGTTATGTACCTTATATTGATTTGTTTTTATGTTTTCTTTTAGGTAATAAAATTGAATGTTCAATGGGGACATTAGATGATTTTTTTTGTAAATTTAATTTTTATTGGGGTTTAAATAATTTGGATTTTTTAAAATTAATTTTTAATGTTAAAAAATAGGGTTGGTTTGGTTTGTAACTTTCTCAAATTAATTAATTGTTTGAATAGTATATTCTAAAATATTAAGTGAATTTCAAATAATAAATGGCTCTCCACTTTTAAAAGACCGTTGCAACTAATAGGACCCTAAAATCTTAATTATGATTACTTCAACCTTAATTTGGATTACTTCAACCTTGTTCTTCATAACTAAAAAGACTTTTCTTTGTTCATAAACATATATTGGGATTTAGAAATTAGAATTTTCTTCCATCTTTAAAATTAGTTATTTACCAAATTTAAATTTAAAAGTTTAAAAGATGTGTTGGAAATATTGTATTTAATATGCAAGAATATTCATGTAAAATTATATTATAAAAGATATGAATATGAAAAATCATATATTTTTATGATATGAAAGATATTTATATAAAATTATAGCATTAAAGATATGATTATGAATAATTATATATTTATGTAATATGTAGAGTTTATTTTAAAAAATTCTTAAGGAAATAGAGACAACATAACCACCTAATCAATATTGTTTTTTGCTAACTCTTGTAACAATTCAATGATGTTTCATCTTCCTTTATTTTATACCAATATATTATTCTATTTTTTATAATAATTAGTGAAACAAATATACATTAGAAAGTATGTAGATATTATACATCCACCTCTCAAATCTTATATATACATTTGCATAATAAAGCTTTGTAATTACAAATTTAATCAAGTGTCTATTGTTTTCTTTGTTTTTTCCCTTATTTTATCTCACTATGATATATGTTTTGACCTAAATTATTCAATATAGCTTTTGCAATAACCCATTCAATCTAATAAATGTGATTGTCCATTGAGTCTCCTCCTAGGTCCCAAATTAGTAGTATCAAAGCATATAAACTCATTTAATCTCATAATGGTACCAAAGTTATATCTAAAATCAGTCTCTATTTGTATATCCACTCATATGAGGAATGATTATAAAAATTCAGGGATCTAAAATCATATCACTTCATCATATATTCCTTCACATATAGATGACAAACATATCAAATACAAAGATAAAAATATATGAAATGTTTTAGAAAATGATAGAGGGTGCTTTGTAAAAGAAATCAATAAAATTAGAAGAACATCATGCATGTGAATGTGAAGGTATTGTAGATCATTTCACTCAAATTATTGAGCATGTTGACATTCTACCAACACATCCCATTCACAATGACCTTTTGGTGGTCACTTACCATGTAAGGTACAAGTCCATCTAGACATCCCTATGTTTTAAGGAAGAATAGATGCCTAGATAACTGGCTTAATCTAAGTTGTTCATACTATGCAATAAATCATTTCTTTGACCAAGAAATTATTACATTCGCTCTTCTGAAAGTTTCTTTATTCATAAATAAATGGTGGAATAACTACTACACTGCACATGAAACACGTGAAGATGTTGGTTTAGACATATTTGTAGATACCTAGAATGGTTTTGTAGAAGCATTCAAATCAACTTGTTACCCAATTGGAAATTGTGATGATCAATACATCAAGTATTCTCAGTTGCATAAAGGTCTTGGTCAATTTGTGCAAGAATACACAAATAATTTTATTATTTTAGTTTCAATATAGCATGTTTAGGAATCTAAGATTTTTTTTTTTGGGGAGTATAGGTTAGGCTTGAAACCATATATCCAATCTAATATTGATTTTCACTAAATTTATGCCATTGGAGAAGACTACATATTTGCTTGTAAGTTTGAGGCAAAGGCTAAATTGAATACTAAGAATTAATATTCCAAGTCTTAGGGAAAGCCTTATTTTAAACCTTTCAAGAAATGAGCATTTATGCCATCCTAAACATGGCAATGGGCATTCGAGCTATCCTTAGAATAAGAAAACACCATAAAATGCTTAGAATAAGTAGTCTAAGCCTAGAAATTTATGTTTAGGTCATAATTCTAATAATCACTCCAATGAAGAGTGTTGTGCTAGAAAATGTCTACCTACATAGATTGAGACAATAGGTACAAGGACTGTAGCATTAGAAAAAGGTGAGTAAAATATGGATTTTGAACCTAGTGCTATGTTAATTGTCATAAATATTACTTCTTCCTCCAACACTAATTCAAAGGAAGCAAAAATATTTTTCCAATCTAAAATGTGGATCATTGGTCCACTAGTACACTTCATAGTTGACAATGGAAGTAAGAAGAACTTTATTCCTCCTAAATTAGTTTGAATACTAAACTTGCCACTAATGCCTCACCCACAAACATAATCAATTAGATGGTTTAGTGTGGACTTTACGAAACATGTCACTCAATAGTGTCATTTATTGTACAAATGAATCATTTTCAAGGTCTAGTCCTTTGTGATGTAATTCCATTAGAGGTATGTCATGTTTTACTTTGAATTTATCATATTTTCACCATTGACATGCACTCAATAAAGTAAATCCTAGAAATATTGTCATAGATGTTGGTGATATGAGATACTACATATCTAAAGTAGCACCTAAATTTTCACTCATTAGTGTGTATAGACATTTAAATTTATTAGAGACCCTTTCCCAGAGATTATTTTCCCCAAATTATCATATATGATATTTTGGTGTATGTATGCATATTTATAGGACTTATTCGACCCCTATTTAAAACTCAAGCCTTAAGAGAATAATTAACACTTATCATAATATATTTGTTGGCATCCTTGGACTAAATATTATATGTTATCATGATCCTCATTAAGATATGACCCTTTATTCATTCTAGGTCATAAGTTTGCCCTAACAAAACATGTGCCTTGTACAAGTTTATCCCATTTTCCTTTGTGTCTCCTTTTACTCATTTTTTTTGATATTGCACATTTAAATTTCAAATGTTGCTTGACACACCCAAATTGTCTTATAATACCCTATATATACAATTCATCATAATCCATTTAAAAATATGAAGAAATAATGTAAAAAGGAACAAAAAATATGATTATCAAAGATCAAGACCTAGTGTAGAGCCAAACATCAAATATCATCATTCCTCTTACTTCAAGTTGAGCTTCATTGATTTATATCTTACACAATTGTGAGGAGTTTTTTACATTTTTTTCTCATCATCCTTTTATATCAAATAAATGTGTTATGTTACATTTAGTTCCATAATTACTTCTAGGGAAGAGGAGGTTCATCTTTGCTCAGGTTATTCCATTAAAACCCACTCAAAACTACATGGATGCATTATTAAAGAATGTGGGATACATATTATTCATGTTTATTTGATAGTTTCCAAACTTCTTAACCTATTATTTGTTTTGAGTTCCAAGCTAGATCAAAGATAAGGAATCAACAATTTAACGTATTCTACCAAAAATATTTAAAAAATGAAGGTGCAAGAAGATAAAAAATAGGAGGTGACCTAATGAAAAAAAAAAGGTTTCACAACCTTATACAAGAAAACTTGGTGGAAAAAATATAGACTTGGTGCAATATAGACATACTTGACAATGTGAATTTTATTGACAACCTAATTAGGATGAACATGCATAGAGAAAAATTATATCTAGGAGGATCCAAAGGTCAAATCAAAGTTCAAGATTAGTATATATTCAATGTGCACAATCATATTATAAATCCAAACTCTCATATTTATATCATATTGATAAGGCATGATCATTTATTATCCTTTATACTTACTTTGCATAGCCTAACTGATTTATCACTTTATGAATTTTGTAATTTTATAGTTGTGTTGTTAGATCTATTTATTGCAATTATTTATTCTATACAAAATAAGAATTAGGGTAAACATAAATGGTGAACCCTAACATTATCTTACATCAACCCATGGTTTTACAAATTCTCATTCCCTTAGGATTTGATAATTTAATTCATTTGTAAATTAATATTTTGGGTTCATATACATTTATGTGTTCATCGCTTGCTTGTCATCAAGTTTTACATTAGCAAAATTGGTGAGAGTACTATGTCTTTATTTGATGAATGTATTAGGTAAAATTTGGAATCAAGATTTAAATGAAAAATGACAATTACAACATGATAAATTACCAAAAATCAATCTAAATTCTAACTAAATAATCATGATTGAGCAAGGTAGTAAAGATAATGTAAATAACAATTGAAATAATATAACTATACCTCAATCTTGCAATCAATTTTATCTCCAAATGCAAATGATGTGCCCCAATTTGATAAAATGATTGTACTTGATAGCTTGATTATTAGATTTTCCTTTGACTCATAACTTAAACAACATGTTGGCTATGGATGATATGGATGCTTAAAGATAATAATTTTTTTTTATCATGATATCATAATTTTTTGCCTCTCATTCCAAATATCACAAGTTGGATTTTTCATGGAGGATGGTTTTATATATATAGAAGAGGATAAGGAAGTTTCAAGGGATTTAAAATTCCATGGAGAGTTGTAGAGAGGAATTCTCTAGAGTGTGGAGGATTCTAAACTATAGAAGACTCTAGATTCCATTAGAGGTGTCTAATGAGGATTAGTCAATGATTAGAATAATTATTAGTAGACGAAAGTAGGGGTAATTGGAGTTAGGTGGGAATGAAATTTTAAATTCCAAGATAATGGATAAGTGGGATTTGTGACAAGTAAGATATGATTTAGAATAATTAATTAGGATATATGATGATATAAGGTTGATGTATGTTAAGAAAATCATTAAAAATTATAGACTAATTACTAGGGGACTAAAATGGATTAATGTTAGGGAGAACCAATGAAAATTTTAGAGGCTATTTATAGCCAAAAGGCTATAAGTAGGTTTTTTCAATATTAAAAATGGCTAATTCTGTGAAAATATACATAGGTCAAATAGACTTAATTTTATTCAATTTCTTATATAAAGGTTTTGAATCACCTTATAGATTATACTCAACCCTATTAGGAAATATATTCACTAGATTTACTATGCATGTATGGGTCTAATTCGACATAAAATTATACAAGACATGTATAGGTTAGTCTATAATCACTAGGTATATATGTATGTATGTATTTATGTATAATAAGGACCACATAGGACATAATAAACTTAAGATAATAATTATGTTTTGGTTGGCATAGTTTGTTAATTGAAATAAAAAATATTTGAAAGGCTAATTATGGATATGGTTAAGACATTTTGACAGACATTATTATATAGTTTATAATTTTTAAACAATGAAACTGTTTGAAAATTTTTAGCGCCATTTATAAAACTAAGTAAAAAAAACATGATCTTCCTTATATATGGTTCTAATAACTAAAAAAATTAATAATAAATGATTTTTAAACCCAATGTTTATTTTATTTCTAACATTGAATGCAATGCATGTGTAATTAAAACTATGGGGATTAAGGTTTAGATCTTTCCCTATTTTTTAGTGAATTGGTGCCGACATATTGAGGGGCCCAAGGTAAAATTTAATGTTGGTCCAACACATCACTTTCAAGATTAATGTAGGTTGCTCAAATACATATGTGATGGGTTCTCAATTTTTATTGTCATTTATACAAGTTATTGGTAGAAGCGAAGCTCTGGTAATCAGAATATTGGGATGAGAGGTTGGAAATGAAGGTGTAGACAACTTCTAAGTTGGTTTTGTGATTATAATTAAAAGGTATTGATTTATATTTATTTTATTTTGAATACTGAGAGCAGTTTTTTGCATGCACAATCATCTATCTTGAAATGAATAAATATAATGATAAGTTTCTTGAAAAACATTTCTTTAAATATATTTGTTGATGGTTTCTTGATTTTTTTAGGCATTCATGCAAGTTATTGGTAGAAGTGAAGCTCTGATATTTAAAATATTGGGATGAGGTGCAAATAATTTCTAACCTAGTTTCCTTGTGATTACAACTGCAAGTTATGGATTTGTGTTTCCTTTATTCTGAAGACTAAGAGTAGTTTTTTGAATGCATAGTCTTCTATCTTGAAATGAATAAATATAATGATAATAACTGCATCCATAATCATTAATGGCCTTTCAAATATATATTTTTATTTTAATTAACAGACCATGCCAACTAAATTATAATTATTATCTTAATATTATTGTGTCCTAAGTCACTAGTGGTCCTTAACACATTTATTAAATTGAGTAAAACAAACTTGCTCTTCCTTATATATTTTTTAATGACTAAAAAAATTAATAATAAATAATTTTCAAACCTAATGTTTATTTTATTTCTAGCATTGAATGAGGTGCATGTGGAATTAAAGCTATGGGGATCGAGGTTTAGGTTTTGCCCCATTTTTTAGTGATTTGGCACTAACATATTGAGGGACCCTAAGGCAAAATTTAATGTTGGTCTAACACATCACCCGTGGGATTAATATAAGTTAGTCAAATACATATGTGATGGTTTTCTTGATTTTTATAGTCATTTATGCAAGCTATTGGCGGAAGTGAAGTTCTTGGTCCAATATAGATTCTTATATATACCTTAAATAAGTTTGGTATAAAATAATAAGGGAAAATCACAATATACTTATACATATCTCTAATAGAGTTTACAATATTATATACATGTTCTCTTAATCAAACAGAAACAAAAATACATAAATTACCTCTTCATCATTTATATACTTTATATTAGCTTCAACAAGATTTCTCAAATCCCTGATAAAATAAATCCAAAATCGATCAAAAAATTTATTGTCCTTCCTTGATCAACCTTGGATTTTAGATGCCTAAATTTCAAATTTCAATGTGCTTATTTTTTTCATTTTGTTCTTGATATTGTTATTTGCATTCTCTTCAAAATTTGTTAAACTCAAATCTAGTATTGCAAAACTATAAGGTGTTTGAAGAATTATTAGTTAATCCATTTCTTTTAGATGTTGACTATCAAATTTCTAAAGCTCTATCAAATGGCAAATTGAGGACATTATATCTAGTTGTATACAGCCTCAATCAACTCTCTAATTTTTGTCAAACTTGTTTCTTAACTTTGACCTTTAAAATGATAATGCATTAAAATTTCTCTCATCTTTCACTGAGCCCAAAATAATTATTTGACAAAAATTATCAATATTAAAATGTTTTGAGATACCATCGCATACTATTTCACTCAAACTTAAGGTAGTCTATAATCTAGTGATCGAGCTATCTTCAAAAGCATGGTCCAAAAATTGTTATGGAAAATCAAATAGACTGCTACCTTAGATTTGGAAAATATAAAATGCCTTAAGTTTGTTCACCATTCAATTCTACACTCTTGCAAAAGTGTTGGGCCAATGTTTTGATTTTATTCTAAAAATCTGATGAGCTAATAATTTTTTAATATTAATGTTACATTACATTCATGGATTCTAGTAGTTCATCTTGAGGAAATGATATCTAATATTTGAAGAGGAAGATTTTCTAATTTCATTTAAGGTATAAATTACAAAGGATACAACCTCAAGGAATCAATCCCTTGTAACATGAACTTATTTGAGTCTATTAGATCAAATAACTATGTCAAAAGTTTGAGTTGTGGTTTATACTCAATTTATACTAAGTACTGCACATGATCTTACGATATGTACTACACAAAAAGACTACTAGAGCCTCATGATCATTTTTTTTTGTTTTTAAATGTTTAAGGTAATAATTATATTATGGTTGGCATGGTTTGTTAATTGAAATTAAAAAAATATTTGAAAGGACAATATAGATGTGGTTAAGACATTTTGGTAGATATATAGTTTATAATTTTAAAACTATGAAAATGTTTTGAATATTTTTTTTCTAGTTATGCCATCCTCACTTTTCATAGTTGTCTTGCTTGGCCTCATAGTTGGTTTATACTATGTACTCTGATTTTTGTCACTATTTTTTCTATAATAAATTTATTATATTATATGGTTGGTATTTACCACATACTTATTTTAAATAAACAATAAATTCATTTTCTCTAAGAAATAATGACATGAAAGATACTTATTTAGATAATGCACAAAGAAAAAACCAAATAAATACAACAAATCTTCATGATCATACTATATTTTATTTTCAAATGTTTAAGGTAATAATTATATTCTAGTTGGCATGGTTTGTTAATTGAAATAAAGAAATATTTGAAAGGCCAATATGGATGTAGTTAAGACATTTTGGCTAACCTTATTACATAGTTTATAATTTTAAAAAAATGAAAATGTTTCGAATATTTTTTTCATTTATGTCATCCTCACTTTTCATAGTTGTCTTTCCCTATGACCCCATAGTTGGTTTATACTCTATACTCTATTTTTTTGTTACAATTTTTGCTACACTTAGTTTATTATATTATTTGGTTGGTCTTTAGAGAGACTTAAAGAGGTTTGTACTCAATTTATACTTAGTCATATGGCCATCAAATTTAGCACTTAAAAAGGACAAATTTAGTATTTAAAAATAATGCCAGAAAAAATTAATTAAAAAGAAGGAACCATAAATAAGATCTTGACTTTAGAATTCTCATCCTCTAACCTCTTTCTCCATTGGTTTTTTTATTAAAACAAATTACATCCTATAAAAAAATCTATGTAAGTGTTTCAAATTAACTAAAACCCTAGAACATCAAAACCCTAAAACCTAAATTCATATAATGTCATTTCTATTAAAGTTTTATTCCTTTGTGGTCATGAGAATCACAAAGCGGATGGAAATTGCAAGATGGGGCCAAGAAGGAGTCTAAGAAGCTAATAATGAAGTACAATCCAAGTAAGAAATACAATCTCTACATGCCATTGGAATTATAAAGCGAGTGGCAATTACAAGAGGAGGCCAAGGAGGAGTCTAAGCAACCAAAAATGAAGTACAATCTAAAAAATAAATACAAACCATACATAGTTGTAAATGTTTTCACACTTTTAATGAATTTTACCTATCTTTTAAGGGATTCAAACTGTTTCCATGTTTTTTTTCATGACATCTTTGCTTACAGTGTGAAAACCCTTTTTATCTTATATCAAAACCCTTAATATTAGACATAATTTGGTTATCACATGGGATTATTTGTTTAGTAATAAGATCAACAAGATCTTTATATTTGTTTGGGATTATTTTATTAGTAAAAATATTAACAAGACCTTATAAATCTTGTGAATGTGTGTTTGGGCCTTGATGTGGCAATGATTTTTTTCCAAATTCACACACACCTGCTTAGGGTCTAGGTTTGGGATGGGTCTATAGCAATTCTTATTCAAATTTTCTCTCACATTGTCATTGATTTAATTTATTCATTTAAGAAAGTTTTTTAAATGGATGGACTGACCCCAATTTCATAGAGCAAAGTAAAATAATCATCTTGAAAAACTCAAGGTATCCATTGATCATAATCATTATTTCACCTCAAGCATATTTACCCCATGAATGTGTTTGGGTAAAGGGATTTAACTTATATTTTCACCTTTATTTATTTATTTTAATACGATGTTTGGTTCATCATCTATTTATAATTTTTTTGAAAGAGCTAATAGAAATCACTAGTCAATTTATACTGGCATGGCAATTTTTCCAAAGATTCTCCAATGGAATTATACTTTAACTCTAATATTTTCCAAGATTTTATAGTAAAATTTTAGGGGTCCATTCTTAAAACTATACTTGGAGAGAATTATACAAAACTAATGTGATGAATGAGTGATCAAATTTAAATGTATACATTTTCCCCTTCTTTGAAAGGGTATTGCAACTAGAATAAGTAATGGTCCTTCAAAGAAGAAAGATGGTCATGGAAGAATGTTAGTAAGTTATGATGGATGATTCCCCCTCAAGGGGACATATGGGTATGGAAAATTCAAATGGAAACTCAAAATAATAAATGAGGGCCAAGATGCATGGATAGATAAAAGGGGTTGGGATGATGTGAAGATGATGGACGAGGAATGATATTGACACAAGCAATGAGATACAAATTGATGATTCCCCAAGCAAAGACATATACAAGGGAGAAAAATGATAGTGCCATGAATTTATACATGCCCCAAATTGAAAAAATCCATAAAGAGATGATGATAAAAGGCTATGAGATTTAGACATATCTCAATAAAGGACACATGTCAAGGAGAGTTGTATACTTAGATTAGATGACTAGATGTAATATTTAGACATATCCCAAGAAAGGATGCATGTTAGGGAGAGCTACAGTTAAAATAATAAAATGATTTGAATATTTATTAAATATTTGATGTGTGTAGCTCAAAGCTTATGTTAATTGTTGATGAGTTCATGGGTTAAAAATTATATGATTGAGTGACCAAGGGATAAAGGTGAAGAATTAATTAGTGTATTCAAGCTGTCTTCAGGCACTTTGAAGTGATTGACCATTACCTACATAGTCTCAAAATACCTCAAACCAATTTAGTTCTACCTAAAAGGGAACAATGATGAGAGAAGATGAGAAAGGTTATGAGAAGATAATGATGTATTTGTTAGATGTTAGATTTGACAATTTTATGTAGATGTTAGATTTGATGATTTGATTGATAGTTGATTTGGGATCTTATTGATTACATATATGATAAATGATTGATGAGAGGATATTGATGTTTATTGTCTACAAACATCCATCCATTCTTCATTGCTAAAACAAGTTGTTGATCATCATATTCCAAACAATCATGATTAATGTAGCACTAGGCAATATGCACCATGATATTTGTTTATGACCATGCTAACATTTTACCAAAGTGCATGTTGGATGGACACTGAATTCATAAAATATAATAAACAAAGTGTAAAATTAGCATGTGGCATAATACAACATTTATAGAAATAACCAAGATGACATGTTTTCCATATGCTCTTGTACAAAGATGATAAAAGTCAAAATGATAAGATAAAATATGCAAAAAGATATACAAAAAACTTAACCAAAGACACATAAAAAGACATGTGGGAAAATAGAACAACATAGATGAGTATCAATAGATATATACATGATAAAATACATTCAAATGATTCAAACATAATCAAAGATAATATAAGTAAAACACACAAGTATATATATGTAGATTATGTGATATGTGTCTTTATTGTTTTGATGAGAGGCCTATAAGATGAGTGGTCAAGTTATGATTTGATGTGATAATGACATGAAACATGAGGCTAAATTTGAGGGATAATTGGATGACATGTTAGACAAAGTAATAATAATCTTGTGTTGATTAAAGTTTTGACATGTGATGGGTAATGTATTCTGGATAAGGTATACTTGAGAAAACTTAAATTTGGAATGTGATCTATTTTGATAGATGGGGTATGGTAAATTAACCCTTATTTTGACTAGTTTATTTAGATGGGGAGCTAACACAAGCTTGTTATTTGATAGGTGTTATATTTTTTACTATCAAATATGTGATTTGATTAAGTCATGGTTGACCAAAGTTTAAACTGATAAGATTAGCTCAATTATGAAATTAGATGGGATTTGCTTAAGTTTTGATGGGTTAACAATGGTGGGGTTGATAATGTGATCTAATAGTGAGGTTGAAATATACAAAAGGGGTGGTTGTGATTTAATTATTGAGTAAGCTTATAGGATTATGATGAGTGATAGGAAATGAGTTAAACTAAGTTTGATGAGGTTAAATTGGGATGTTAATGATAAAGTGATGATGATGATGATGATGATGATGATGATGATGATGATGATGATGATGATGATGATGTTAATTTTGGATTAGGATCTAGATTTTCCATAGGATGCAGGATAACATGTCTGGGATTTTTTTTTTTAATTTTTGATTTTTTGATTTTTTTGGATATTTGGAATATGTTATGTACAAAAAGGTGGGGTTTACTAGTAAAAGGAAAACCAAGCCTGAAATCTAGGATGGGGTATGATGGTGGATGGAATGATAAAAAATTTTAGGTGATGCTTAAAGGGGATGAAGGATGATGAGGAATGGACTATGGATCTTAACAAGCTATATCATAAGGGAACTAAATGTCTCATCATTAAAGTGTCACTTGAAGGATATGCCAAGATGTTTCCAGGACATGTCTCAAAACATCTTCCATGCCTTTACTAACATCAAGACTGGAAGATAGGATGGATGTAACAAGATTGAAAATATGATGGCACATGATGCTTAAGACATGTAAGGATGGTGGGAGGATGAATATGATAGATATGGATGATGTAGATGAGGTTTTCAAAAGGATTTTAGGATATGATTATAGGGAGGAAGTGATATTTTCCCCCAAGTTTCAAGGTAATTATGGATAATGGATTATTTTACACATGACGTCAAAAACTAGATTTCATCATATTACTTGCCCAAGATGCCAAAAAACTAGTTTTCACCATTAGATGAGTGTTTTTTTATAGAATAAGACTATGTATAATAATTGTGACATTTTATTTCATATCTTCATGTTGTAAATGTGAGAGATGTGTGATGCTAATGATGTTGATATTCAAGTAAAGTTCATCTTAGAAAACCATCATGACCTTTCTTGACTCTTAATTTTTATTCCTTTAGAGATCTTAGCTAGGTATCTTTATAGCCCATATTAGAGATGATTATAATAATGTAGATTAAAATATTAGGGTATGGTTTGTGATATGGTGTGATGGGTGATGAGGTTTTGGGACTGATAATCACATGTGTTATTAGAGATGCTTGTTACATTATTCTTGATTTGTGCCATATGATAACAACTTTGAATGGATCTAAGAATTTTGAATTTATTTTGTTCTTTAATCTAAATATTTGGAATAATATAAGCCACATTATTCTTGATGATGATTTGTTTAGTAAGTGGTGTCATGGTGTCTTTTTGATTTACTGACTTGATTTGACCTTGACTACCCCTAATGCCTTAATGAAGGTTTCACTAGAGGAATTTGACTTTTGATTTTATTGATAATGACTTTGAATTTAACCAGACCCTAGTGCCTTAGAGAAGGTTTTACTAGAGGAAATTGATTTTTTACTTGATTGATGATTATTTTGACTTTGACTTGGATGGTCCCTTAGCACCTCAAAGAGGTTTTTACTAGGGGAAGATGTTTTTTGATTTGGATGAGTATTTGAGTTATTTTGAATTTGATTGGATGTTGGATCAAAGTCAAGTTGAGTATTGTGATTAATTGTTTAATTATGGATCCCCACATATTTTTAATGCAATTTATTTCTTTGAAAAGAATCCAACAATATGTTATCCTATATTTTATATTGAGGAGTATGATGAAGTGACTATCAAGGGGAAGGAAGGGATCGGTGATGAATGAAGGTGAATGAAATGGATCAGTGAGGTCGATGAAGGGAATGTGGGCAATAGGATCCTCATAGAGGGTAATAGGAATCTGAGCTTCAATGTTGAAGAAAGTATCGTCAAGATTCATAAAAGGGTTGTATGCAATCAAAAATGCATCATGTCTATAGATTAATCTTAGATCGGATAAGATAGATCACACCCACACTTCTGATTGGGATACACTTATTAAACAGGAGCATGACCAATATGGGGATCTGCTAGACCCAATTAGGGGATCAATTGTATCACTTATCATAACACATCATCTTAGGAAGGGTTTCAAAGGCTACAGTTTAACATAATCACACAACAACCCTAATGGAGTCCTGAGGTTTTAAATGTTCACTTTATTATAATATCAAGAAACTAAATCTAATCTAGTGCGCACCAAAGCTTGTGGCACAAAGTGGGGGTTAGAAGCAATAAAATAAACAACTAAAATAAACATGTATTAGAAGATATATACTCATGTCAATGTATATGAAATAATGAATACATGGAGATAAGAATACAAATACATTATCTATCTACTCTTATAAAGGAGAAATAAAGTTGGGACTACTTACCTTTGAAGATGAACCCACCAAGCCTCAATCTCTCCCTTGGCCAAGGTGATTCATAAGAGTTTGTTGTGGTATGTAAAGATAACTAAGATAAATAAGCTATAGGCTACATAACCTATTTAAGCATCCAAAATACTTATCCATAAGACAAGATATGTATCTCCAAATAAAGTATGGAACCCTAAGCTTTATTCCTCAAGTAGACTGGTCAATAAATAGATGTTTGCTCGCACTTCTTCACTAATAACTATTATTTTATGAAATGGTGGGAAATGACCTTATATATATAGGTGGATCTTGCCCTAAATCCTTTCAAGAATGTCAATTATATGGGGTTGACCTAGTCAACCCAATTTGTTTTCAAGGATAATTTACCAAATCTGAGCTAGGTTAGCCAAAGGACTAGCAAGCCAAGAAAGTAAAGAATGCCCCTAAATTGTACGGGGTCGACCGAGTTGACCTAGTACAATCAATAGTCAAAAAGGATGTTAAGGCAATAAAAGGAGGAATGGAAAGAGGAAAAAACTAGAATAGGTAGGACTGAGAAGAACACGCTTAGGGTAAATGGTTTTAGGAGACAAGTGTGTAGATGACAAGTGGAAAAAGGGACAATAATCTTATGAAGCACCGATGGTCTATCCACCCCTTTCTTGGTGCACCCCTTAAGGCATGTACTCAGAGAGATTGAGACTCGACATGTTACTACAAGATACAAAGTGTTAGTAATCAATAAAAGTTTGAAAATGTTATGTGTATACATATTCCCCACTCGAAGCTCATCATGTGTCATGTAAGTGCAACATGGGATGGTGCTTTGAGATAAAACATGATAACACACAGTGTTGATGCTAATTAAGGTGCAGTAAGTGGCAAATAAGATAAAAGAAAGGGTTGAATTGAAAAACACATACCTTTAACTTACCTTAGTGTCATAGATAAAGACGTAGACTGTAAGAGATTTTAAGGTGTCTAATGTAGAGAACGCTAGATGAACATGTAAAAGTTAGTGTAAAAATAGAAAAAAATAAAAGTTTTTTTTAGATAGGCATATGATAGTGTAACATAATCTCTACGTCATCACGAATCTAAAATATTTTACAATTTGCAAAATGGATGAGTAGAAATAATGATATAAGCAAAACAAGAAATTTACAAGACAATAATTAAAAGATTTGAATTTTGAAAAGTGTTTAAAATAGGGGAAAAGACAACTCATTTGTCAGTTTAACTTGTGAGAGAGGAGAAAAAGGAGCTCTAGAGAAAAAAAAAGGTTAGGATGGCAAGGAGATGACATGCTAGATAGGTAGAGGCTTTAAAGGTGGCAGCAGATGCACTACAGGTAAGCAACTAAGAATCTTAAACAATTTTTTGAAATTTGTATTGAATTAAGTGAATTTTTAGTAATTTTGAATTTTAAGCATTTATAGATGTCAAAATGAATCAAAATCAAATTCTAGGGGTAGAAAATAGGAAAATGGGAAATAGTTTCAAAGATTTAGATAAAAAGCAATAAATTTGCACTTTTTTCAAAAAATGCAAGGGGTTAGAAGGTAAAAAGCATTGGGTTGACCCATTGACCCAATAGGTTAGAAAATAGGTAGAATCCATAGTGTTGACCTAGTAGGTATGGGTCGACCCTATACATTCTATAGGATGAAGGCTTAGTTTGGAGTTTTCAGGTGGTCTAAAAGGTCCAAATTGAAACTTAGCACTAGGGAGGGAAAAAATAAGGGGGTTGACTTAGATTTTTAATTCAACTAGGTAAAAAGATAAGAAAATTTTGGTCAAATTAATTTGACCAAAGAGATAGAAAGATACAAAAAAGCATGAAAAAGGCTGAAAGAGGGCTAGAATGGCCTGAAATGACCAAGGTAAAGAAGGATTGAGAAGGATAAAATTAAGCTAAAATGAATAAAATAAGGTAATGTTTCACCAAAATGTATGAAATCAAAAATGCAATATGTCTATGGATTAATCCTAGATCAAATAAGATAGATCAAACCTACACTTTCAATTGGGATACACTTTTTAAGTGGGAGCATGACCAATATGGGGATCTACTAGACCTAATTAGGGGATCACTTGTCACAACACATCATGCTAGGAGGGGTTCCAAAGCCTACAGTCTAACATAATCACATAATAACCCTAATGGAGTCCTAAGGTTTTAAATTTTCACTCTATTCTAATATAAATAAATTAAATCTAATCTAGTGCACACCAAAGCTTATGGCACAAAGTGGGGGTTAAAAGTAATTAAACAAACAACTAAACTAAACATGTATTATAAGACATATACTCACATCAATATATACAAAATCCTAAATATGTGGAGAGAAGAATACAAATTCATTATCCATCTACTCTTATAAAGGAAAATAAAGTTAAGAATACTTACTTTTGAAGACGATCCCATCGAGCCTTAATGTCTCCCTTGACCAAGTGATTCACAAAAGATTATTGTGGTATGTAAGGGTAACCAATATAAATCAACTCTAGGATACACAACCTATCTAAGCATCCAAAAGAATTCTTCACAAGACAAGATCCATATCTCCAAAGAAATTATGGAGCCTTAAGCTTTATTCCTCAACTAGAATATTCAATAAGTAGATGTTCACTCAAACTTATTCGCTAATAATTCTTCTCTTATGAAATGCTAGGAAATGACCTCGTATATATAGGTTCATCTTGCCCTAAATATTTCCAATAATGTCGGCTATATAGGGTCAACCTAGTTGATTTAGTGTGTTTTTTAGGATAATTTACTAAATCTGAGCTAAGTCAGCCAAAGGGATAACAAGCCAAGAAAGTAAAGAATTCCCATAAAATATACTAGGTCATCTTAGTTGACCTAGTACAACTGACAATCAAAATGAATGTTAAGGCAAGAAAAGGAGGAATGGAAAGAGGAAAAGACTAGAATAGGTAGGACTAAGAAGAACAAGCTTAGGGTAAATGGTTTTAGGAGATAAGTGTGTAGATGGCAAGTGGAAATAGGGACAATAATCTTATAAACACCAATGGTTTGCCCATCCCTTTCTTGGTGCACCCCTTAAGGCATGCACTCAGAGAAATTGACACTTGATAGGTTCCTATAAGATACAAAGTGTTAGTAATCAATAAAATTTTGATTATATTATGTGTATACAAGGGTCATTAAGAGTCATTATAGGACATGTATCCAACTTTAGACCAAATCCATTCTAATAATCATCAACTAAAATCTCATCTTGAAGTTCTATAGTTACTATTATGACATTGTCATCTTAACACAGATCCATAGACATGATTTGTTATTGTTTGAAAATAGAGACATCCTAAAAAAGGTGGGTGTCAACACGATCTTTTATATCTATAAGGATGATGATTTTGATGTGGAATATGATATCAATTCAGATGTTGATCATAGATTTGATCATGATTTAGATGATATTGATGCTGGCTCTAACACTGATCCTAATTCTAATGTAGATGATATTGATATCATGATGTTACTGGTAGATGATGTTTTTATTTTAGTTTTAAGGAGATATTATTAGGTAGTTTTGTTCACATGTATCCTCTTGAATTTTTATTTGGTTCTAAAGGTTTTGGGATGAAGTGAATTTTTGAAATGAGGGATATGAAGTGATGGATGGAAGGTAGACAGTTGGTGAATGATGGGTATACTATCAAATATGGGCTTGGTAAAGATGATTTTTATATCTTTTTCTTAGTTTATAAGTGTAAGGGTTTGATCATTATTGGGAAAGAGATCTTAGCATATCCACTTTTATTCACCCTTAGACAAGGATTCATCAGGTTCATTCTTGATTTTAATGTCACTATGGTCAATGAGGTCTTAGACAAATTATTTTAAAGTGAGACATCTATTAATAGAATTCCCCTAGGTTCTATGGTATTGACTATATTTATACTAGGAGGGATTAGGTTTTGGTCATAACCAAAGGCCTTATGGAAGGGTAGATGATCATGTTTTCAAGGCTAGTCGATGAAAGATGGCTTCTAAGGATGTGGGGAGATGAGTATAATGTATTTTTTCATGAATTTGATTAAATTTGGAAGTGTTAGACTCTAGGATAAGATAATTACCTTTGATTGAATAGGTTTACTAGGATATAATTCCCTTTGATAGTATGATGTGGAATTTTATGACCAAGAATATGACTAGTGGATGAAATGTTTAACTATGATGGGATGGCATGAAGACTAGGAGTATATTGATATTGATGGGGAAGGATGAGGGACTCTTTCCTATGAGACAATTTAGGTTTTATGGGTTTGAAGTTTTTAGGAAGTTAGTTACCCATTTCTATGAGCCATAAAAGGATTTCATCTTTGATGGAAAAGATGTATTTTTTTATTAAGGTGATATCCAATTTTTTTTGGAAGCCATGGATTAGGATGGGAGAAAGTATGAATGATGTGTTTCACTAGCCCCAATCAACATGTGTGGGGGATTAACATATGATAGTGGGATGTTTGGGACAAACTCAAATATTTTGACAAAGGCTTACTTATAGTATGGTTTTATGTTTTGATAGTGACATGAGATGAGATGTGATAATCTTAAGCCAATTAAGTTAGTACAAGAGCTATCTAAAAGTTTGACGATGGGACTTGATTTGATGTTTCAATGATGAAATAAGACAAGCTCTAGGATTTGGCTAAGATGGGGGGATAGGTTTTACTAACCAAAGAGATGTGATTAGGTCATAAATGAACTTCAAAGGGGTTGACTTGACCTGATTTTGACTAACACAAGTGATTAAATAATGTTCTCAAGTTGGGATTAGATGACATGGATGATGAGAGTGGACTAAGTGGATGATAATATTTGATGGTTTGTATGATTTAAACTTGATTAATTTTCAATTAAATAAATCTTATGATGGTGACTATGAAATGTCAAAAGGGGATGTTACTAATGTGGACAAGGGTAAGTATATTAAAAATTTGATAAGATTAAAGGTGATTGGTTGAAGGGTGTGGATATGGAAAATTTCAGACTATAGGTGATATAATTTGATGGGCCAATGATGGGTTTCAAAAATGACTTATGGATTTGAACAATTAATTTATTGTGATGATGGATGGAATGTATAGATCTAGGGATGTTATGTGGATTTATGTGATTTATAGATGAAATGATAAATAATACTTGCCTTTAAGATGATTTATTCAACATGAAGGATTACTAGGATTTGTATGGGTACATCCTTAAACAATGGAGGTCTATAAGATTGGATCTAGTATGATTCAATTAGATCACATAGGGTATGCCTCCCTAAATTTTAACTAGGTTAGACAAGATGATATTGTTTGGTTGGGCAAAAATGTTGGATTATAATTGATATAATGATGGGTGATAGCAAGAGGATGACATGTGATAAAATTGGTAGAATTATGGGTTCTATAAGAAATATGACAAGTGATAAGTTAAAATAATTAAAGTGATGAGATAACAACTAGTTCAAGGTTCAAACTAGTAGGGTGATAGGTTTAGAACAAATATCAACTAAGGGAGGGTATCCCTAATCAAGGTAAATTTTGATAAGGATTAATTCAACATGATGGTGTAGACAAGCTTGCTCAAGGTAGAAAAGGTGGACAAGATGTGTTTCAATAATGAATAAGGGTGCCTAAGATGTCTATGGTTTTAGATGGTGTCAATAAAGATGACTAATTTTGGGTCAGGTTTGACTAAGAGGGAAATGACTTGATTTTTAGGTAAGGCTTAGATGAGGATATAGGGTGATGATTTAAGACAAGATTTTAGATATGGTGAAATATGATATGTTGTATAAAGTGGGAAATAAGGAAAGATGATGGATCATGAGATTGGAAAATGACAAGGTTTTTACTAAGGTGATATAGGACAAGGTGATCATGAGTGACATGGTGATGATTAGGACAAGATGTGATGGGATGATGATAGTAGATTGGTGAAGATTGGACTACTGGTTATATTTGACCTAGATTTGAGTTTCAACCACGTAATTATTTTGTATGTATATTTTAAGGTTTGAAAATAGTATAAACCTATAAAACACACAAACAATAGCAATAAACCCATAAATCTATAATTAGTGACTGATAAGGGAGTGTAACTTGACACCCATCCCACCAAATGACTCATGATGAGAGGTGACTAGATTGGTCTTCCAACCCTCTCTCACCATCTATACTTGATGAGTGATCTCCACAAATGTTGTTTTCCATGCCTTAAATGGATGTTATGACTGAAGGGTCTTATTATAGGTTTGATTATCTCTCTAAGCTAGTCCCATAAACACTATTCAATATGTGAAACCAAATCCATGTAGGGTGTTGTCTAACACATGTGTGTTGGAGTGTTATCACTTGACTTCATGGAATCTTATATGGAAAGTCTTGCTTAGATTAATAGTAATTGCATTTGATATTTATACTCGACCAAAACACATAATGTGGTGTTGTCTCTGATATTTATACTCCACATCATAATACCCCTAAAACTATAACAAGTGCATGGGGACCAGTTCCACATCATGTTTCCCCATAAAAAATAAAAATAGGAGGTTTATTGATAGTTTTTGATCCCTAATAATTGCTCTATGGGTGCAAGGGGAGAGCGTATGCCTTCGCAACCTTAGGTGACAAATAGAAAACTAAAAAATTATGATAAATTAATTGAAATTTAGACAAGCAATCAAGTTAATTTAATTATCCCTAATTAATATGTGACAAGAAAATGTATCAAAATGGTTTCAAAATGCTAAATAGATTTTGAGTAGTTCTTATTGGCCTCTTTAGAGGTAAACATGCAACAAATCATTAGAAAATAATAATTTTATGCAAACATAATTTGAAAAAAAAATTAACTTTTATATTTAAAAAAAAGGTTAAATCCTGCAAAAACTATAATCAGACAACAAAGTCATTTATCAAATATTTTGTAATGAAATTAATTAAATGATTCTCAATAATAGAATTATATATCATATAATTAAGAAAAAAAAAGTAGATCCACAACAATAATTGACAAAAGAGCAAAATAATTGAATATTATGACTAATCGACTTTGAGGGGGGAATCTCCATAATAATAAAATAAGAACATAATTCATAATATGATGATAAAATACTAACCACTACCTATTATATATAATCTACTTAGCCATGTTAATTTGATATATCAACCATACTAAGAACATTGAGAAATACAATAAGATAATATGAAGGTATGTAAGACACAAGCTAGCCACACATATCCCTATACACACTATAGGTTAAGGGCATAACATGCCCTTCCCCTTTAGAAAAATATTATCATCAATATTAAATCAAACCAAGATGTTTCTATAAGAATGCTTCATCCTCCCATGTTGAATCTTCATAATGCAAGTTCTTCCCTTTGATCAAATACTCCTTAATCTCTCTAGTTTGCAATTGCTTAGTGCATGTGTGAAAGACCTCTTTAAGATCTAGAATGACTCAGACTTCTTCATCTAATTTTGGTAACTCAGTCTAAGTTGAAACTCTGTGTCCAATTACCTTCTTCAAGAAAGATACATAGAAATTAGGTGTATGTGAGTAGATGGGGGAAATTCCAGTTTGCAAGTCACACTACCAATTTTTTACAAGATTTGATAAGGGCCATAATACTTAGGTGACAAATTATTACCATTTTCCTATTAATTTAGAGACATTTTAAAAGATGGATACAATCACACAAAGACCTAATAACCTATGGCAAATTCCTCTCACTATGGTGTTGAACAGATAGCTATTTCATTATATTTTGTGTCATTGTTAAATTCTCTTACAAACTCACTAGTTCTTCCTGTTAATGGTGAATGTGTTCCTCAACAACTCAAACCTTTAGATGAACCATCAATGAGGAATTTATGGATGGGGGTTGATACCCATAAAATACCATAGAGGGAAATTTTTTATAATAAGTTGGAAAAGAAGTGTTATACCACTATTTAACAAGTGGCATCCAATGAACCCATTTGTCCTATTTGTCAAAAACAAAATAATGAAGATATCCTTCTAGACATCTATTGACTACCTTTATTTTTCCATCATATTGAGGATGACAAGATGATCTATGAGCCAATTGGGTACTCAAACATGTAAATAATCTAGTCTAAAAATTATTAGTAAATGTGGGATCTTGGTCACTTATAATGGTCTTTGGAATACCATGCAATTTTTGAATTGTATTGAGAAAGTATAAGCTACTATACTGGAAACAAATGGCTATGATAATAAAAAAAATGAGCATAATTGGTGAGTTAATCCATAAATACCATGATAATATTTTTACCCTCAGACCATGGTGACCTAGAATGAAATCCATAAAAACCTCATCCCAATGCTAATTAGGGATGGATAAAGGCAAAAAATACCTAGGGTTTTAATGGTTTCACCCTTGTTCTATGACATACCATGAATTTAGCCACATATTTTTGGACATCCTCCTTAATTCCTTCCCAAAAAAATCTTGCTTGATTGTATGATATATTTTGAAAAATACTAAGCGATCTCCTAGTGGTGTTGTATGAAGTCCCAGAAAGATTTTATTTTTGAAGAGAAAATGCTTACAAAGGTATAATTTGTCTTTATACCATAATGTGTTCCCATTCCATGTAAATTTTTTAGCTCCCCTAGAATCCTTTTTAATATTTTGAATCAAATCATGGGTAACACTATCATTCTCCCATTTTGATCTTGCTTCCTTTAGCCAATTTGCCTATCAAATAGTCATTGCATATAACGATGCCTCAAATGATTCATCCCTCTAAGATAGTGAATTTTCCACCACACTCTCTTTTAATTTATTATATACTATTTAAAAATAATAGGAAAACATTTTATTAACCCTTTTTTGTTGTTCTTCAGATGATAATCATTGTTTTGATAAATATTTGAGGCTATCATGATCAGTCTTTACCTGAAATTGATGACCCATTAGATAAAGTCTTCATTACTTGACTGCATGTAGAATAGCCATCAATATTTATCATATATTGGTTTGAGCCTAATTTTTCCTTCAATTAGTGAATTTTTAATGCTAATGGTCTATGTTATTGCATGAGTATAGCTCCCATGCCATCTATCAATGCATCACATTAAATAACAAAAGTTTTTGAAACATATGGAGTAGCCAAAATTGGAGTTATGAAAATAGGCATTTTCAATTATTCAAATACCTTGGTAGTTGAATCAATCCACCATAAAGAGTATTTATTAAAAAAAATATATGAATGGGGCTAAAATGCTACCATAATTTTTGACAAACCTATAATAGTACTAGTTAGCCCTAGAAATCCTTAGAGGTTCTTGAGGGTCTTGGGAACTTGCCACTCCATCATCACTTGGAATTTTGAGGATCAATTTCCACTCCTTCATGTGAAATAATATAAACTAATTAATCCACATATTGGACACTAAAAACACATTTATAATGTTTGGCATAAAGCTAATGTTGGTCTAGAACTTAAAGTACCTATTTCACATGCTTCAAATGGTTGTCTGAATTTTTGATGTAGGTGAGGATATCATCAAAAAGAACTAATACAAACTTTCTAAAAAATGGCATAAAAATATTATTCATCAAATTTTGTAATGTATATGGTGCATTTATGAGGCAAAAATGAATGACCATAAATTCATAATGTCCTTCATGAGTTCTAAAAGTTATTTTAGGTATGTCCTCATTACGGATTTGAATATGATGATACATGTCACCAAGGTATAACTTGGTAACATAAATAACATCATGCAACTCATCAATAAAATCATAAATTAATGGAATAGAAAACTTTTATTTAATGGTGTAATTTTTAATTTATCTATAATATGAGCACATCCTTAAAGTTTCATCCTTCTTTTACATCATGACCACATGGTAGGAATGTCCATTTTGACTATGTCGAATGATTCTGGCCTCCAACATTTACTCTACCATCTTTTCAATTTTACTCTTTTTGGCATAGGTATACTTGTAGGGTCTAATGTTGTGTGGTGTACTTGTTGGAATGAACTTGATGGCATGATAATGCGCACAAAATAAGTCCTTTTGGCATGTCACTAAAAATAATAGAATGGTCATCCAATGCCCTTTACAAAATAGGATGTGTAAACTCCTCAGTTGGTTGTAACCTCTATGAAAAATAAGCATGTCATAAATACCTTAGCACCTATTTTGATAACATTCATTATCTAATGGGAACTAACCATTTGTGGATATATAGCCTATAATTCACACACTTCAAAGGACCTAACTTATAAATAGAACTTCATAAATAGTTTTTGTAAATTCATCTCAATAGTGCCCAGAGTGGTGAGCCATTGCACTCTAAAAATAATGTCATCTCATCCCATGGGAATAAAAAACATAGGGTAATCTAATAAATAATATCTCATATCAATATTAATGATATGGAATTTTTAAAAATAGATGATAGTACCACCATCTACAATCGTGACCTAAAATTCTAGAGCTAGGTAAATGAAATAATTCAAATGAGTCACTAACTTATTATTGATGAAGTTGTGTACTCCTAGAGTCAACTAACACATTCACCTTATATTTATTTAGAAAACCCACCACCTTAAGAGTTTGAGGAGCAATAATGCCTAAAAGTGCATGACAAAAAATATTAGCCTGAGAATCTTTAGATTCATCCTTAGGTTCTTCAAAACCTACCCCTAAATCTTCATCATCTTCCTCCTCCTCATTGGCACCTTCAATGCAAAACAAATTCTTTTTATCACATTGATGTTATTTTCTAAATTTGTTATCATAGCTAAAACACAAAAAAAATTCACACTTTTATTTAATTTGTTGAGGTGTCAATCGAGTAGGCTTTGGAAATGATGGTACTGGGAAGGTGTGTTCATGAACATTAGTGAAAGGTTTTCACTTGATCAACTCTTTTTCTTTAGCCAAACATTCCCTTGGTATGGATTTAAATACAATACTAGGATGAAACATGTGAACCTTGAATTGGATACCATCTTTGAGGCCACCAAAAAATAGGTCAATCATATTTTTCTCAATGATTTATGCCACACGTAAAGAGAGATTCTAAAATTGATGAATGTAATCCTTTATAGTCATAGTTTGACACAACTTAGATAGTTGTATGAAGTATTTTAAATAGACATTATTATGATAGTGAGGCTGTAACTCTTCAAAAAATAATAACCATGAAACTATAACACCCTTATTTTTCTTTTGAGCACACTGTAGACACCTAAAACTAGCCACCGATAACCTCGAACCAGGCTTTTGACCAATTTCCACCAAAGTGCACAATTTAGCTTAAAAACACTAAAATACATTAAATGAGTTGAAAATGATATATTTAAGTGATAATTTTGGCTAGAGTATCATTAAATGGGGTAATGAAATTTATGGGCTAGCTAACTTTGATTATATCATTTTGAGTCAAAATGATAATTTTGCACCTGGGTGCTCTAGATTGCTCTTTTATGTCAAATATCTTACACAAGACACATGCATTTATTATTTGGTGTTGGTAACATCCTCAATGGGATAATAGATCCAACGCATCTGACATTGACTTTTAATTCCAATCTAGTCAAATTTTAGACCAATAACAAGACATTTTGTCCAATTTGATTAATTTGTGCACCAAGAGCCAAAATTTGCACCAAAATTGACTAATCATGTTTTAGGATAATTAAACCAAATTAGGGCCTTAAATTAATTTTCCATGGAACTTGTTGAATAAATCTTTATTAGAAATTGATTTCTATTAACTACATCATCTGATGACATCATCATATGGGATGGCATCCATAAGCTATAAATGCATAAATTATCAGGATTATCGGTCTCCCATGCCTCATTAAGACCCTCCATGCCTATTCAATACCCCTCTATCCAAAATATTAATGGGGATATTTGTAGAATAAATTTCAAATTTGGATTTATTCATGGCCACACATCTCAATCTTGAGATGGACAGTCATGGTTGGTCGTCAAACTATTCCAAAAATTTATAAATAAGAGGCCTTGCCTATTGAATTTTAATCTCTCACATGCCAAAGTTATAATGATAAATTTATTCCAAATCTTCATTAAAATTAGTGTTATAATGTCCAAATATTGAGCTAAGCCAAGCCAAAGCTACAAGGTGCCAAGGAGAAGAGGAGATAGCCAAGCCTCCTTTGATGAAGACTTCATGAGCACAAGATGAGAAAGCCACTAGTAAAAGATAATTTAGAGCATTCAAGGGAAGTGAAAGATTTTTTCTCTTTCATGTTTTAGTTGTGTTTCAATCTAGTATTGTTAACTAAGCTCAACCAAGTAACTAGGCCTAGAGATGTATGTTAGCTAGTGTGTTAGTTTTTCAATTTGATTTCATTTTACCACTAACAAGATACTAAAATATATATTGATTCAAATTATTAGTTCACATAATATCTCTCTCGGTGCGACTATCTTCATGAGATTGCAACCCACAAAGTTTTTTGTATTTTATAGTTTTAATTCTTTTTTTTGTTGTTTTTGCTTTGAATAAAAATGGCCAATAAAGAATTCATAACTTTTTATTTATTTAAAATTTATGTCTAATTTTTTATATTAATATATATAAATATGTCATTTATATTCTCTACAAATTTCACAATTTTTTTTTTATATTTTATAAGTTATAGTTGTTTTAGTAACTATCACTTTCTATTTTTTATTTTTCTTGTAAAAATGGTTAGAATAGTGTTGATAACTTTTTTTTATTGATTATTTGGACTTAAAATTTTTCATATATGTTCATCATGAAGTTATTGAAAACCTCTCAAAATTTAGTGGTAAAAGGATCCATATTTTAAAATTTATGTTAAAAATACTAAATGCAATTTTTTATATTTTATATGCAGGCTTTTATGTATTATGTGTTATATTTTATTTTTAGCCTTCTAATTTGTTGTTTTCAGGTGTTAATATATTTAATATTATTATTTTTTCATATTTTCTTTAGATTTGTGCTAACATTGTCTAACCTAACACATTTTCTTTTGGGGTGATGCCTTAAGGGTAGATAGGCAACCAATGGACTTGGAATTTGTTAAAACATGCTATTAAGATATCTTTGGCATGATTTTAAAATAAATTAGGAATCTTATTTTTGGTGATTAATAAAACATTTAGGTTATTAAGTGATTTTTTTAATGAGTTAGGCTTTCAAAGTTACAACTTAAGACCAAGGAGTCAAAAGAACACCACCACATCTTTCATTTGGGTTCTAAAATTGAACACACTTGTCAATTCTTGTTTTCAATAGTTGTTTAATTAGAAATTGTTTAGAAAAGAGAAGGTTTTCACATGTATGATCTTCCATTTTCCCCCTTTAATGAACCCTTAGAATCAAAAGTGCCATCCTTTTTGCAAAAATCCTAGTCTAAGGCTTAGAAAGAATGTCGTCTAAAGCACTCCCCAAAAACTCATCAAAGTTTGGGTGACCTTGAAAATGACCCTAAAGTATTTTTGTTAGTCTTTTATTTCATGCAAACTTGGATTTCAAGGGGGACTTCATTACCTCCCACAAGTTATTTAGGGAAGCTTTGACCCAGGGTTTCATATCCTGGCATTGACTTCATCCACTCTTGAGTAGCACATGGGATGTATCTGCATTTGAACATTGCACTACATTGATCAAATAATAGGATGTAGTGGTTGTAAAAAGGACTAGACCTTTTTAAAACTGGACAATGCTATAGAGACCTAATTTTCATGCTTTTATTTTGCATTGTTTTATGTGAAAGTCATTCTGCAATTGATTCCCCTAGAAATATTTAAAAGCTTGATAGTTTAGTCAACCCCACATTGCCATACCCTTGCTAGGATTCAGACTTAGATTATTTTGGTCATTTTTTCTTGGTATGTTTTTGAGACTAAAACTTGTTTGTTTGTTCATAAATCCATGAAAAAATCAATTTTTTTGTATGTCATTCTTTTGTCTAAAGAGGCATTATGCTAGCCATTTTACACCATACTTGTGCCTTGAAATTTTTGCTAAACTTGTTTATGATTATGTCAATTTGAGTTACAGAGGGTAGTGTTATGCTTCCAAAATCATATCAAACCATTTTGATTCTTTGAAAGATAACATAGATCACATCATTCCATCATGCTTATGTCGTTAGGTTTCTCAATTTATTTCAAGACTAGTTTACCTTGTATCAAAAACTGTTTTGTTTCAAACCATGACATGTATACCATTTGGACCTTTGTCTTGTGCCATCATGCTATCCAATCTTGAATATCTTGTTTTGTCAAATCTTAGTTTTCAATGTTGAATTTTCAATTAACATTGTCAAGTTTGGATTCAAACTTTGATTGATTTTTTTTAGGCCTCAATTTGTGGGGCTAATACACAAATCTTTCTCTTTTGGGTTGCATAATTTCAGTTAATTGATTACCCAAATTTGAAAACTATTTATGGTTTGTTTGTTCAAAACCTATCCTCATCATCATTTGTGCCTTTATTTGGGAGAACACAACCTTTATCCAAAAGCCTTTTGCCTCATGCCTTATGCCAACTTATCATGTTTATGTTTGATTCCATGTGTCAGGTTTATGTCAAATTTATTTTCAAACTTGTTAGATTAAATTAAATCACATGATACCTTTATTTCAAGTCTAGATTTTGATGCCATTTAGCCAAAAGTCATAGCATAGCCTATTTTGGCCTAGCTTTTGACTCCACGTTTGGATAAAATACCTAGCAACTCTTTTCCCTTTCCTAGTTTAGACCTTATTTGGAATACTTTGACCTAGACATTTAACATACTAGTTTTTATTCAGATGCTTGACCTTTTATGTGTATGAAATTTGACATTAGACATTTGATGTTAGACTGTTTTATGCCAAGTCTTAGTATAAATCATTTTGGAGATACAACTCCACCCCTTCGACCAAGTTAGACCAAGTTTGAACCATTTGTCCTTTGGATAGTTTTTCAAAAGTTTGTAGAGCTCTAAGCCTTTTTTTCTGAAACTTTCATCATTTATGTGGATATGTATAATTAAACTTATGATGGAGTCATGTACAATCCAAATTATCATATAATGGCTGCATAAAATCCCACCAGGAACCCCTATAGAGAAATTTTTTTAAGGAGTTTTATTATTCTCCCTATAATACTCCATATGGGGAACATAGTCAAAATCCACAAAATCTAAATTGAGACCCTAATTGGCATGAAGAGGCTTGTGAGGAGAACTTTGAAGACCCAACTATAGATAATGTTTTTTGGGATATAGATCCATACCCTCTTTATAATAATCAGTACATGGAACATATTTAAGAACCAACTTACGAGCCAACTCATGACTGGGATGATATGGTTTATGAAGAAGACTTAGATGCTTTAGCTTGTGCAAGCAATCAAGTTCCATGACATATTTGTTTTATATAATCATTAACTACCCCTAACCCTCCTTTGGATTATAAAATATATCAAGCTCTAAAATATCCAAGGAATACCATTACCATTCCTAGATTTAGTCCTTTAGCTTATGTGAGCAACTGGGCTCCACAACACCCTTTCATCATTCCAAGACCTAGTCCTTTAAATTATGCAAGCAATCAAGCTTCACACCACCATATCATTACCATCTTAGGACTTTATCCTTTGGCTCATACAAGCAATCATGCTCCCCAATGCCCTACCATTATCCAACCACAGGCCATTCCTCTTCCTTTACCAATCCCATCCAAACCTTAATTGATTTAATCATTTGAAGACCAATCTATGTTCAAAACTGGTATCTTTTAACTCATTATAAACCAAGGCCAAGAGAATCAACCATTATGAGATGTTTCTATTGAATCAACCATTTGTGATAAGTCAACCTATGATAAATTGTCTATTGATCCTATACCAGTTGTCGAGGAGTCTCACTCTAATGAGCTAGTCTTTTTTGAGTCACTTCTTAATGATTGTAACTGCCTTTGAGAAAATCATTACCTTAAATATATGCCTATTTTTCAATAGTTTCCCCTTGATAAGATAGTTCTTGAGAAGTTATCACTTAACCTATTTTCTATTATGGAGTATCACTTTGACAAACTAGTATTTATGGAGCCCATTATGCCATCAAAGGTCATTACTTATCCAATACCAAACATTCAATAAGACATAATTGTAACAGAGTACCCATTAGATGATGAATAAAATTTGGAGTTAAGTTCTATTCTTGGATTGACATCATATTTAGCATCAAAATCATAATCAATGTCAGTCTCAACATCAGATTCAAAGTCCCTTGAGTTAGAATCAGATTCAGAAGAAAAATATGTTTGTGGTTGTTATAACATTGGTTATGCATACCTCATAAATAAATTTGAATACATTTGTGATCCTTCTATAATTTTTGAGAATGATTACTTCAACATTGACATAAGTTCTATTATCTTTTACAAGGATTATGATGCCAACACCCATTCCATTACCATTCCACATGCCATTACCATCAACCAAGATAGCCATATTATTGACATTCTATCTCTCATAAGTGTCAATTGGGATCGATAGAACCATACTTTATTAAACTACATCCATGGAGACATAACAGTTGAAAAAGAGTAAGGAGGCCAAGACCACATCATGTAGAAGAACATTCTCCTAGTGAAACCTTTTTAGAGGTTGTTAGGATACAATCAAAGTTCCAACTCAATATCTTCTAGTAAATTTTTTTTGGAAAGCGCTAGAAGAAAATAAAATTCAAAAGCCAATGTTCATTAGTGAAACCTTCTCAGAGGTGCTACGGGACAATCAAGATAACTTCATTGGTGAAAACCTCATTAAGGCACCAATAGTTGAGCACAAAAGTTCTTCACTGCTTGATGAAGACAAAATCAAAGATTAAATCAAAATAGTTTCCTATCTACAACCTAATCAAATGGTACCTACTCTCAGGTCCAAACAATAGAAAAATGTGATGGTCCTATCAAGAGAACAAGTCTTAAGCACCACCACAACCAACATTATGATGAATTAGCATCAATAACATTATGTGTGACTGAAAATCCTGATCTTCATTTATTTCCCCACCATTATACATTCCATTATCATCTACCATTCTATTACATAATCAAACCTACCATCCATTATTTTTATTTATTTACCATCCATGGTTGCACTTTCTTTTGTAGAGGCTACAAAGATACCTTGTCTCAAAATTTGAAGGAATCAAAATCAATGACCAATGAAGATCATAATAACATTCTTGAAATCCAAATCTACATTGAGTTCTTGACAGAACAACTTTTCAAACAAGGTGTGGGCTAGAAATTAATATGATCAAGTATTTTATTTGTATCATTTATTGATTATGATGTGCATCTCCCCATCAACAATAAAAATAAAATAAAAAACCACACTTAGGCCAAAAACATGTACCATACCATTTCACATTGTGATGCCATTGCCATTGTTACATATCCTTTTGCCATTGTCATGTATCCTTCTATTTACTCCATCACTTGGGGGAAACCCTCTTACCATCTTATCCAATCTACCAACCTATCATTATCCAAGACCATACCATCCTATCATACCATTCCTATCTAGACCAAGCCTATTTTTAGTCATCCTACCCAATCTTGTTATGATCTTGGTTTCTTTGGTTATTCTCACACTTTTCATGAGGGGATTCCGATAAAGCCTCAACAATCAATAAAATCCATGTTTACAATGATAGTCTATGAAATTAGTGTGAAAGTTGATCTGGAAATATATCTTTCATTTTCCATCATGTATTAGGTTTGTTTATGTGAGCTTGATTATAACCACTATGGGAAAAGCAGTGTCTCACTAGTCTTACTACTAATTATAACCACCTATGGGAAAATTAGTATCATTGACCTATTCCATTGTATCCTAGTTATAACCACCTATGCATAAACTAGGGGAAACACTTATTTACCATGCATTACCACATCAACTTGCCATCACTATTTTCATTTGACTAGTCATTTGCTAGATTTGAGAACATGTATGGACTTAGTTGGTTTGACTTGAGGTCATTTTAGGACTATGTAGGTCATGCTCAATTCATGTTGAGGTCACCTCAGTCCTCCTTTCCATATGCTCTCACCATTTTATGAGCAACCTAATCCAAACATTCTCAAAATTTTATGAGTAAGTATCGTGTCAATCTCGATCAAGTTAAGATACCTCAAAAGTATCCAAAACATTCATAAAATTTCAAAAAATTCAAAAATATTTATCCTATTTAGGCCTAGTCAGTTATCCTCAATCCACCCTACTAGGGTAAAGTCATTGTTAGGATGCTTTATTTTGCTTTTGTTTTTAGGATTTTTATTTTTTTATTTATTTCAAGTTATTTGTTTATTTTTATGTTTGTTTTTCTTTGCTGGCTTTTAGCACTATTGCCTTGACTCAGTCTATATGTATGCATTGGGTGATTCCTTGCACACATTATTCTTAAGTCTATCTATATTCATACGTTAACATTGTCATCATGGTTTTTATGATTAGTGTATTATTTTCAAGTGTTTATTGGATTAGGAGTTAGTTATTATGCATATTTTGGCCAAGTCTTCATGGCATTCTATCATGAAGCCTACCATCACATGCTACAACAAAAATTAGTTTCAATAATGTCTATAATCAATGGAGCCATAGAAGTTTCTCCTTGGCACCTTGGCAAATCCTTCCATCCCAGCCTTATTCAAATTAACCCATTGGTCATTCTAGTTATATCATTGCTAATAAGGATGAGCATATCCTTGTTAATAGGTATAACTAAATCATTTTTTATTGATTAATCTCATTCCTCTATTCATCTCTTTCATCACTTTATGCTTGCTCATCTTTAATCTATTTTTTAGGTTGTATCCTTGAGCTATGCTTGTTAATCATCCCTAATTGGGGAACCATCATCTTTAGCCAATCCAGGCCCTTTTATTGATTATAACCACCTATGAGCAAATCATTATTTTGACTTTTATTCCTAATTATAACCACCTTTGGGAAAATTAGTATCCTTTTTACATCAATGCATGAAATCATTTTTTCATTTGGATTAATCTCAACCATGGGTTAATTCCACCTTTCTTCTTGTTTCTTTTTGAGGGACCATATATCAACAAATATAACGACCACTCCCTTGAGGGGCATCATCCTAGGCTTCCCAAACACCATTTAGAGCTTTGATATTCAACCATCATATTATTTTTGGAATACATGAATTTTATCATTAATTGAGAAGATATTTCTTTGCCTATGATTTGCAACATTTTTCTAAATAGGGGCAAATTGTAGACATCTAAAACTGGCCATCAATAACCTCCAACTAGGCTTTTGACCAATTTCCACCAACGTGCATAATTTGTCTTAAAAACACTAAAATGAATTAAATGAGTTGAAAATGATATATTCAAGTACTAATTTTGGCTAGGGTATCATTAAATGGGGTAATGCAATTTATGGGCCAGCTAACACTGATCATATATTTTTGAGTCAAAATAACAATTTTGCACCTAGGTGCTCTGGATTGCTCTTTTTTGTCAAATCTCTTACACAAGACACATGCCTTTGTTATTTGGTGTTGGTAAAATTCTAAATGGGATAACATATCTAATGCATCTAACATTGAATTTCAATTCCAATCCAATAAAATTTTGGACCAATAATAAGACAGTTTGACCAATTTGATTAATTTGTGCACCAAGAGCCAAAATTTGCACCAAAGTTGACTAATCATGTTTTAGGATAATTAAACCAAATTAGGGCCTTAAGTTAATTTTCCATGGAACTTATTGAATAAATCTTTATTGGAAATTAATTTCTATTAACTGCATCATTAGGTGACATCATCATATGGGGTGGCATCCATAAGCCATAAATGCATAAAATGTTAAGATTATGGGTCTCCCATGCCTCATTAAGACCCTCCATTCCTATTCAATACCCCTCTATCCAAAATATTAATGGGGATATTTATATAATTAATTTCATTTTTAGATTTATTCATGGCCATACATCTTAATCTTGAGATAAATGGTTATGGTTGATCCTCAAACCATTCTAAAAATCTATAAATAAGAAGCCTTGCCTATTGAATTTTAAGCTCTCACATGCCAAATTTATAATTCTAAATTGATTTCAAAGTTTCATTCAAATTATTTTTATAATGTCCAAATATTGATCAAGCCAAGCCAAGCCAAAGCCACAAGGTGCCAAGGAGAAGAGGAGATAACCAAGCCTCCTTTGATGAAGACTTCATGAGCACAAGCCAAGCAAGCCACTACTACAAGCTAATTTGGATCATTCAAGGGAAGTGAAATATTTTTTCTCTTTCATGTTTTAGTTATGTTTCCATTCTAAAATTGTTAACTAAGCTCAACCGAGTAACAAGGCCTAGAAATGTGTGTTAGCTAGTGTGTTGGTTTTTCAATTTGATTTCATTTTGTCACTAACAAGATACTAACACCTCTCTTGAGTCAAATTCCTAGTTCACACACACAACCAACAATACCAAATGAACTAATCAAGTTCTAGATATAAATAGGCCATGGCCACCTTTTGTGATCAGGGATTTTAATGTATATCAAATAAATTTTTAATTTGAGTAACCCATTTGAGTGGATCACTACCATAAAACTTGTATAGGTCCACTTTTGGAAACAATAACTTCCTAACATGGTTGGCATTGTGATTATTTAGATGAGGAGAAATAAACTGGAGTGGTGGAGGGTTATTTTGAAATTGTTGAGCTAAAACATTGGTCAATTTTGCAATGATTTGTTACAATTGATCTCACAAGCCATTCAGGTCCTCTTTCAGCCCTGTGAGGTCCCCTTTAACTTCATCAAGATCATCTTTTTGTATCATACCCTAAAACTTTGAATTAAGTTGCTAAACTACCTCTAAAATACTTAGATCAAATTTTTTTGACTCCATGGCATTTTTTGGAGGTGTTTTAGGCACTTTTTTCCCTTTCCCATGACCATGAGTGCTAAGCCCTACCATGGACAAACCCTAGGAGGGTTATGACCTAGAAAAAATGTATCAACAAATGATATCATTATGATTGCCTCACCAAGATGAATCTAACAAATACTAATGTGAATAAGGGTTAAAATTTTTGTCTCAAAGTAATGGTAGAATATACCATTTCAATCATCTTTTAGAGATAAATCTAATGACTACCAATTTACACAAGGTAAAAAAAATTCCAATTTTTTTTTTATTGGTAATTCTTTTTGTTTTTTGTAAAAAATCTCATAAAAAAACTATGATGATGAAAAAATTCAATTCCTCCTAGATCACAAGTTATGTTTTTTTTATATCTTCTAATGCTTAAGATGCCAAATTTAGAAAAAATACATGATAAAAACTTTCCCAAATTCAAGATCTGATACCATTTGTAATGAAATTACTTAGAGGATTTGGAACAATAGAATTATATATTACAAAATTAAGAACAAAATAAATAGATCTAAAACAATAATTGGTGAAAGAGCAGAATAATTAAATATTATGACTGAGCCACTTTGAGGATGAAACCTCCACAATAATACAATAAGAAAAAAAAATTTAAATATGATGATAAAATACTAACGACTACCTCATATTTATGCTCTACTTATCCATGGTTATTCCATAGGCCAATCATAATAAGAACATTGAGAAATGCAATAAGATAATATGAAGGTATGTAAGCCACAAATCAACCACACATATCTCTAGACACATTATAGGTTAAGGGTATAGTAGATTAGATGCCACCTTTCCATAGTCTAAAGTCATAGCTGCATAGATGTGAATTTAATATAGAGTTATGTTAGATAGAAAATAGACTAAATATTAAATCATGAACCCAAGATTTAATGCCACAATTATAATAAACAAATTATGGAAATAAATACGTGAGATTAAAATAAATAGAAAACTTAAAAATAAAAAAATTATACCTAAACAAAGTCAGGGTTAAGTCTTTGATGTCATATTTATCATTAATAATGTTGTGTTTTTGCATCCATGAGTTCCTAAATTTAATGATAAAAGACCAGAATGACATGAGATCATGATTTAAGTCACAATGCCATATTTACACAGTTTAATGTCATGGTTATGTAGCTATGATTTCACACTTTGGAAGGAGAATATAATAAATTCATGTAATACAAATACAAACTTATTGTTTTGATAGACAATGACATAAATTTTTAGCTACGAGTTCATGTAGATTATCTATGATGTACAAAAGGAGACAACAATCTATTTAGCTTTGTCTTATCAAATTGTCACACAAAATATAACTAGAAAGCTAAGGATTTTCAAACTTTTAGTTGGTTTGATCAAACAAAAATTAGAATTAAAAGGAACCTTATGATTTCTCCTTTAAATATATTGGATAATTATATACAAGATGTTAGGTGAAAAAATGTTTAGCCTATGATGAATTATTGACCAAAATGATTTGGAATATTAGAACCACATAAAATATTAAAAGCACACCTATTATTAATGATGTCATGACTATCATTTATAATGACATGGGTTCATTCTACAAAAATATAGAAAAGAAACACAAAACCACAATTATAATAATCAAAATCATTAATAAAAAATACAAACTCATGGATGAAAAATGTGATATTAGAAAAGGTAGACAAATAGTCAAATAAACCATGAGGTCACTATCAGTGATTATAATGATCTCATGGTGATTTTTTATGAAGTTAGATTTTTAGAAGACAAAGTTACGATTTCACATAGTGATTCCACAATTTCAACCTAGAAGTGAAAATTATGTGATATTGGGAACCCTGACTTCAAATTCTTCCTCAATTCTATCTTTCAAGCTCAATCTCACACACCATAATCTCAAGAGGGTTACGTTAAATGAGGAATCCCATTGTGGTCACCATTTATGTATTAAGTAAAATTTGAAAGATTTAAATGCAAAATGATAATTTCAACATGACAAATTACTAAAAGTCAATCCAAATTCTAAGTAAATACTCATTATTGGAAAAGGTAGGCAAAGAGAATGCAAATAAAAATTGAAATAAAAAAGTTAGACCTAAATCTTGAAATCAATTTTACATCTAAATGCAAATTATATTCCCTAATTTGACAAAATTATTGCACTTGATAGCTTGATTGTTGGATTGTCTTATGACTTAGAATTTGGACATCATGTTGGTTATGGATGATACATATGATTAAAGACAATGATTCTTTTTTTTATAATGATATAAATAATTTTTTCCTATCATTATAAATATCATAAGTTGGATTTTACATGGAAAAATGACTACTTATATAAAAGAGGATGCATAATTTTCAAGGAATTTAAAATTCCTTGGAGATTTCTAGAGAGGAATTATCTAGAGAGTATGGAGGATTATAGAGTGTATAAGACTATATATTCCATTATAGGTGTCTAATGAGTATTTGTGAATTATTTAATATGAGAAAGTGGGGGTAGTTAAAGTTAATTGAGGATGGAAATTTAAATTCCAAGATAATGGATAAGTGGGATTAGTGACAAGTAAGATGTGATTTTAATTAGGATGTGGGATGATATAAGGTTTGTGTATGACAAGTAAACTTTTATAAATGATAGAATAGTGACTAGGAGACTAAAATTGACTAATATTAGGATGAATTATATGAAATAAGTATGATGAAGGAACGAGCAAAGTTAGATGTGTACAATGCAAAATTCTGAAATATCAAAATTTCAAAGGATAAAAAAAAATCAATGAATGCAATGTAAAATCTTTCAAAAAATACATTATTTGAAACCTAATTTCATTTTATTTTATGAAATGTTACACAAAGCTAAATAGGTCATGAATTCAAATATTTATTATGTAGACACCCATAATTTTTATGCTTGTGATCCCAAATAATCTATGCTTTGTGATACATGATTGGCCCCATACTCTTATGAAAATTAGTGTACCAACCTTCATCAATGGTAACAATAAATATTTGTACAAATCTATCAATTTTTCACCTTTGGATGAAAACATTTTCATCTTTGTAAAACAATATGGACACATTCATATCTACATTGAATTTAAATATTTAAACAAAACTTATCCTAAAGATGATTTACTATACGATGATAAATATTAGCGGGATACTACCACATCCATTGCATAAATTAATACCTCATAAGGCATAACATGAACTTCAATGCATTAATATTACAACATTTTCCTTGTACTATACTTTTGCATGCTTTTTTTTACTTTAATATTGGTTCAATACACCTAGTCATATACTTAAGAGTGTTGAAACATATTTAGAATCCCACTATATATGACATATTTAACTATGAAACTTCTTTGAAGTAAACATCAGATTTAATCCTCACATTTCATCTTAAATCTCTTATTCATGATCTACATTTTTTTCAATTATTGCATGCCACTTTAGGCATAGTTTGTTTCATTTGTTCATCTTATGGGCATCAACAACAACAACAACAACAACAACAACAACAACAAAAACAATAATAATAATAATAATAATAATAATAATAATAATAATAATAATAATAATAATAATAATAATAATAATAATAATAATAATAATAATAATAATAATAACCTTAAATAATAATAATAATAATAATAATAATAATAGGTCATGATAAAGGTAAATAATTTTATGACATTGTTATTCTAAGTTCATTTTATTTCAAAATAGTACCATCTCACAATAGAATAATCTAGTATTGTAAGGATTAACAAGAAATCATATATTTCTTAGTCATTAATTATTTACGAAATTATAAAATCCTTTAATCTCACATTACTAAGATTAATTACACCTCTCAAGAGTGTTTTTGTCAATGATGTAATGATGAAAAGGTTATTTCCACGTTTACTAAGATTAATTCAATATTATATTATATTTAAGTTACCACCTATTTATATTATTGGAGTTGACACACTAATTATACATAAATCTTATCAGGTTAACCACGTAGGGAAGTATGCTTAGCATATAAGGGAACACACCTTAAAATTTAGTTACTAGTGCCCGCACTCACTCCTAGAGATACCTACATATCAGCTTATGTGTACATAAATAAGTATAATTAGGGATATATATAGTTCACTCATTATAAAAATGAGTGTTAGTTTTACTATGAAGTTAATTAACCTTCACCACTAAGCAACTCAACTTTTGCTTTCATAATTATCCCTGTAGGTAACATTGTGACTATTAAATGGTCCACATGTAGTTAGATGTTACCAAGAGATAATAAGAGACACCATCACACTTTACAATATTATTTTATTATACTTTCCAAGTCTGATAAAGTTAATACATATTTTATTTATAGAACACTCTCTTAACTTTACAACCAAAACTATTTTCCCTAGGCTTACATAAAACAACTAAAACACTACTTGAATAATTATGTTTAAATCCAATAAATCAAACTAATGTTTTAAATGAATTTATTATATCAAAAAGAGTGTATAAAAATCATCAACCAAATTTATTTATGTTATTATGCATTAATAAATTCGTAAAATTAAATTAAAATTATAAATAATCTTTTGTATATCATTTCTAGGCTAGTAAAATTCAAATCAAATGATGTCTAATTATTTAATAGAAATGATTAGTAAATATATTAAACAATTTTGATTTAATTTTTATAATATATATAACATAAATAAGTAACCTACACCTTTTATGTATAAAGTAAACACTAGATAGTTATGGAGATAAACAACAATTTCAAAAAAAAAATTCACACAATTTATAGGTTAATATAGTGCATACAAAATCACTATTACATATATTTCTCAAGGAAGCAATAACTCATTCAACTAATCATATTTTATAAGCTAAAGAGATTACAAGTGTAGCATGATATACATATTTAATGGAAGATGTTATAAAAACAACTAACATTCTTGGATGATTTTAATAAGTAGAAACTACACTAAAAACTACCTATGAAATTGGTTTTAGAATCTAACCAATTTTAATTATAAAATTAAATAATAAAATTATTTGACTATTGAAATGGTAATTTTAAGCTATTTAATTTTTTTTTCAATTCTCATAATTGTTAAATTTTATTTTCATATATTTATTTTATATCAGTTCTAAACCACCTTTTATGAGCTAGAAAAAAAGTAAAATCTCCATTAAAAAATAACTTTTAAATTCAATCCATTTTAGTTATAGTTATTAGTAATAAAGTTTTCAATAATTTATCCATTAATTGTAATTCATTTACAAGGTCTTACAAATCCCATATTTAATAAATTTTAACAATGAGTATTTATTTTATTCAAATTTCAAGTTGCTTCCGTTGGCTTGATCAAAAGCAAAATTAACATTTATTTACTAAATTGTATTACGAATAGATTTTTTTTTTAATAACCATCTAGTTTTACCAGCTAAGGAAGGAGTGGTAAATCAATGAACCTCATTTTTTAAATGAATTTAACACCCCAAATTTGTTTTAATTAAGCTTTTATTGAAATACATTTTCACAAGAACCAAGGGGCTTATTTTAGATCTAATATTTTAAATTTGAGGCCCATGCTTTATGATGATTTTTCAGTCTCATTTAAAAAAATACCACATTGGTCCCACTCAAGACTATATTTGTCTTCTAGGTTTTACTAAAATGGATAATTTTATCCATTGTGATATTATAACTTCTGTGGCCAATTGAGGGCTTAATTCCAATGTGATTAAGTTATAAAAAGATGACCTTATTGAGTATCTATTCACAAAATAACAAAAAAAATTATTTGTAAAAAAAATCAATTAATCTCTTACATGCCCACATTGGATTATTACAATTTCATTTAACATACATATAATTAAACTTGCATACTCTACCCATTCACACAATCCACTAAACCTAGGCTAGTTCCTACTAGCTAAAACCTCTAGCTTTCCTAGAAAGCTTATGTACCCATTTTCCAAATATTTTAAATTTAATAATTTTTATTTTGAATAAATGTATCCTTAATTGATTATTACTTATATTGGTTTAGAAAATTAATCTAAACACCCATAACATTGCATGGAGAATTTAAATATTCACACAAGGAGGGAAATAATTTGAATTCCCACAAGCACTAAAGGGTCACTGAACATGTAGAATGTGATGAATAAACTAATATTGAGGAGAAAAAAATAGTTCAATATGAGTGATATTACACATTTCACCTATTGTTTTTATTTTTTTATTTATTAATTTGATCTAATAAGATACAACTTTTCCACGACTTAAATTTCTTAATATATGGAAATAATACACAAATGTGAATGCTAAAGTAGAATATGATTAAACAATTTTAACTTTATATGAATGAAAGTAACATAATTGATTTAGATAATTAGAATTTTAATGTTTTGTGTAGGTTTAATAATGAATGCAGATGAATGGAAAGACTAGAAAATCAATTAAAAGTTGTTCAAATTAAGAATAGGAGTTTTTGGATCTTCCTAGATGAATCCATTAAGATCTAGATGCATATGTAATCATGAAAGTAGATACTTATTTTGAATTCATCTTATTAATTTGTGCCTAAATTTATTATCACATCTCACTACACCTTCTTGAAAAATACTTTCTTATGTGATACCAAGTGCTCATTATGAGCACATATTTAGAAAACCTATCTCCTTCATTTAGAAACCCTAGCTTTAATTTTTATACTAGGTTTAAGTATACAAAATGGGAATAAATATGGGTTGAGTTGACCTCAACCACTCCATAATGAATGGATAAGTGTTGGATACATATTCAATATAGTGAAGATGGAAGTCAAACTACACATAGTTCTTCCTATTAGGTGTATGTGTGAAATGGTGATCCTTTTATGAATGCAACTTGTAATATAGATTTTGATACTTGAAAATGGAAAACATGGCTTGGGTTAGGTTACTCAGACTTTGCTATGGGATATTCATTATAACTAAGTTATTAATTAGGAAGTTTAGGTCAATCCATTTCAACGTGAAGATGTGTATAAATGTTTTTTTGAGGAGTCTTAAATATTTGCATATCATAGAATATTAATATACCTATTGTGTATTTATATGGTAATATTTAGGTAATATCCCATGCCACTGACATGAAAAACATATGATTTAAACAATTAAGATAATCTAAATTTGAAAATTAACCATTATCTGGTGCAAGGATAGGTTCGTCATATTTGGATGCTTATATAATTTTGTGGGTTTATTTGTTTGATGGCCTCATCTAAAAGGCAAGAATACATATTTGATAATATAATTTTTAAAATGAATAGGTTAGGAGCGTAATAAATAATTACCATACGTGACTGATATCAAATCAGGGAGTTCGAATCCATGAAAGGCAAGTGGATATGAGAGAAGAGTTTGCAAGAGTCATATGTGTATGAAAAATCCATGAAAGGTAAGGATATGCCAATACTGACATTGATAAGTTTCTAATACCATATTCTAGTGTTAAAAAATTCCCACCTTTAATTTTAGTGTTGAAATTTGAAAACTACTAGAGTACAAGGATAAAAATATGCACCTTCATGTGTAAAACAAATTTGTGATCCAAGAGGATTTGGGTCACTATATCTTACTGAAGTTTACTAGATTTTCTAAATGATATGCATGTTCACATCAAAAGATTCTACATTAAACTCAATTCCTACTTTCTAGTAAAAAATATTTAACTCTTATTCAAAATTACTACATATTTTGTATAATTTCAGTACTATAGCATATAGTGTGTCAATAACATAAGTTAGTTACATCACCACAACCAATGGTTATGAAGCAATTGCTACAAAATCTTGTAAAGTTTAAACTGATGATTCATCTCACTCAATTACATATAAATGTACACTTCCATTATTTTTAGTTAGTTATGTGAAGTACATAGATAAGAATGAAATTGATGAGTATATAGACACCATACATCTGAGCTCTCAAATATTATACATAACTTACCATAATAAAACTTTGATATTATAGTTATAGATTGGTTTTCATTTTTCTTCTTTGATTTCCTTATTCATTTGAATTATTTCTCTCTCATATCCTTTGAAATTCACAATCCACTTTTGAATATAACCCTATTAGATTATTTTAAGTAGGTTTTCCATTAGGTCTACTCCTGGGCCCCAAATTTGTGATATCGGAGCATATCATTTCTTAGTGTTATCATTATGTTTTCTGAGCTTCATTTCTATTTATATGCCCACTCATATGAAGTATGGATACAAGAAGTTAAATCTTGAGACTTGTGACCCTTCGTCATACATTCCTTCATGTCCTCAAATGGGAGACAAATCATCGATGATAGAAAATATATATATATTTTTATAAGATGATAGAGAATGCATTGAAAATACAATGAAAATATTTGGAAGAAAGTTATGCACATGAATGATAAATTATTGTTTATCATTTCTTTCACTTCAATTATTTGGTGGTCACATGCTATACAAGGTACAAGTCAATATAGACATCCCTATTTTTAAAGGAAAAATATATGAAAATGCCCTAGGTAACTGGTTTAACTTAATATGTTCATATTATGTGGTTAATCCATTCTTTTATTGAGAAAATTTTACACTCAATGTTCTAATATTGTATTTATTATTAAATAAATAGTGGGAAAACTACTTCACTTGACATGAAAATCATGAATATGAATATAATTTTAAAACATCTATAGACATATGGTATGGTTTTGTAGAAACACTCAAAGAAACCTATTACCATTTTAGAAACTATGATGACCAATACATCAAGTTCTCTTAGTTGTGCCAAGGAATGGATCAATCTGTGTAAGAATACACAAAAAAATGTCATACTTTGACATCCAAACTAGGTGTTAAATATTTAGATAAAAAAATTATTTTGAATTATAGGTTTGGTGTGAGGTTGAATATATAGTTAGATATGTATTTATTATAAATATCTTCAATCAAATAAGCCTAAATATTTACTTGCAAGTTTGAAGTAAAGGCCAAGGCCATGACTAAGATATAAGATTCCAAGTATTAAACCAAACAATAGTGTAAGCCTTAAAAGTATAATTATAAATAAGGAAATGGATCCAATAGTCCTCCATAGAAGATTAAAAAAAATCAAATGACCATAAAAAATAATCCAAGACTTAAAAATTCTATTTAGTTAAAAACCCTAGTAGTCATTCTATTGAGGAGTGTTGTGTTAGGAAGAATCTACTTGTATAAATTGAAGTATTAGGTACAAGTACTATGACATTAGAAAAGGGTAAGTATATCATGTAATTTTAACTTAATGCCATGGTGGGTACCTATTTTTATTTGAAATTTGCACCTTTGGATACTCTGTAACATAGGGGAGTTTTTGTTGTGGGGTGCTGAGTGCAAAGACCTTGCATGGGGCACAAGAGTCTAAGGCACTGGACATGGAAGTATTATCACATATCTATGAAAATGAGCATTAATTATATTTTCATAATAAATGGAATGTCCCCAAGGCATAGGACCCTTTCACTCCTTATGATGAGCCTCCAAAGTAGGCCGGCTTCTTTCTCTTCTAAGCACACCTAGTTTAAGACTAGCATATAGGCCTAAAGAGCAAAAAGGTAAACTACCACTAATCTAAACCTAGGATATTTTTAGGAAAATGGAGGGAGAAGGTAAGAGATACATAAAAATAAAAGAGGTGTTGTGCCTAGAATAGGGTGAGCACTCCCACTGTCATAAACATAGTGTAAACCATTGAGAACAAGATAATGTCACATAGTTTCTGCCAAGTCATTCCATATGCATAAGTATTTTTTATAGAGGCATGAGGAAATAGTGCAACATTGAGAAGGATGAATGTTATCCATAGACAAAACCTATGTAGACCCTGATGCACATATGATATGAATTATAAGTAAGCTTCATGTTCAATGAGGAGGTGTAGGGAATGGATGACAGAGAGATGGGTGAACATTACCCACAGTCAAAGATCAACAAACATAAACATCATATAGATCTTCAGAATAATAGAAAGAGGTGAACCTAATTCTCATTGATTTACAAGGTTTAGCCAATACAAGTGCTCATGGAGGGCAAATTACAATAGCACAAGGTTTCTAAAATGTGTCAACCCTTTCACATTGAAATAACCAATCTTTTATAGTAGGTTAAGTTGATTTTGCAATAAATGCACCACTTGGGGTAGTGGATGTAACATTAAATTCTTCTTCAGCATTGTGACCATGCCTCTTAAAGTATATTTGGTGATTAGATTTTGGAGTGATGGTAGGATCATATCTAGATACATGTGTGCATAGGAAATGGAAAAATTCCTTGATAAAGTTAAAAGATGGCATGTACTCAAGTCCTGATTCAAGTAGCCACTTTTGTATTTAATCATTATAACAATGCCTCGAGCTCATCTCAACCATTTCCAATGACCTTCTTCATATCATGTTATAATTAGCACATGGTGTTTCATTATTAGTCTCGACTGCAACTCTATGGGAGGACACACATCATCTTAATGGGCTCTCAGAAGAGTCTTTTGGCTTATTATGTAGGAATAGTGTAGATGTGACATGTGGGTGCCATCTATTTGTTGTGACTACTTGGTGGATCCCTCTTTCCCTTCTTCACCAACCAATGGTGATACTTGAAATTATACCAAAGGGGACCCACTTTAGATGAGTGTCAGATCACCACATGGAGATCTGGTGCTTTTCCTAGGAAAACTATTTGTTTCTTTGTGTTGAAAAGGTGTCAAACTTCTATGTGGTAATGGTGGAAGGAGAACTATATACTATGTAGTTCATGGGCACAGATGTATTATCCTACGTGTGGGCACAAAATTACATAGACTAAGCATGCAAAATATATTTAATAAGGGTGCATATGATGATTGAAGATCCTAAGCACTTTATTCATAAGTCATATTGCTCCTATATTTGTTCTTCACCTAACCATTCCAAAACTTGGAGGCTTACATCCTTGAATTTACATGCTCTTAGACTTGCATGCCATAAAATCTTATGCATGGGTGTATATTGAAAGCTTTATATAGGCACTAGTTATCACTAATTCATTGTACAAACCTTCATCTTCATCTTTGATCTTGGGCATAGATGGGAAGCATCCATTTTTACTTTATGTAGAATTATTGGGTCTTCATAGGTGTGTGAATCTCCTATGGGGCCTCAACAAGCCTCACACTGACTAGGGATTAATTAAAGAGTCAACACTTTTGGTGACCTTTGTAGGCCACTTGCATACTAAGTGGGAATCTAGTAGCCTTTGAGAAATCCATTGGGCATGGAGTCTTTGGGACTTTTGGTCATTTCTCTTATTTATGGACTAGCTACACGTCTTTGGCTCTAAAATGAGTTGAGATTCACCTGGCTAGACAAGAATTGTGCTAGAGGCACTTAGAGAAAAATACCTAAGCTAAGAAAAAACTATGCACAAGTGCTTAGAGGAATTAAAAATACTCTAAAACAAGGGTGCACAAAGCACACTTTAGGGAAATGAAAACATCTAATCTATTTATTTACAAATATATACAAGAATCAATGGAGATAGTGCTTAAGATGAATCTCATTGACTGGGATTGGTAGCTCCTCTCCATCTATTCTAGTAAGTTGGAAGGTGTTAGATGTCTTGAAATTAGAGATGGTATATGGACTACTCCATATTGTGTCAAACTTAGTTTTCCTTCTAGCTTTCACTCTATCTGTATCCCATTTGAGCATTAAGTCTCCCTCCTAGAAAATTCTCTCACTAGCCCTTTTTTCAAAGACCCTCTTGGTTTGTACCTATTGGAGTTAGATGGTGTACACAACTTGTGCTCTAGCTTCTTCAAGCTCCATGAGCTCTATCATTATTAATTTAAGGGGATTAATCTCAATCAACTCCAACTAATTTGAGAGTTAAGGAAGATAACTCTAGGGATGTTGGTAACCTAGCCTCCATTCCATAGACTATCATGAAGGGTGAGTTTCCCAATACTCTCTTTGGCATGATCTGATCAACCCAAAGAGTAATTTTGAGCTTGGTGTGCAAATATTTCTGGTTATCCTCCATATTTATTTTTATGATGTGAATCAAGTTCTTATTCATGGACTCAACTAGACCATTTCCTTGAGGGTAATCATTTGATGAGGTGCTTAAGTAGATGTTATGCTTGATGGCCCACTCACTAATTTTGGTTCCAAGGAAAGCCAACACATTATTGGAGATAATGGTGGTAGGGATGCCAAATATTATTACAATGCCTTCATATAAGTTAAGGATGGATGTCTCATTATCCTCCCTAAGTGTAACCACTTCTGTCCAGTTTTTGAAATATTCAATGGCTATGAGAATCTATTTTTGCCCATCACTTGATGGTGGGTTAATCATGCCTATTAAATCTAGGACCCACTACACAAAGGGTTAATTGGATTGAATTGGGTGAAGAGGTAAGGCTGTAATCCTTTGTTTGTCTATGAATAAGGCACATTTCTTGCAAGTTTGCACATATGCATGCACATATTTGAACATAATTAGCCAATAATATCCGAATTGAATTATCTTCATGGCAATGGTCTTAGGTGAATAATATCCTCTTTCAACACCATCATGGAATTATTTAAGAATTATACTTGTTTTCTCCACTTCAATGCACCTTAGAAGGACTCCATTAAGATCTCAAAAAGGTGCATCCTCTATGAGCACATAGGGAATAGATTGTAGTTTGAAATGCCTACACTTATCTTTGTTAAGGCTAGGAGGATACATATTATGCTGAAGGAAGTTATTCATATCCTATACCCAATTAGTCATGGCTTCTTCACATACACACTCTAGTTCATATGACACTAGGACTATACCATTCTCAGGTTCTATTACTTTCACCAAATACTCATAGATTCCTTTCCTTATACCACCTGTGTGACCTAGATCTCTACATCATATTCCATTACTTTGGTGATCTAGCTAGTTCATTTCTCACTAATGTCCCTATTGAGAAGGAACTCCTTGATACTCGTGTGCATGACCATGAGCTAGATCTTGTTGTTAGAGAGTATATGCCTAAATTTATTTAGTGTTATCATAACTATGAGTGTGTGATTCTCTATAAAACTATAGCACAATTCATAATATTTTAGTGCCTATCTGAATAAGATAACTAGATGATCTAGTTGGTCTTTTTTATTCTATGTCAGGATAGATGAGATGCCTTCATCTCCACCAAATGTGTAAAGGATGAAATACTTACTATAATTTGGGTTGATCAAGGTGGTGTCTTGTGTGATGTTGTGCTTAATGTCCTCAGATATTTCATTACCCTCACACATCCAACTAAATGCAATATTATTCTTTAACATCACAGTGAGAGACTTGACTAAGATGGCAAAGCCAGGCACAAACCTTATTACCAAGTTGATTCTCTCCAAGAAGCTCTAAATAATTTTCTTATGGATCAAAAGAGGGAGGGATGAGATAGCCTTGACTCAGTTTGGATCAATCATTAGTCCTTTTTTTTTTAAAAAGTACCCAAGGAGGACATTTTCATGAACTACAAAGATGAATTTGTTGGAGTTTAGAGATATTTTGAACTCATGACACTTCTGAAAGACTTTCTCTAGGTGGTCCAAATGATCTTCCACATGTTTAGAGAAAATAGTTGTCATCAAGGTAAACCAAGATAATCTTATTAATGATATCTTTGAATTCCATATCCATGGCTCTCTAAAAAGTTGTACGTACATTTTTAAAACTTAATGAAATGTATTGGTATGCAAAGGGTCCCCAATTAGTGGTGAATGTAGTTTTGTAATGATCACACTCTTACATAAGGATCTAGTTATAGCTTGAGTAACCATCTAACAATGAGAATCTCTTTGCTCCTATGACCATTTACAAGATCTACTTCATTGATGGGAGAGGATAGTGGTCTTTGAGGGAAGCCTTGTTTAGGTCCCTAAAGTCCATGCAAAGATGAATCTACCCATTTTTCTTATGTACTGGTACTAAGTTGGAGACCCATGAGGAATGCTTGATTGGAAATATTGTACTAGCCTCAATGAGCTTAGAGATCTCCTTATGCATCAATGGCTCCAACTTTGGATTAACGATCTTTCACTTTTGGTACATGGGTTACACACCAAAATCTAGCTCAATTGTATGTTACACTAAGATAGAATCAAATCCCCTTAGATCCTTATAGCTCCATACAAATATATAATCATATCCCCTACTGAGTTGAAAAAATCTTTTGATTTCTGGTATGGAACAAACCTTACTATCTTTAAGGGTTTTACCCTCTGAAATGACTATAATCATAGAGATTTCTTCTTTGGCTATCATGTTATGCCTTTTTCCTTTGAATTGGTCATCAAAGTTAAAGATACTTTCTAGGGTGACTAGACCCTTTGGTAGTTTTTCCCCTTCAACTGGATGACTTGATCTTTGTATTGGGCTCATAGCTACACGTAGTTCATGGCACAAAACTCCATCTCATCCTAAAAGAAATTAATGATTTTCTCATCACTTTTGAACACTTGCCAATTCTCCATGTTTTTAAGAACTATCAGTCTGACCACACGCTTGATGAGTTGTTCATATTCTTCCATTATGTTGCATATAATGTCATACTACACACCTACATTAATAGGCCTATCTACATCAACATTTTATGCTCTCAATAAGGAAATGATGTTGAATGCATCAAATCCTTCCATTATATCCCACACTCTATGTTTGTAGGCTTTCATCAAGCCATTTTTTGTCATGCTTCATGCCCTAACTTGGTTTACAACTAGCTCACTATCACCCAACACTTGCAATTATTTGATCCCTTTCTTCTGCATAAGCTATAAGCCTTGAATTAGCACCTCATACTCAGTAACATTATTCATGCAAGTAAACTATAATCTGAATGCATGGAAGTATTTTTCATTTTGGGGTGAGACTAATATGACACCATCTCCTATGCCATTTCTACTTTAGGAACCATCAAAGCATAACTACCACATACCTTCAAGATCTTCATATGCCTTCATAAGTTTAGGAAGCATGACATTTTATTCCATGATGAAATATATGCCCAACCCTATTTTTGTGTTATCATATGGGTCACACTCAAAGAGTTTTCACACCCATTCATCTAGTAAATTGTCAGGGGTCTCTTCAAGCAACATCATATCCTCATGGAGAATATGATCCTCATGATCGAACATCACACAATTTTTCTCAACTAGGCTAGGAAAGTATGGCTCAACATGGATTTTGAAGATAAGTTCTTCCCTGATAGTCACTTTTATCCTATATTTGGTCTTTAACAACATGTGTGACCAATCTGAGGACAAGCACCCACCCATATTTGTCATGAAGTCTCAAGAGAAGTAGATGGTGAAGTAGGGGGAAAATAAATTACTACAATATCTTATGCAATGGAGAATCTTGGGTAGGCATGCAACATCAAATTTAAATCCTTGATTGTACTTATAGCTTTGACTATCATGTCATCGAGCTGGACTACTCCTTTTAAAATAGGGGCATACATAATTCCAAACATATCTACAATCATCTTTAGCAATATTGAACTACTTGCACTAGATTTAATCATTGAATTATGCACTAGGTACTATCCAATGATTAAAGAGACATAGAATGGAGGTGGCTTATTAGTATTTCATACCTATACTTCTTTTGCTTTTGACTGGCATAGACTAGTAGGGGTAACAGGCACTAGTTAGGGGGCTTGACACTTGTAAACTCTTCAACACATCTTGTAATAAATTTCATTGAAATAGAATATTTAGCGCATCCCACATTATGATGTTTAAGCTCATCTTCTTCATTTGTTGTACTATATTGAAGTGAACCTAATATCTATTTGGTTATGGATTTAAAATAACAGCTTCTCCTGGTGTTGATGTACTATCTTGAGATGGTCCTTATTTATATGCTATCTTTTCCAATTGTAAAGGTTGTGTAGGTTCCTTGGCTTGCAAAAATATGTGATTGACTTGGGGTGCTAAGGAAAAGGCACTGAGGCTGGTGTAGCTTCTTTTGTGTCTCTCATTTTGAATCTTATGTTAAAAGTGACTAGAGTGCTTCTTCCATTGGGTACACTATTTGATTCACATAGATAAATTCCTCTTCTTGACAATTGATAAAAATAAACCCATCCTACAGTTGAACTGGTGCTTATATCCCTTCCTCTTATGGGGATACATTATTTATTTTCTCTTGTAACTAACACATGATTTACACCATGAACATTTGGTTCAATATTACATTTATGTAGGTGGTTTGATGATGTATTTGATTTCATGAAAAACACAATTCATAATCCTATGATAGATTATTCTATACCATAATAAGGGATTTGGAGGTGATGGTAACATTAGTTTTTTATGCATAGGGCACTTTTTTGTAGGTGAGATGATTTTGGGGTTGTGCACCTCCTTGATAGGGAGGTCTATTTGACTGGTATTACTAAGGGAAAGGTTGATGATGTCTAGGATATTGTACTTTCTACCTTTTGAGGGAAACTAGTTCATTCCCAAAACTTTGCAATATCATCTTCAATTCATGCAATTCATTAGAAGAGATGATGGGTGGAATATGTGGGATCATTATAGTAAGTATAGGTGCTAGTATAGGTTGTGTAGTTAATTTATTAGGGAGAGGTTTCAAAAATATAGGCATAGGGGGTCCAGATGGCATCTTGCCCTCTTGAATCAAACAAATCTCTACATGCACAACTAATTCATAGGCATCAGGGAAAACTATGCCTCCCATGGACTGAATCATCACCACTATGTCACTATTAAGATATTTTAGGAAATATAAAAATATAATGTATGAGATGACTTACACAAGGGTGGGATTCTATCCCAAACTCTTTGTAATCTGAAGTTGAAGTTGACCATCATCTCATTTGGGGCTCATTTTATGGTTGTGAGCTTCTCTATTAGGGACAAGTGGTTACTTCGGTCATCAAACTACTTGCATATCTCTTCATTGAGTTCATCCCAAATTTGAATAGAATTTAGCCTCAACCCTTAGTACCATTGGAGAGAATTTTCTTTGAATAAGGAGGCGATTAATCTAACTACAACATTGTTTTTAGTGATATGGTGCACTGAGTAGATTTCACAATGTCTTGGATATGCTCCATAGGGGAGGTTGAATTCTCACCCATGAAATAGGACAAGCTTTTGAGAGCAGATATCAAAATATCATCATATTGAACTAGGAATAATGAACTACCTCCATTGAAAGGTACAAACACTTGATTCCTTAGTACAACCATGAATGGGATAGGGAATAAACCTCACTTTCTTGTGTAAAACCTTCTGAATGGAGGTATAAACTACACTCTAGGAGGAAACTAGATTGCATTACATCTTTTGATAGGGGAAAAGGATACTTTGAATCCCCTTCTTGAGGGCACTAGAAGCTCACTAAAATGGAAATCAGTGCCTCTTATAGATGATCTTATTCTTCTTGGCATGTAGGTAAGGGGCTGATCTTTATGGACTAGAGATTTTTGGAGTCACCAGGTGCTCACACTGAGTGTTTGCTATACTTATTAGATAAAGATAGCACCAATTCCTTAGATTTTGTTAAAATGGTCCCACTAGTCATGCTAAAAAATATTGTCATTTTAAATGTGCACCCATGGATGCTCTACAACATAGGGGAATTTTTTTTGTGGGGAACTGAGAGTGAAGACGTTACAAGGGGTGTAAGAGTCTAAGGCATCGGATGCAGAAGTCTTATCATGCAGATATGTGAATGAGCATTGGTTATCTCATCAAAATAATGGGAATGTCCCCAAGGTGTGAGATCGTTATGCTCCTTGGGATGATCCTTTAGAGTAGGCTAGATTCCTTCTATTCTAAGTGCACCTGGTTTAAAACCAACATGTAGGCCTAAAGAGTAGAAAGGTAAACTACCACTAATATAAACCTAGGATCTTTTGAGGAAAAGGGAGGGAGAAGGTAAGAGATCCATAAACATAAAAAAGGTGATGCAATCAAAATAGAGAAAGTTCTCCCACTATCATAAACATAGTGTAAACCTTTGAGAACAAGAAAATATCACACAGTTTCTACCAAGTCACTCTAGATACATAAGTGTTTCACATAGAGGCATGCAAACACAATGCAACATTGAGAGGGATAAAGTTTATCCATAGACAAAGCCTACGTAGACCCTGGTGCACATAGGATATTAATTTCAAGTGATCTTCAAGTTCAATGAGGAGGTACAGGGAATGGATGATAGAGGGGAAAATATTACCCATTATCAAATATCAACAAACACAAACAAAACATAGCTCATGAAAATAACAGAAAGAGGTGAACCTAATTCTCATTGATTTACAAGGTTTAGCCAATACAAGTGCTCATGGAGGGTAAATTCTAGTAGCATAAGGTTGCTAAAATGTGTTGACCCTTTCATAGTGAAAGAACTAGGATTTTATAGTGGTATAAACTAGTTTTACAATAAATGCACCACTTAGGGTGGTGGATATAGCATTAAATTATTTTGTAGTACTATGGCCATGCCTATTAAAGTCTATTCAGTGATTGGATCTGGGGGAGATGGTAGGATCATCTTTGGATACACGTGTGTATAGGGAATGGAATATTTCCCTGATAGAATCAGAGGATGGCATGTGCTCAAGTCTTGATGTCAAGTAGCCACTTCTACATTTAATCACTCTAAAAATGCCTCTAGATCCTCTTAAGCACTTCTAATGACCTTCTTCATATTGTGCTACTACGTAGTATGTGGTACTTCATGATTGGTCTCTAGTGCAGCTTTGTGGGAGGACATGCATCATCTTGATGGGCTCTCAAAAGAGTCCTTTCACTTTTTGGGTAGGAGCAACATGGATGTGATATGTGGGTGCCATTTATTTACTATGATTGCTTGGTGGGTCCCCCTTTCCATTCTTCACTAATTAATGTTGTTTCTTGAATTTTTTCCAAAGGGGACTCGCTTTAGATGAGCATCATATCACCACATGTAGAGCTAACACTTTTCCTAGGAGAACCGTAGGCTTCTTTTTATTGAATGAGCAACAAATTTCCACATGGCAATGGTAGAAAGAGAACTGTATACTGTGCATTTCATGGGTACAAATGTATGATCATACATGTGGGAATATAATTGCATAGACTAAGCATGAGGAAGATATTTAATAAGGGCATGCATGAGGATTAAATATGCTGAGCATTATTCATAATTCATATTTCTTCCTATATTTGTCCTTCACCTATCCATTACATAACCTAGAGGCTTGCATCTTTGAATTTTCACACTCTTAGACTCACATGCCATAAAATCCTATGCATGGGAACTATTGAAAGCTTTATGTAGGTGTGATTTATCATTGATTTGTTGTGCATACATTTATCTTCATCTTTGAACTTGAGCATAGACAAGAAGCATCCATGATTACTTTATTTAGAATGTTTGGGTCCTTGCAGGTGCATGTATCTCCTATAGGGCCTCAGCAAGCCTCACATTGACTAGGTGTGACTTAAAGATTCAACAGTACCACAAACATATTTACAACCCATGCATAAATATATGAAGCATAAATATCATTTCATTATTAAATGTTGATCAATTCTCAACATACAAACTTCATCATTGCCAATAGAAGTTAGAATAAGATCATTTATCATAAATAAAATTTTAAATTGAAATTACCATTGATGCTTCACCCACAACCATACTTATTTGGATGGTTTAGTGTGGGATCAAATAAACATGTCACTTAGTAGTATTAATTGATATACAACATAAGGCCTTTCTAAGATACAATCCTTTGTGACATTGATTAATTAGAGGTATGTTATGTTTTACTTGGAAAACCATGTCTTTATCATTTACATGCGATATATGAGGAAAATCCTAGAAGTGTTATCAACGATATTTGTGATAAGACATACCACATATAAAATTAGTTTGTAAGCTATCACTAATTAGTGATAATTAGTGTAATAAGCTTATCATTTATAGTAATTTTTTTTTAATTTTGATGGTAAATTTTAAATGTAAGAACATCCTTGTAGCACCAATTCATAATGCAACATTTCCAATAATAGCGAAGGCTTTCAAGTTGAATTGTAAGTTGGAAGAATACAAGGATATCTTTTAGTCACCAAAATAATTACCTACACATTAGATGATAAATCACACTATTGATTTTATTACTATACTACCTATGTTTAATGCAATTTTATGCCACAAATCATTTCTAGAGAATGAGGAGATAAAATGATGAGGTCAAGCTACAGATCCATGAACTTGTGGATAAAGGACATATCAAGCCTAGATCATAACCCTATACTATCTCAATTATGTTTGCACCAAAAAAGGATATAACATGAAGGATATACATGTATTATATATCTATCTATCAATAAGATCAAAATAAATAACCACTATCCTCTTCCATGGATTGAGGACTTGCTGGACTAACTTCATGGTGCAAAATACTTCATAAAATTGATCTTAAGTCTGGGTATCATCACATTCCTGTTGAACCTACATATATTTATAATTCAACCCTTGAAGGCTAAATAAAGTTTATTTTTATGGTTGGTCATGCCCTTTATGTTAACCAATGCACTAGATACATTCATGCAAATGATGAATGAAATTATCAAATTGTTCACTAGTTCAATTTTTTAGAATATCAATGACATCCTAATCTATATCAAAATGTTGGATGAAAATTTGTGCCATACATAACAAGTGATTGACACTCTGTATATACATAATTTATATGAAAACATGGGAAAATGTTCATTTTTCATGTGGTTAATACAATATTCAGGATACATTGTAGATGCACAAAGGGGGCATGTGGAATTGACTAATATTCAAGTCATCTAAGAATGGCCACAACATAATAATATCGAAGAGCTTCACAACTTTTCATGATTATAAAATTTTCTACAAGATATTTTTACTCGGTTTTTACTCAAATGATCTAATATGACGTTAAGGTAAAGTTTATTTATTTAGTTGCATAATAGAAATAATTCAAGGAACTAAAATGCAAACTCAATTTTATTAGAATATTGTTCACATTATTAATATTGTGTAAGTAATATTTACCGAGAGGTAAATAGTTAGTGGTAAAAAGTAAATAGTAGTTTTTCAGTAGTTAGTAACCGTATGATTGATACGGTGAGTTAGAATATTATTATGGTTGAGATATATTGTTATTTGATATAACAATATATCATAGTTAGGATTTCTTAGTTATAGGAAGTTTCATAGGAGATATTGTAGGGATTTGAGAATCCCTTGATATACGATATATGCTCCTAATATTTGTGTGTATTGTCCTGAATGTTTATATCAAATTAATAAAAGAATTTAGAGTGTGCAAATTATTTGTATTGAAAATAATTTGTCTGTGCTTGGCTTTGTATGAGTTAATTCACTGTTTGGATCTTGGATTTCCCATAATTGGTATCAAAGTGGGTTGGATTTGTCCCTGTGATTGATGAATAATCTATTTGTAGGGGTAGCTTTGTTATTGTTCTTGTTGCCCCGATGCATGATATTTTGAATCTTTAGCATTGCATTGGCCAGTCTTAGTTTTGTAAAAAAAAGATTTGTAGCCTTCAAGACATCCTGTACAAATGTGATTACTCTCATGTTTTGCAAATATTTTTGCTGGTGATCTGACACCTCTATCAGGAATTTGGTATTTTTAAGGACGGACGAGCAATGTATATCTATTCTATTTGGATCTAACTCTTTGGACTGCGTATTACTTTGGCTTCACTCTCTGACCATTTGGCGATTTCAAACTTCTATTTTTGGTTTTGTATTTGTCAAACTCAATGTTCAGAATTGACCAAACTCATTTTTTTTAATGCATCATTCAAAGTTTGTAGTCATCTCAGACATCAAACCGTGTACTTCTCACTCGTCATTCATGTTATGTGACCAGATTCATATCAATAGTATTTATCCATCATTCTCGATCTCATCTGTAGATTTATGTAATAGTGGTAAATGGTTCACCATCTATATCATGTCATTCATGTGAAAGAATAAATCGTGAGTCTTTATTTTTATATTTTTTAGAGTATGCGTCGAAATATATGTTTTCATTTGTTAGTAGTTTAGTCCATGTCACTTTATATGAGATTAGATTTCAATAGTGCGTCAAGTCAATAAAAAAAAGTTATTATTTCAAGTAGTTATTTGGTTTAGTAAATTTTTGTCTCTTACGTCATAAGTTTTTAGATATAGGTTTAGTTTTTTTTTGGGGTATAAACTTAAAGGTTTATGGGTTCATCATAGTATTTGATTTAAAAGTCTTTAAATGTGTTTAGTTTTTAAAAGGGTCCTTAATATTATTAATTGTGGTTTTTGTTTGTACAAAACATTTCAATTTGGGATGAGTTTAGTTTCTTTTTTATCCAATATCTAATTGGATTTTTAATAAAGTGTCAAAGGTGTAAGTCTTGTATATTATTGTGTTAGTGGGTTAAAATATTTTATTAGAGATATTTTTCATATGGTTAGTCAAATCATAAAGTCATGTATGAGTCATTTTTATGTTTAAAAAAATCAAAGTTGAGTTAGAGTCAAAATTGTAAAAATAAAAAATGCTTTACAGATGTATTATCGCTTGTACGTGATGTCAAAAAAATGAGGAGGTTCCAATTCCTATCAAAGCAACCAATAAAGAACCTACCTGAACCATCAGAGCATTTCATCAACATATCCTCTGAGTGAGCAATGATCCCAATGGAGGCTAGAGACTACATGGAGGTTGGAGGTCATTCAACGACCTCTCATTAGGCACCATCGATGAGGCCACATATTGATTTGGTGGCCATGTGGTTTTTGTTGTGTGGTGTTGATTTCAGTGTGGTAGATACATTTATTTTTTAAGTTGTGTGGTGTGGAAATGTTCACATTGTGGAATATGAACATAAAGCTATATTTCAAATTCCATTTAGAATTAAATAGACTAAAATCAAGGAATACTACCAGTGGCAATTGGAGTCTTCTTTATTGTGTGAGATCGAGTGGCACGATCATTCATAGTGGCTACAAGTAAGAAGTTGATTTCTTACAAGTTAAAATGTGACATTAAGTGTGTGTTTTTCATTCCCCTACTTGTTTGAAACACCTCTACTATTTGGAGACAAGGGAGAGTGTGGATATAATGGAATGTGTTCAATAGTTGTATAGGAGGGAAGCTAACTATAGAAATCCTCTGACTACAGAGATCCTTTCACTACTTTACTCATTTATGGAGATGATCGGCCAGTGACACATCTAGTGTAGTTAAATGACATATATGTAGGAAGAATTCTAGTGATTATGTGTAGCAAGATCCAGACAATAAGATTTAGACAGTATGCAAAGTTAAAAGTATGCGTTGGCATATGATTCTGTTTGGACCAATTCTTGAAGATGTATGTTTTCCCCATGCTTACATTAAGGGGATGTAGATACGATTAATAATGTTCACAAGGGGGTGAGTGTTAGAATATTGTTCACATTATTAATATTGTGTAAGCAATATTTATCGAGAGGTAAATAGTTAGTGGTAAAAAGTAAATAGTAGTTAGAAACCATATGATTAATATGGTGAGTTAAAATATTATTACAGTTGAGATATATTGTTATTTGATATAAAAATATATCATAGTTAGGATTGCTTATTTATAGGAAGTTTCATATGAGATATTGTAGGGATTTGGGAATCCCTAGATATAAGATATATGTTATTATATATTCATGTGTACTATCCCAAATGTTTATATTAGATTAATAAAATAATTTAGAGTGTGCAGATTATTTGTATTGACAATAATTTGTCTGTGCTTGGCTTTGCATGAGTTAATTCATTGTTTGGCTCTTGGATCTTGCACCAATACTTGTACTACCAGATCTTTAACAACCATTTTAAATTGAGACCAAGACATTAGACTATGAACTTAGATAAGTCACGTAATATGGTCATCTAGTTTCTTACCCAAATTAGAATTTCAATGCACTGATAATAAACTACTAAAAATATGATTGCAATATTTATGTTATTATTTAAACATGTAAGCATTGGAAGAATTATATCTTATGAAATAATACCATGACCCATGTAGATCATAAATCACTTTAGTTTTTCAAAACAATACTAAGTTACAATAAGATAAACATAAAAAATGGTTTTATAAATCTTAAGTATGTCCATCTAAACATCAAGCATAAGAAGATAAATTCCAATCTAGTTGTAAATTGTCTAATCCATCTATTAGTTTGAGATATCCTTTATGTAAATGATGTATGTGGACATGAAGTTAACACATGGTCATAATTGTATCTAACAGACATGAATTTTGTAGATATCTATCAAAACTTTCTTTGTAGTATTCTAGTTTTAAATTTCTAATTGTAGGATGGAATCATGTCTTACCTTGGGCACTTGTGAATTCTGCAGGAGGTAGAGAGATAGAAACTAAAATGGAAGGCTCATTTTAGTAGATTTTTTTAATAAATTCACAGGACATTTAGATTTGAAAATACTTTAGTAGTGTTATGAAATTACTTGTTCTTTCCTTTTGAGGTTAACATCCCCCATTTCTAAAAATGAGGACCCTTGTTCAAATTTTGCAAATTATGCTAAAAATCAGGCATTCAACTTGATAAGAGTGCATTATTGAGTATCATGTGTTGATTTAGATTACATTGACATGCTATTACATAAGCTTCATTTTATATTTATAGTGTTCCTAACATTTAGACCATGTGTTTCCATATTTCAAGATCAATGAATCGTCATTAGAATAAATAAATGTTCATGGGTTTATGCTTCAATGTTAATTTGACCCTTAGTTGGTTAACTAATATGGTCCCATCTGAGTCATTATGTTCAAATTTGGTCCTTAATTGATTAGTTGAATACAAGTTTTAATAATGTTCAAAACCTTAGTCTAAATTACTCTAGCTTAAGTTCTTATTAAAATGGATCCATATTTTTGACAGGTCACTTTATTCTGTCTTAGTCTTAGTTTAATTTTAGCCTAAGTTTTGATCAAGTTTATTATTTCATTAAAGCTTTAATTTAAGATTTATGCTCAGTCATTATATGTCCATAGCACTTATTCTTTGATTTTACTATTCACAAGTATGAATTGAATGCAAGGTTGCCAAGTGTTGAAACCTCTCTTGATTGGATCAAGGATCAATGACACTCGGGTGATCATCTAAAGTCAATAAGTAAAAATCCCCCAAATCAAGATTGATGATATGTATTTTTATGTACAAATTATGATTGATGATCTATGTTGAATACTGGGGTCAATAAGTCAATAAAGATCAATGATACACATTCAAACATACAAATGGAGATCTAACGGTGAGCATAAAGTCAATATGTCAAAAGATCCTGAGATTGAACATGATGGTAACATGTGTCACAATCATAGTGAATGTTTAGCAGATCAATGACCCATGTGTGATCATATGTTTAGCAAATTAATGGTGCACATTTGATCATCTGGATCAAATATTGATGGTGCATGTTTAATCATGTAAGTGGAGATCGACAATACAAATCGAGTCAATATGTCAATAAGCCCAGATTGCATCCAAATTTTCCACATGGTGTAAGAGAATTAACTGAATGGAGACTGATAATAGGGTATATAAAAAGCATGTGAGGCTACCAAGTGTCATAATCTTGGAAGCTCAGATAAAATATCAACAACCAACATTGAAAGTCAAGGTCATAAGACTCTCAAGGAGATCAATAGAGTGAATTTAATCAAGTTTCAAGGGGAACGAGATGAAGACATGTGTCTAAAGTGATAACAGTCATATTTTAAAGTTAAATAAACAAAATGGAAAAGAGATGCCACATAGATAGACATGTCAGATCAAAAGATTTTGTAGACCCAAGCATGTAGAGGTATAAATATGAGATCAAAATACAATTTGGGTTACCAAATCAAATACTTCAAATGCGTATGCTTCCATTAAAGCTCAGTTAAACCCTCCAAAAACACTCTGACATATGAAAAGCCATAAAATTGTTCATAAATTCATTGTTTCAAAGAAAAAGAGAGAGATTGATAGTCAAAATTGTTTAAAGAGTCTAACCAGAGAGCTGAAAGTGTTGAATTTTCATTCAAAAGTGGGAAATTTAATCAAATTCATAGTAATGGAAACATGGACATATTTTACAGAAAATGGTTGAATTATATTTGTCATCAAATGTAGAGGGTAGAGTTTTCAAGGATATAGAGTTCATATCTTCTTCGCTAAATACAAGAGATAATAACTGCTCAAGCTTGTTCTAGACCATAGATAACCAGGGAATTTTGACCAAGGAAAAGGAGAAGCTACTTCTGGTGAAGATATTATATGATGACATCATGGTAATTTAACTTACATGACTCCATTATGTTGCTACCAAGCCAGAGGTATTTTACTGCATTGACATCCTTAGTCCTATTTTTAAATATGCTAAAATTGATAAGGGTATGATTATCCATGAACCTAGTTTGAGAAAAATACCATACATATCCCCTATTGCCTTCGAATCCTATTATAAACTACCTAGGCCTTAAATAAACCTCACCTCTATTAATGCATGGACTTAGAAACATACCATGGAGGATATCCTAGTGAAATGGTTAGAAGCTGGTAACAAAGTCATTGTAGATCCTAACAACAAAATCTCAGTGAGCCAATTCCAACCAAGATTCATAATGGTTATGACCATGTTGAAAAAATTATATGGATTTGCACATAATACACATGTGGAACCTATATGGGTGTATGTTGTATATTTCATTATTGAGGAAGTGATAGTACCTCCTTTAGGTGAAATCAATAGCATTTCACTAAGCAGACAGATCTCTATGATTAAAACAAAGAAGAGAAATAAATTATTCATGATGTAATATTTTTTAGACACCCTATGTGATAAATCTAAAGTCCTAAACCAAAGAGAGTTGTCCCCCAATGGTACCTAAATTATGTCCCAATATTACTCAAAATTGTATATTTACAAATATAGGGACCATATCCAATTCATTTGTGATTGTGTATATCCTACTTTGAGGCAAGCTATCAATGGTGTCCTCATGATGAGGATAACTCCTTTAATCAATAAATACATTGAAACAATGAAATATATTTCACTATATCCTAATTACACCATTATTAGAATAGAGGGAACCCAAAGTGCCCTCTCAAACTGCCAGTATAACTATCGGATAAGTTGGAAGAACAAGACGTAACATATCAATTGTTTAATAGAATAGATGGAATTTGCAAGACCAAGAGGAAGGGAAATCTCCATGTTCTTCCCATGATAATTGGTAGAACCATTTTTATATAATAGGACCATATTAAAGCTTCTTCAAAACATAGGCTTTCTTTAAATTTGTAGATAGATGACCATAGACAGTGAGATCCCAATGGTAGGATGAAGAAGCACTTGAAGAGAAAAGGCATTATATTTTTACCTTATAAACATGAGACTAGAGAATATGAGTTTGTATAGACTAAGGTAGCCACTTATTATGAAGTTGATAGAAGACTAAAGGAATATAATGTAAAGCTGGAATCCATATTACTGAGAGATCAGAAGATGGAAGATAGATGGAAACTTGGTCCTAGACAATACCATCTAGTATATGTTGGACCTTATAAGCTTCCCCCATATAACATAAAAATAGAATTTAGGCTTGAAGACAAGAAACCATTAGAATTTTATTCAAGCTCCTCAGTCCTTGAGTCTTCTAGAACAATAGAACAAGATTTGCCTCAACAAGAGGAAATTCACATGATAGATTTGGATCCACAAGAATTTGTTGAAGATGTATTAAGAATGTTGTCCATGACATATGAATCAAATACAAATGTAGAGGAGGAAACTATTGAAGAAGCCAAGCAGAAAAAGGGAAAAGAGAAATGATTGGACTTAGTGTTTATTAATTCTCCCAAGAGAAAGGCTAAGACTGTAATTGTCTCAAGGGTAAAGAAAGAAAAAATTTCTATCATTCCCCCTTTGAATGACATAAATATATTTGGTGAAGAGAACACAATCTATGGATTGGCTATACCTAAATGGTTCATATATGAACCAAGGATGGAGAAGCTTCCTACTACCTATCACCCATGGGATATAGCAAAGACTACAGACATCCCTCTACAATAGGAGTTAAAGCCTTAGATCATAGCATTACAAAATGAATAAGAAAGGAAGATTTCTACTCTAACTCCATCAATAGTCCCGTCACAAGTAGAGGTTCCAATCAAGCATTAGTCTTCAGTGGGAGTTAGATATGATCCATCTATTATTGGTGTACACTGAATAACTGAAATAGTGATCATAGAAGAAGGTCAGGATGTTATACACCAAAGGGTTGAGATTTTGGTTCACCTAACTCAAAAGAGGGAACAAAGACTAGGGGAAGATCCCATATTTGAAGAAGATGTTCTCAAGCTATCCTAATCCTAGTAAAAAAGGATATAGGCTACCATCAAAGGGATAAAACAAGAGAAGAAAATATTGGAAGAACAACCTATTCTATTAGTTTCTGTAGATATTGTTAATAGCTTTGAAATAATTATCTATGAGACATTCAATTCTTTGAAGGCAATAAGTTCCAAATTGAACATGGTAAGTAACCAACATGCCATGGCTTGAAACCAAGACAATAAGTGGCAAAGCTCAGACAAGAAGATAAAGGCACGTATCAATATTTAAATGGAAAACTAGATCCTTGAATTTAAAATAATCAGCCCATCACACTCAAATATGGATATGATAATATTGATGAAGAAAATTAGGTGCATAAATAAGTGGTCAAAAGGCATTGAAAGTATTTCAGGGTACTTCAAACAACTAGAGAGCAGAATGATACAAATACTAGGAGGTTTGATTAAAGATCCAACCATCCCCAATCAAACAAGCTTGATAGCTAATGAAGAATTCTAGTAGAGAGCTACATAGTTCATCCAAGAGGTCAAGAATAGAATCAAGGGCATCATAGGGTTTGACAATAAATGTATCTTGAACATGATATTGTTAGAAAATGAAAAGATTGGTAATGTTAGGAGTATTAAGAAACCCATGAATTGAATGGATGAAATATTAAAAGATTTAATAGGATACACAAAGGAGTTATTCATAGAGCCAACCATCAATCTTAGGTTGATTGATGAACAATATGACAAATTCATGAATATTTTGGAATACAAATAAAAATGTGTAGTTGTAGGGGCATTTCAAAGTCAAATGGGTTGACTTAGAATATTCTTTTATATCAAAATCATGTAATTTTAAAAAAAATAATATACTATTTTATAAAAGCAGGTGCAATGTGTAATGCACATTACTTATAGGTTAGTCACATTTGAAAAGTGTCATTGATATTAGAATATTTGTTAGAAAACATCTATCATTTACACTTGTCTGATTCCCATTAATAATGACTATCTGACATACCTCATAGGTTGCTCTTTCAACCTATAAAAAGGGGTATTATCATTAGAAAAGAGAGAAAGTTCTGGAGAGAAAAACTATTGTGTAAATTTTGGAGCAAGTAATACAAGCAAGAGATTTGTGTGAACATTATCTCATTTTGTTTGTTTATTTGTTATCATGGATACTTTCTCAAATATTTTCTCTAATGTTTAGATTTGAACTGCTTATATGAATTTTGAATGTGCATGTATTAATGCAAACTTGTTAATTTGAGATTTACACAAGGTTGACTAAAATTTATTAGATTCATTTCAATATTATTGCTATTCTAGAAGATGTGAAAATTCAATTTTATTATTTAAGTAAATCTTTAAAGTTTATTTGATCTCTAATTTGCATGTTTTTAAATATCCTTAGACATTTTCTTGATATTTAATAGGATCTGTACTATTTGTAATTTCATGTCATATACTAGTTTTAAGATGCATATCTTTGATGAAATGAGAGATTTGTCAAGATGTCTAAACTAAGAAAGAGAAACATCTCTCTTTCTACCTTACCCTAACTATTTTCTTATTTTTTGATCAAATCATTGTAATTTACTTTGTCATTATTAATATTCATGCTAGATTAGAGATTTATATTTTATATTCTGATCATTATTCATTGGATTTAGCTAAAATAACATTCATCATTCACAAAACTTTAGGACCACGATTGCTCCTAACAATCACTTGTATAATCATTTTGTGAAATAATCAAATAAATTTTTCACTACTCCACCATAGATCTTAGGATCACAACCAACTCATGCAAAATATTCTTTGAATCTTGAAATGATAAGTGTTTTACATAATATGATAACCTTTGTATATATTTACATGCATCAATAGGCCTTTAAATTGGCAATAGAATGAGGGAATTAGCTAAATATTTGTGAATCTAAAGTATTTTGAGCTGATTTTAGTGAATTTTGTTTAAAAATTAGTTGATCCTTTCCAGATTTATGTTTTTCTTAACTTAAATTTGTAAAAATAACTGATATTCATGGTTTTAAATTATTCTTTAGGCTTATTTAACTAAAGATAGCTATTCTTTGAAGGTTTATGTGAAAATATTACATAAGTTTCTTAAAATTTATGAATGTAAAATGTTTGAGGTTAGTGATAGTAATTGTGTTCAAAGATCACTGATATTCACAAGTTTGGATGTATCTTTAAGCTAATATAGTTAAAGATAGTCATTCTTTGAAAGATTTGTATGACATTGTGCAAAGTTTGCTTGAACTTAGAAATCTAAATGTACAAATCTACTTATTTTTAAGAATTGAACTGAAGATCATTTGTTTTGCAAAGATAAAGTTTCTACATCATATGTTGAATAGGAATTGGATTTTACAAGATGGAATTGCCATGAATAAGAACTAGGTCAAGGTTTGAGACAATGCTACCTCTTCTTTCCTTCAAAATTCATAGGAAAACAAGAGCAGATAAAGTTATATGTAGACTTTCTAAATCTCAACCTACTTCACCTATTTTTGCTTCTATATTTAATCCTCATTAAGTTATGGATTGGTTAGTTATATCTTTTATCAATGTTCCTAGTCAGGTACATGACTTACCAATAAATCTAGATAAATATTTACCTTTATTTAGTCATACAGGCATTATTACTACTGAAGAACACATCAAGTCTTTTAAAGTTGCCTTAAGATTGTTAAATGTTGTTCATGAAGATGTTGCCTAAAAGTTGTTTCATTTTACCTTTAGAGATACAACATATGATTGGTTTCTTAATCTTCATAAAAATTACATCGTCGACTGGAATGATTTCAATTATTATTTCATTGATCAGTTTGGAAAGATCATCAGTCCTTGTGTTCTATATCAACAGTTCACTACGTTGAAAGAAATTTAAATTAAACCATTAGAGATTTCAATTCTAGATTTAAAAATATGTTTAGAAGAACTATAACTCCTTATAATCTTGGTGAAGCTTTAGCTTTAGAAATTTATAAGGATTCTTTAGATCTAGTGACTTCTATAATTCTGAAAAGAGCTATTGGGGCCATAAATACATTAGCTTTGGCCTATGTTGAAGTTGTAAAAATTAGTGATCAAATGAAACCCCAAGGTTAATTAGCATATGAAATTCCTAATGTTAATCCTAATTTCCCAATGTTGAATATCATCTCAAATGCTAATCTGAACATGCTTGCTTTGAATCAAACTCTAGTTTTAAACCAATTGCCATTGTGTCATACTTAACTTGGTCAGAACTTTGGATTAGTAAATAAATTTAAAATTGAATCTCATCCACAAACTCAATGAGATATGGTGCCAATAACTAGTAATATTACTCAAGTCCATAATTCAGAGGCATCTAAGAATGAAAATGACTCCATATTTAAAATGGTTCAAAAATTGAGCATTGATTTTCTCCAGTTACAAAAATAGGTAGGTAACATTGGAGAGAATTCCAACAAAAACTATTCTTATTAGAAGTTTAACAGATCTACAAATAGGTTTCACAATATCAAAAATAACAACAAAATTGAATCATCTACAACTAAGAACATACCTAAAATAAACATATTTGATGTAGATTTAACTAATTATTGTACGGTTCATAACACTGAAAAACATGGTGAATTAGATTGTATAAAATTTTGTAATGCTTTTGAAGTATTTAAAGATGAATTGGATACATTTAAAGTTGTGCCTAACAAAGATAATGTTACAAGCATCTGGCTATTCAAAGGCATCTAAATCTTCTAAAATAACTCTTATGGTAGATGAGAATGAACCTGAAGATACTCTAGAGGAGATTCATGATTTTCAATAGTATTTGAAGAAAACTTATCCATTGAGGAACAAATAAAAAAATCAACCAATGACAATTTCTACTCCACCAAACAACATTGACACTCCTCCTAATCCCAAAGAGATAACAATCCAGAACCTCCAAAGGGAAGTAACACTAAAAATAATGGTGATTTATCTAGTTCTTCTACCAAGAATGGCTATAACATAGTAGAGGATATGAATAAAATTAAAGCTAATATCACATTACATGAATTGACTTAGATAAATAAACAAAGAGACTTGTTAATAAAAATTTTAACTAAAAAACCTAGTAAATCATAGAAACCTGCAATTGCTAATATAGTAATGTATAATAATAAAATAGAGGTTCTACCTTTTTACTAACAATTAGATTTTTTGGTAAAAACTTGCATAATTATTTTTTAGATTTATGTGCCTCTAAAAATATTATTTCAACAGGTTTTTTTTTAAATATTGGTTTAATTCCTATTAAGTTTGATAGAGTAGTGACTCAATTAGACAAATCTAGAGTTAAAGTGATTGGTGAATTGTTAAATGTGCATATGTAACTTGCTTCAAAACCAAGTATTCAACAGTTTAGTGATATGGAAGTGGTTGACGATTCTAGATGCTTATGGGATGTTTCTTAGTAGTGATTGGACCAAAACTTTGAATGGATACATGTCAATTGATTGCTCTCACATGTGGCTACCATAGAGGAGAGTTCCTAATCAAATTTGGATTGAAATAGAACCTAAGATGAAGCATACGAAAACTAAATATAATAAAACCAATGGAAGGGTCAATATGGTTAATTTTTATTTAGGGGTTTACACCCTTGACACTCCTTAGGTATGTAATTCTAAAGAATCTCATGCTATACCTAGACTTTGGAAATATATGTTGATGGTGCTAGATGTAAATCTAGATTTGGAGTAGGAGTAATTTTAAACAGTCTCATTGGGAAATAATATAATGCTTCTTACAAACTTCAGTTTCTTTGCACCAATAATTTGGTAGAGTATGAAGCATTGATCTAAGGATTACAATTTTCTATTAAACACAAGGTTAAATAACTACTAGAATATGGTGATTCTGAACTAGTAGTCAATCAAGTCATAAGCAAGCATCAATGCAAATTGTCTTATCTGAATAAATACAAGTTTAGAGTATGGGACTTGATTGAATATTTTAATGATTTAAATATTATTTCAATCCCTTGAGAAGGAAATGAGTTTTTTGATGAATTAGCTTCAGCTACAACTAACCTAATGCCAAATCAAGATTTCCAAAGGCATAACATTGAATTGGTCCCACATCCCTCTTTACCTGATAATATTAATCATCTACAAGTGTTTAGTGATGACCAAAATATCATTGTATTCATGAAAAAATCAAGAGTGTTTGAGTCTCATATTATTGATGGGATCAATGAGAATTCTCTTGATGATGATAGAATTGATGAAAAATAATACAACTGAATGATAACAAGATTCCCAAAGGCATGATTACCTTGGAAAGACTATTTGATAGAGATAATCTAGTTGAAATTGCTAAAGTTACCAAGGTAAATGGGAGGGATTATAATGTAGTTGACCTAGGAACTCAAGGTCAACCCCAGCTAGTAAACCTTAGGACAACATGCACAACCATAGGGTCTAGAAATGCTATAGACATATTGACTAGGTATAAGGATTTTATTGCATGGTCTTATGAAGATTTAAAGATATTTGATCCCTGATTTATCACCCATACCATTCCCTTGAAAGGAGTCTATAAACCCTTTGGGTAGAAGCAAAGATCAGTTAATCCTATTTTGGAACCATTGATTTATAAAGAGGTCAAGAAATTATTAGATGCAGAATTAGTTTTTCTAATTAGACATTCCACCTAGGTAGTTAATCTAGTACTAGTTAGAAATAAAAATGGAGAGGTTAGATTATGTATAGATTTTAGGAACTTGAAAAAATCTTCTAAAAAGGATAAGTATGCTTTACCATCCATTGACTAGGTGATTCAAACTGTTAGTGGTTATTCCATGTTGTCTTTCCTATATGGTTTTTTAGGGTATAATCATGTACTTGTTAACAAGAAAGATATAATGAAGACTGCATTCATAAAAAATGGGTAACTTTTTCTTATAAAAGGATGCCTTTTGGACTCATCAATGTAGGAGCTACCTTTCAGAGAGCTATAGACCATGTCTTTCAAGGTCTCATATATATATGGAGGCCATTTTTAAGTGATAAACCATTTAATCAATGGGGTTTGGACTTTGTAGGGGTTATCAACCCTAATTCTTTAGCTAGACACAAGTATGTTCTTACTGCCATAGATTATTGTACAAGATGGATAGAGGAAGTAGAAAAAAAATAGTGTAAGACTAAAGATGTTATCAAGTTCTTAGAAGAGAACATTTTCACTAAGTTTGGGATGCTAGTATCATTGGTCTGTTATAATGGATCAAATTTTAGATCTATAGAGATGACTGAGTGGGCCTATGACAATAAAATATATCTTAAGTTTTCATCTAATAATTACCCTTAGGGTAATGGATTTTAGATTCTACAAACAAGAATTTGATGAAAGATATTAATAAGTATATAGCTCAAAAACCAAGAACATGGCATAAATTGTTGAAGTATGCTCTATGGGTAGATATAACTAGAGTGAAACAAACTCTAAAATGATCACCATTTATCTTGGTATATGGACAAGAACCAATCTTTCCAATTACTCTCAAATTTCCAACTTACAAATTTATACAAGGGTATTTGGAAGAATGTCAAGAATATTCCAATTCTAGGTTACTTGATATCATCCAAATGGAGGCTGCTAGGGAAGAAATATTTCCTAATTTTAGCAGACATCAAACCACTGTCAAAAGATGGTTTGATAAATGATCAAAGATCAAGGTGTTCAAACAAGGAGACCTAGTTCTCCTATGGGACAAATCATTTGATCCAAAAGGGAAACATGGTAAATTCACTCCTTTATGGATTAGTCCTTACCAAATTATTGAGACATTAGGAGAAAACACCTTTAAGCTCAAAGACTTACAGGGAGTAGAGTTCACTTTGCCAACCAATGGGCATTATCTCAAGCATTATCTCTCTATTATTCCACCTCAAGTCTTTGTGGAGTAATTTTTAAGATTAACTAAAGTTAGTGTAGGTAGGTTTATATTAGTTTCATTCATGTCCCTTGTTTGTAAATAGTGTTTTTGAATATCTGTTTACTTGTTGTGTGTTTGCTTTCTTTGATTTTTTATCTAGCTTCCCATAAATCTTTTCCATGATAGGTATTCAAGATTCAAATCCATCTAAGTGCTCAAAATAACTTCATAAAACAAAAATTTAGATATGACTCTTAAACATTGGTTGATCATGGATTTTGGAAATTCTAAGTTTAATGTTATGTTTCTGATAAATTGATGAAGATTAATATATAGACTAATTGTTCCTTAAAAATCTTAAACCTTATTTTTATCTAAGTTTAATTTTAATAAGGATTGCATGTGTTTGAGTGAAAGTTTGAATTATTAGAACAAATTCATGTTAGCACTTAAATAACATTATTTCCTAGGATGAAGTCTATGACCAAGGATGATTGTCTTGAAAATCAAACATTTGACAAAAATCTTAAACACCTAACTAATTCTAGTTGCCAACCTTTGTTGGAAAACTAAATACAATTAAAAAATACAAAAAATAAAAGCCTTATTAAAAATATAAAAGTTTTCTGAGCAAAGGTGATTCTGTTAACCTCCATCAGGGCTATTGATGCTTGATTGGTAGTGGATCAAGGCCTAGAGTTGAACCAAAGGTATCTCTATCAGGGATATGGATGCCTAGCTGGCAATAAAACAATTCCCAAGCCATCCATTTTTATAAATCATGATTCATAATGTATATATAAATATGATACAAGTCTATGTTAATGATTAAGGTCATGAAATCTAGACATTCTCTGAATCCTAGTGGTAATCAGTAAATGAATTAAAACACACACACAACATGATCAAGTTTTGATATTTGACCTTATTTCTATATTTGTAAGACTTGTTTCAATTATTAATTGATATTAATAATGGTACTTGATCATGTGAAATGATTAGTCTCATTATTATTTTGAATCAAAATTATCTGAAGTCTAATATTCTACAATGTTTCCCTTATAAATCATCATTTGTTGAGGTCAACATCCCCCATTTCTAAAAAATGAGGACCCTTGTTCAAGTTTTTAAAATTATGCTATAAATTAGGCATTCAAATTGATCAGAGTGCATTATTTAATATTATGTGTTGATTTAGCTTACATTGACATGCTAGCACATAAGCTTCATTTGATCTTATCTAATGTTCCTTCATTTGGCCCATGTGTTTCCATCTTGTAGGATTAATGGATCTTCAGTAGAATAAATAAATGTTCATGGGTTTATGCTTCAATGTTAATTTGACCCTTAGTTAGTTAACTAATATGGTCCATTTGAGTCATTATGTTCACATTTGGTCCTTAATTGATTAGTTAAATCCAAGTTTAAATAATATTTAAAACCTTAGTCTAAATTACTTTAGCCTAAGTTCTTATTAAAATGGATTCATATTTTTGACGGGTTACTTTATTCCATCTTAGTCTTAGTTTAATTTTAGCCTAAGTTTTGATCGAGTTTATTAATTCATTTAAACTTTAATCTAAGATTTATACTAAGTCATTATATGTCTCAAGCACTTACTCTTTGATTTTACTATTCACAAGTATGAATTGAATGCAAGGCTACCAAGTGTCAAAACCTCGCTTGATCGGATCAAGGATAAATGACACTCAGGTGATCACCCAAAGTCAATAAGTCAAAGTCACCTAGATCAATATCAACTATGTGTATTTTTATGTATAAATTATGATCAATGATCTGTGTTGAAGACTGGGGTTAATAAGTCAATAAAGATCAAAGGTACGCATTCAATCATACAGATAGAGATCTAATGATGAGTACAAAGTAAATATATCAAATGATCTAAAGATTGAAAGTGATGGTGACATGTGTCACAATCATGATGAATGTTTATTAGATCAATGACCCATATTTGATCATATGTTTAGTGGATCAACAACATGCATTTTATCATATAAATCAAAAATCGATGGTGCATGTTTAATTATGCAGATGGAGATCAATGGTGCGAATCGAGTCAATAAGTTAATAAGACCAGATTGTACACAAGGCCACCATATGGTGTAAGAGCATTAAATAAATGGAGAATGATAATAAGGTACATAAAAGGCACATGGGATTGCCAAGTGTCACAATCTTGAAAGCCCAAATCAAAGATTAATGGCCAACATTAAAAGTTAAGGCCAAAAGACTTTAGAGGAGATCAACAAAATGAATTTAATCAAGTTCTAGGTGGCATGAAATGAAGATACATGTCTAAAGTGACAATGGTCATATTTTAAAGTTAAATAAATAATGTGGCAAAGAAATTCCATATAAGTAGACATGTTAGATCAAAATATTTTAAGGATCTAAGCATGTGAAGGTATAAATATGAGATCAAAATATGATTTGGGTTACCAAATAAATACTTCAAATGCATATTCTACGATTAAAGCTTAGTTAAACCCTCCAAAAACCTTTAGACATATGAAAATACCTAAAATTGTCGATACATTGATTGTTTCAAATCAGAAGAGAGAGATTGATAGTCAAAACTATTCAAAGAGTCTAACCAGATAGCCAAAAGTGTTGAATTATCATTCACAAGTGGGTAATTTAATCAAAGTCATATGAATGGCAACTTATGGACATATTTTGAAGAAAATGGTTGAATTATATTTGTCATTACATGTAGAGGGTATATTTTTCAAAGATACATAGTTTGTAGCTTCTTTACTAAATACATGAGACACTAACTACTCAAGCTTGTTTTGGACCATAGATAATCAAGGAATTTTGACTAGGGAAAAGGAGAATTTGCTTCTAGTGAGGAAACTATACGATGACATCATGGCAATTCAGCTTATAGGAATCCATTATGTTGTCACCAAGCCAGAGGTATTGCATTGCATTGATGTCCTTAGTCCTATTTTTAAAGATGCTAAAATTGATTAAGATATGCTTATCCATGAACCTAGTTTGAGAAAATTACATACATATCCCCTGTTTCCTTCAAATCCTATTAGAAACTACCCAGGCCCCAAATAGTCCTTACCTCAATTAATGCATGGGCTCAAAAACATATCATGGAGAATATCTTAGTGAAATGGTTAGAAGCTAGTAACAAGGTCATTGTAGATCCTAACAAGAAAATCATTGTGAACTAATTTAGACTAGGAGTCAGGATGCTTATGACCATGTTGAATAAATTAGATGTATTTACACATACTACAAATGTGGAACATATATGGGTGACTATTGTATATTTCATTATTGAGGAAGTGGTAGTACCTCTTTTAGGTGAAATCATTAGCATTTCCATAAGCAGTTAGATATCTGGGATTAAAACAAAGAAGAGAACTCAATTCTTCATGATGCCATATTTGTTATATGCCCTATATATGCTAAAACTAAAGTCCCCAACCAAAGAGAGTGGTCCCCTAATGGTACCCAAGTTGTGTCCCAATATTACTCAAAATTTCATATTTACAAATATAGGGACCATATCCAATTCATTTGTTATTGTGTATATCTTGCTTTGAGCCAAGATATCAATGGTGTCCCCATGATGAGGATAACTCATTTAATCAATAAATCCATTGAAATAATGAGATATATTTAGCTATATCCTAATTGAACCATTATTATAATAGAGGGAACTGAAAGTGCCCCCTCAAACTACCAGTACACATGCTAGATAATTTGGTAGAACAAGAAGTAGCATATCAATTATTTAATGGAATAGATGGAATCTACAAGACCAAGAGGAAGGGACTTCTCCATGGTCTTCCCATGATAATTAACAAAACCATTTTCAGACAATGGGACCACATTGAGCTACTTCAAAACATAGGCTTTCTTTCAATTTGTAGATAAATGGCCATAGATAGTGGGATCCCAATGGGAGGGTAAAGGATCACTTGAAGAGCAAAGGCATTCTAGTTGTGCCTTATGAACATGAGCTTGGATCATATGAATTTGTAGACACCAAGGGAACCACTTATTATGAAGTTTCTAGAAGACTAAAGAAACATAATGTAAAGCCTAAATCCACATTGTTGAGAGATTAGAAGATGGAAGATAGATGACAACTTAGTCCTAGAAAATATCATCTAGTATATGTTGGCCCTTCTAGGCTTCCCCCATCTGATGTACAAATATAACATAGGCCTAAAGAAGGGATACCAGAAGAAGTTAATTCAATATTCTCAATCCCTGAGTCTTCTAGAATAGTAAAAAAAGATTTGCCTCAATAGGAGGAAATTCACATGATATCTTTGGATATATAAGAATCTATTGAAGATGCATTGATAATGTTATCAATGACATATGAATCAGGCATAGATGTAGAGGAGGAAAATGTCAAAGAATACAAGTAGAAAATGGGAAAAGAGAAGTCATTATACTTAGTGGTCATTGATCCTCCCAAGTGGAAGGCTGAGACTATAATTGTCTCAAGGGCAAAGAAAGGAAAAATGGATATCATTCCCCCTTTGAAGGACATCAATCTATTCAGTGAAAAGAACCCAATATATAGACTAGCTATACCTAAATGGTTCATATATGAACCAAGGATGGAGAATATTCCTACTACCTATCATCCATGGGCTATAATAAAGACTATAGACATCCCTCTACAACAAGAGTTAAAGCCTTAGATCATAGCATTGCAGAATAATAAGAAATGAGGCTTGCTATTCCAACTCCATTATTAGTCTAGTCACAAGTAGAGGATCCAATCAATCATATGTGCCAGTCTTCAATGGGAGTTAGATATGAACCAATTACTACTAGCCAATAATGATTAACTAAAACAATGGTCATAGAAGAAGGTCAAGAGGTTATACACCAAAGAGTTGAGCCTTTGGCTCACCTAACTTAGAAGAGGGAATAAAGACTAGGGGAAGACCCCGTGTTTAAAAAAGATATTCTGGAGCTAGCCCAGTCCTAGTCAGAGAGGCTATATGTTACCATCAAAGGGCTAAAATAAGAGAATAAAATATTGGAAGAATAATCTATTTTTTCAGTACCTATAGATATTGTTAATAGCTTTGAAATAATTTTCTATGAGACATTTAATTCTTTGAAGGCAATAAGGTCCAAATTGGACATGGTAAGTATATAACATGTTATGGCTCTAAACTAAGCCAATTAGTAGCAATGCTCAAACAAGAAGATAAAGGCACTAATCAAGATTATAATGGCAAACCTAATCCCTAAATTTAAAATAGCCAGCCCATCACACTTAAATATGGCTATGATAATCTTGATGGAGAAAATTAGGGACATAGTTAAGTGGTCAAAAGGCATTGAAAGTCTTTAGGGGACTTCAAACAACTAGAGGTTAGAATGATACGAATACTAGGAGGTTTAATTAAATATCTAACCATCCCCAATCAAACAAGCCTAATAACTAATGAAGAATTCTAGTAGAGAGCTACAATGTTCATCCAAGAGGTCAAGAGTATAATCAAGGGCATCACAAAGGATGACAACAAATGTATCTTAGACATGATGTTGTCAGCAAATGAAAATATTGGTAATGCTAGGATCATCAAGGAAGCCATGGGCAGAATAGATGAAATCTTCAAAGATTTAGTAGGGAAAACAAAGGAGCTATTCATAGAGCCAATCATCAATCTCAGTTTGATTGATGAAAAATATGACAAATCCATGAATATTTTGGAATAAAAATAAAAAGGTGCAGTTGTAGAGGTATTTCAAAGTCAACAAGGTTGACTTAGAATATTTATTTGTATCAAAATCATGTAAATCATTTTAAAAGAATATACTATTTTGTAAAAGCATGTGCAATGTGTAACACACATGGATTATAGGTTAGTCACATTTGAAATTTGTCATTGATGTTAAAATATTTGTAAGAGGACATCTATCCTTGACACTTGTTTCATTCCCATTTGATAATGACTAACTGAAATACCTCATAGGTCGATCTTTCAACCTATAAAAAGTGGTATTATCATTGGAAAAGAGAGGAAGTTTTGGAGAGAAAAATTATTAAGTAAATTTTGGAGAAAGTAATACAAACAAGAGAATTATATGAATATTGTCTCATTTTGTATGTTTATTTGTTATCATGGCTACTTCCTCAAGTCTTTATTTTGATGTTTAGATTTGAACTACTTTTATGAAATCTTTATGTGATAGTATTAATGCAGAGTTATTAATTTAAGCTTTACGCTAGGTTGACTAAAAGTTATTAGAATCATTTTAATATCATTACTTTTATAGAAGATGTGAAAATGTAATTTACTTGTTTAAGTAAATTTTTAAAGTGAATATGATCTCTAATTTTCTTGTTTTCAAATATTCTTACACATTTTTATAGTATATGATATGATCTATACTATTTGGTAATTTCATGTCATATGTTGGTTTGAAGATGCATATCTTTGATGAAATGAGAGATTTGTTAAGATGTTTGAACCAAGAAACAAAAACATCTCTTTCTGGCTTGCCCTACCTATTTTCTCACTTTTTGATCAAATCATTGTAATTTAATTTGTCATTGTTAATATTCATTCGAGACTAGAGTTTTATATTTGAGATTATGATCATTATTCATTATATTTAGCTAAAACAACATTCATATTTCAAAAAACTTTAGGACCATGATTGCTTCGAACAACCACTTGTATAATCATTTTATGAAATAGTCAAATAGCTCTGTTGCTATTCCACCACAGATCTTAGGAAGATCACAACCAATAATTCATGTAAAATATTCTTTGAGTCTTGAAATGAGAAGTGTTTTCAACACTATGATAACCTTGTGATATATTTACACACATCAACATTGCCACACCTCAATCTAGATGTTGTAAAATACATAAAGTAATGTTCTACATTTAGAATATTCAAACTGATAAAAAAGAAGAAATTTTTATGTAGACCTCTTCTAGTTACAATGAGACCATGTGAATATATTTATATGGAATTTATCTTAGAATACCCTAATACTAATCACAATATTGATTTATTTTTATGTATTAGTTGATAGATTCTAAAAGAGGGTAATTCCAATACCATGTAATAAATAAATATTATCTCTAGAAAGAACTCAAATGTACTTTCAACATGTTTGGATCCACTTTGGAATCCAAAAATCTTTCCTTTTTGATAGAGATATAAGATTTTTTGAGAAATATTTGGGAAATATTTTAGCCTAGGCTAGACATAAAGTTTAACAAGTCTACCACTTTTTTATTTGTAGACTTATGGAAAACTAGTAAACATGATGATAGTACAACTTATTATAAAATACAATTAAAATAATCAACACATATGGGTTTAAATCCTACCCTTCATCTAACATAACTAAAACAAATCTTTACATGTGTCTACTAAATATAACCCTTTTCAAGTCTTTTAGGGTTTCCAACCTCTAGTACCCATTGACATAGCTTATCCTATCCCACCATCAATAGAAACAACTCATTTAGCTCAAAATAAAGTTTAAAAATATGTTCAATTCATTGATCACATTCAACACATTCATCAATAAGTTTAGAATATTCTATAGAAAATTTAATGCCAAGTACAAACAATGCCATGATAAGCATCAGACATCACACACCTTTCAATTTGGTAATTGAGTCTAGCTAAAATTGTAAAAGGAAAGGATAATAATGAATTACCACAAGATTTGTCTAATTTGGTATGGGACCTACATCATCATCAAAAAATAATGGGATAATGATTTTGAGATATATAATCCTTATTACCTTGGGTTGCATCTAGCATTTAATGCATAAATCATGTGTCATTACTTAGCACATCTATTGGATACTTAAGACATGATGGAGACTCTAGTATACTTATAGATTATAGTGCCACAATAGCATTAGACCAATTCATTAACACTCAAGTCAAACATACACACCAGTAAAAGATCCCTCTATTCTAGATTGTCAAAGTAGGTTTAGTGCCTTTTTAGGGAAAATGGTTTATAAAAGTGCATTTTGTTAATTTGTTTTCACATATTTTATCATAGTCATATGAAATGGGGAACATTTATATTAAAGGAGGGGTGAATGATCTAGAAGTATTTGGGTCACTAGATCTTACCATAGTTCACCAAAATTTCTCAACCATCTTCATGATCATATTAGTAAGTTATACATTAATAGAAGCACCTACTTTACAATAAGAAATATTCAAATTTTATTCAACATTATGACACAACTCATATAGTCTTAGTATTTTACCAACTATTTTATTAGCAATGTTAGTTAGTAATGTCATAAAATCAACAATTTTGAAGTAGTTGCTACCAACTCTTGCAATGGCTCAATAGATAATTCATCTCCCTCTATTGTGTAATGAAATTAATTAGACAATTCATAATAATGGAATAATATATCACATAAATATGGATAGAATAAAAAAATCCAAAACAATATTTCATGAAAGAAAAAAATAATCAATAAATATGACTCAATCACTTTGATGGGGAACCTGCACAACAATGCAATAAAAATAGAATTCATAATATGATGATTAAAGACTAACCACTAACTCCTATATATACTCTACTTAGGCCATGATTATTCCATAAGTTGACCCTACAGATAAAATATGAACATAGATAAATGTTAAAATATAATATGAAAGGTTATGTAATCCATAATTAGAACACATAAATCCTTAGACACAATATAGGTTAATGACATAACATGCCCCTTCCATTAAAAAAAAAATGTTTCCATCAAAATTGAACTTTGGATGCTAATGCATAAAATATTCATCCTCCCATACTACATCTTCATGGTTTATATGCTTAGACATCATCAATTACACCTAAATATATCTTCTTCTTATCTTTAGAGAGAGAGAGAGAGAGAGAGAGAGAGAGAGAGAGAGAGAGAGAGAGAGAGAGAGAGAGAGAGAGAGAGAGAGAGAGAGAGAGAGAGAGAGAGAGAATATCCTAAGGTTATAGAATGAATTGGCCTTCTTCATCAAATTATGGTAACTCAATCTGGGTAGAAACCCTCTATGCAATTTTATTATTTAGGAAAGATACATGAAATACGAGATGTATGTGAGTGGAATGGGGTAGCTCTAGATTGCATGCAATAATGCCAATTTTTTACAAGATCTTATGATGCAGGAACATCAAACTAGAAAACACTATTTTTGAGTTTTTTTCAATAAGAGGTCAAAGGTTGGTCAAAATTGAGTTTAAAAGTGTGTGAGGTACCTTATAAGGTCAATTTGTGTCTTTATAGTTTATTTGGAGTCACTAGGGTGTGTTATGTGGCTTCAGGAGTTTTCCCTCTAAAGATAGAAATTTGAAAATTCAAATGTTTAACAAGAGTCTGAGGGTCATATGCATGGTTTTAAGTGTTTAGGAGGAGTCAAATAAGTCATTAAAGGAAGATTGGAACATATCTCACTACAATTCATTAAGGTAGAAACAATCAAATATCAAGATTCATCGTGTAAATCACCTTGTACCTTGTAGTTAGTTATGAAAAACAAGCTGGTGTAACCAACTCAAAAACCAAAATAGAAGTTGGTGATAAATAAAAATTGTATGTTTGATGGCATAGAAGGAAAACATAGAGAGATAAGGTGATATCCAAGGAGAGGGAATAAAATTAGAGAATGAGGAAAATGATCAAAACCTCTCATGAAAGATGAACCAATCCATTTATGGACTGTATTGTAAAGAAGGTTGACTCAAGAAACAAAGATAAGCTGGTAATTGTGTTGTTACTTTTCAAGATTTATAAATGGTTCTTTGTGTGTATTCATGTTTTTTGAAGTGAGCCTTAAAGGTTATGTATATACAAACTTTGTGTGTGTCTATAGGTTTAGAAGGATTGTGGAACACAGTTAAGAAAGAATGATTGGAAAAATTGTTTGAGAATCAAAAAACAACAAGAATTAATTGTGTAAAGTTATGTGAAAGTTTTAAGTAGCCACTAGGTTTATAATAAAACAAATCAATATGTGTGAAAATTTAAATCAATTCTTGTTTTGGAAACCCCTGCTCATAGTGATGACAATCTAGGGTATGCAAGTAGTTAGATGTTCTTGAGACATAAGTGTAACCATGTTTGAGATGGATATTTTGAGGTAAAATAGATTGATTATATAATGGATGAAAAAAATATGGTGCTTAGTTATATAGGATTAAAACCCAGTAGAAAGATTAAACCTTGTTGTGTAGTCAGCACCCTATTCACATTGAAAGGAACCCTGAGTACACAATATAAAACCATGTTTTAGAAAGTATTAAAAGGAAAATTCACTAAAAGAGAGAATTGAGTATTATGTCATGAGTTATTTATGTGTTTGGATAAAAATTAATATCTAATAAGAGTCTATGAGAATGTGTTTGAAGACAAATAGATGACAATCAATTACAATTGTGTGTACCTTGTTTTGGACACACATTCCATGAGAAAGAGGTATTGAAACATAAGGGAGAGTATGAATATATGATTTTGAGGTGTTATAATGTTTTGGGAATGTTAATTATGTAAAATATAACCTTTTTGGAACTAATAAACCATTTAAAGTGTATATTGTTAACCTAACCCCTTGTATAGTCAGGAAAAGAAGACATAATTGACTACAATTTGGTTATTTTAGAATGAAAATGGATTGGAGATGGATTATAACTATTTTATAATTTTAATAACACTAAAAAATACCTAAAAAAAATATTTGACCTTTTGAAACGTTTTGTAAATCTAGATATTGAATTTTGTATGCCCTCGGACCTGTGAATGGTCAAGAAAACCCTAGATTAGGGTTTTGAGAGTTCTAACTGTAGAAAATTCCTAAAAGTTTATGATTTGACTTTTTTTTCATATGGAAAGATAATAAATTTTTTTTGGTCTGACATTATATGGATATGTATGGATTTGACAACAAAGGGTTTGGAATAGGGTTAATTAGGCCTAGTTTGAAGGACTTTAACAAAGGAACTATAGGCTAAATATGGAATTAGATTATGAGATTTGACACAAACATATAGAAGGATATAGGGAATCTATAAATGGTTTCACATTTTCAATATAGTTTATGGATTTGATAAACCAAGGGAAAAACAAAAAAAAAGCCTACAAGCCTTGAGAGAGCATTGTGTCAAAAGGGTGTGGAAGGAGAGTCTAATATTATTTGAGTTATTTAAGGAGGTTGTACCAGGTATTTTAGGATCACATAAGACCATATGTGAAAATATTTTGAGATATTGAACCCTAAATCAATTTTTGGCATTTGACACCTAAGTGACTAGCCTAACCAGAAACTAGTGAAAGTGAAAAAGAAAGTTTGTAAGTATAAGGAGTGGAATGAGATAGATAATGGTTTGGAATTAATATAAGAGATATGAGGTTATTAATATATAGTTATAAATTAAAAATACATAGGGAATAATGAGGGATACTAGCAAACATAGTGAGAAAAGGGAATGAAACTAGATTGGTGCTAGAAGACTCAAGGTAAGCATGGCATGCCAGTGAGATATTTTTCAAGATTGGAATCAGATAATGATGACTTTTAGACTCATATCCCATACCTATTCATCATTTGGTATCAGATCGAGGTGAGTTTTGGTTGTATTCACTTTGAATTATTCAAGCTTGTTAATTTGAGATGAAGATAGTGTGTTATGAAGAATGTGTGTGAGATAACCTTGTAGGGTATTATGGGAGAAGAAGGTTTCAAGTCTGATATATTGAATTTAGAATAGAGTAATAGAGTGTTGATAAAGATAAGATATAAATCCCCAAAGTCCTATAAGGAAGGACTAGAAGCTAGTCAAGAAAAAACTAAAAAAGATACATTGAAAAGAGAGCATTAGAACTCCAAGAGAGAAGAGATAAATAAGACTCTAAAAGAGAGTCAAGGAGGATAAGAAGAGGTCCTATATATAGAAAAAAAATAAGAGGAAAGCCCCAATGGAGGTCTAAAAATCAATGTTGATAAACTTACTAAGAGGAAGGTCTAGACAGGCCTAGAAAGCAAAGAAAGTGAGAGAAGATGGGTATAGAAAGAGAAATAGAAGACTTGAGAAGATTGGGGAAACATTTAGATAGGATAGAGATCATGGTGAAGCTCATGAGTAGACAATAAAGCTAATGGAATAGTTGTAATATGACAAGAATGTTGAGTTGTGGAGCTAAAAGCTTCACTGAATATGCAAATGTGGAGGTTGTTGGGTTACATAGTAATCGATGTCGGTCTGAACCTGCTGATATCAGTCAGGGGTCGATCAAAAGCTGTTGACATCGGTTAGGCATCTGCCGACGTTGGTCATCTCCAAATAGATAGAGACTGGCATCGGTCATCTGTGCATTCCAAAACTGTTCTAATTTTAGACGAATAGTTAGTTTGCATGTAAAGACTAATTTTAGTCTTGAGTCTGTATTTCTAATTATTGTTTGGTTTGGGATCTATTTAAGAGACCCATGGGGCTGTATTGTAATGTAAGCAAGATAAATTAGATCGTTAAGGTGCAAGATCAAGAAGATCTATGAGAAGGGAATAACAACTCGGTCATTGAGTTGATTGTAATTGATTGAGAGAGAGAGAGAACTCTTGAGGGAGAATTACTGTACACCTAAGAGGTGTGGGAAGAGTGAGATTTCTTCATTGTATTTCCTTCTAGAAGAGTTTAATACAAGATTGTTTGTTTCTCATATCTCCTATTCTTTGCTATTTCTAATTTCTAGTTACTTATTACTTCTAGTTTAATTTCGTGTTTAGTTGCTTATACAAAAGTAATCAATTGAGCTCTAAGGTACTAACAATTGGTATCAGAGCTATAGGATCCTAACAGGTGGTATAAGATCCAAGGTCGAAGAAAAGCTCAGAGTAGGTTAGTGTTTGTTGATTATAGGTTCACTCTCAGGGGTTTCTGATTGAATGGGAGTAAAGCAATGGCAGAAGAAAGTAAACTAAGAATGGAGAAATTCAATGGCAAGAATTATCAATTATGGAGGATGTAGATAGAAAATTATTTGTATCAGAAGGATCTGTACTTACCATTGGGTGGTGTTTCAAGTAAGCCCATAGATATGCAATATGAAGAATGGAATGTTCTTGATAGAAAGGCTCTTGGATCTATAAGGTTGAGCCTGGCATCGTCTGTGATTTCCAACTTATCACAGGCAAAGACAAAGGTAGAGTTAATGGATACTTTGGCAAATTTATATGAAAAACCCTCAGCTTCAAATAAGGTATTTCTTATGAAGTAATTATTTAATTTGCAAATGCAGGAAGGTGGATCTGTATATAATCATCTTAGTGATTTCCATAGATTAGTAAATTAGTTAATTTCAATCAAAATAGTTTTTGATGATGAATTTTAAGGCTCTCTTAATCTTATGCTCTTTACTTGAAAGTTGGCATAGTTTGGTAATGGCAGTTAGTAATACTGCGTTTGCTTTAAATATCTTGAAAGTTGATGATGTTGTTAGTGTAATCTTGAATGAAGAAATTCATAGGAAAAGCACAGGGGAAACATCAGGTAATGCTTTAAGTGTTGAAAGCAGGGGAAAGTAAAGAGAGAAGGTCGAGCAAGGGAAATCAAGGTCAAAGATAAGCAGTAGATCCAAATCCAAAAAGAGGTATAATCTACTGGAATTGTGGAAAGAAAGGGCATGCAAAGAAATATTGTTGGTTGAAAGAAGATCAGCATGAAGGTAATAAAGAAGCAAATGATGTAGGTATTGTTACACATGATGCTCTTATATTTTCCTTGGATAAAGTATAATCTTGGGTTTTAGATTCTGGTGCCTCTTTCCATGCAACCCCAAATAGATAATTTTTTCATGATTATGTCCATGGAGACTTTGGAAAAGTTTATTTAGGGGATGGTGGGCCTTGTCAAATTGTTGGCAAAGGAAAAGTGCAGCTGAAATTATAGAATGGCAACACATGGGTGTTGAAGGATGTCATGCATGTACCCATCCTGAAGAGGAATCTGATTTCTATAGGAAAGTTGGTAATGAGGGTTGCATAGTAACTCTCATAGCTGAATCTTAGAAAGTTTCCAAGGGTGAACTTGTATTAGCTAGAGGTAAGAAAGTAGGTACACTTTATCTATCTACTTGTATTACTGATTATTCTCCTTCTGTTTTATCTACTTCAAATGTAAATGCAAAGATGTGGCACTATAGGCTTGGTCACATGAGTGAGAAGGGAATGCATGTTCTTAAGTCAAAAGGTAAGCTTTCGGATTTGAAAATCATAGATCTAGAATTCTGTGAGCATTGTATTTTTGGGAAATAGAAGAAAATGAGATTTTTCACAATTGAGTCAACAAAGAAGAAGCACAAGTTGGAGCTTTTTGACACAGACATGTGGGGACCATCTTAGGGAGCTTCTATTGGAGGATCACAGTATTATGTTTCTTTCATTGATGATGCTACAAGAAAGGTATGGGTTTATTGCATAAAGAGAAAATCTGATGTTTTTGACACATTTAAGAAATGTAAAGCCTTGGTTTTCAATGAGAAGGTGATGGACAGTGATCAACTCAAGAGGATGAATAGTTTTGAGCAGGGAAATTTGGATGAGGTTATGATCCAAAATGAGCTCGTGGGTAAAAATCATCACTCACAGGAAAATACAGACACCGACGTCGGTCAGGCAGAGACCAAAATCGATCAGGCAGGAACCGATGTCAGTCAGTTGAAGACCAAAGTCGGTGATGTCGAGTAGGTGGAAACTGACATTGGTCAGATGGAAACTGACATTAGTCAAGTCAGTCAGGAGGAACCGATGTTGGTCTGGTGCAGACTAAGAGATGACTGGGATTGGTCACTGTTAAAATGAAATTTTGGCAGACATCAAGCTATCAATGAGTCTCAAATGCCCATGAGGAGGTCCAAAAGGGTAAGTAAACCTCTGATTCATTATTCCCCTTCTTTATACTACTTATTTCTCACTAATGGTGGAAAATGAAGTTTTGATGAGGCAATGCAGGTAGAATCCAAGAAACAGTGGGAGCATGGCATGAATGAGGAAATTAATTCCTTGGAAGAGAACCAAACGTGGGATTTGGTTGAGTTGCCAGCCAAAAAGAAAGCACTAAAAAATAAATGGATTTACAGGTTAAAGAAAGGAGAGAATGAACAAGTGAGACATAAGGCTAGTATGGTATGTACTAGACCTGATATTACCCAAGCAGTGGGAGTTGTTATCAAGTTTATAGCCAATCTAGGAAAGGATCACTGGAAAGTATTTTAGTGGATTCTTAGATATCTAAGAGGGAACAACAGTAGGCATTTATAATATGCAAGGTCAAACACTTCTCTACATGGGTATGTAGATTCGGATATGGCAGGAGAAGAACCACAAGATATGTGTTCACTATTGTGGAATGGTGGTTAGCTAGATTTCAAAGTTATAGAAGGTTGTTGCCCTATCTACTACAGAGGTAGAATATATTGCAGTCATAGAGGCTAGCAAGAAAATGATATGGATGACTCAGTTCATGGAAGAGTTGGGAAAGGAGCAAGAGAGTTGCAAATTGTATAGTGATAGTCAAAGTGTAATTCATTTGGCAAAGAATTCAGCCTTTCATTCAAGAACCAAAGATATATAGCTTAGGTACCACTTCATTAGACATGTATTGGAGGATGGACAGTTGAAGCTAGAAAAGATCCATACGGATGAGAACCCTGCTGATATGCTAACAAAGTTGGTAACAAAGGAGAAGTTGAATCTTAATTCAACTTTTGTTGGTCTTCAAGATTGAACTTAAGGATGGAGATATAAGCCATAAATAGATTAGAGGGACATTGTTGTACAGGTACATGTGTAGTTGTTTATCTCTAAGTGGGAGATTATTGAGTTGTGGAGCTAAAAGCTTCACTAAATATGCAAATGTGGAGGTTGCTGGGTTACATAGTAACCGATGTTGATCTGAACCTGCCAATATCGGTTAGGGGTCGACCAAAAGCTATCAACAATGGTTAGGCATCGGCCAACATCGGTCATCTCCAGACAGACAGAGACCAACATCGATCATCTGCGCGTTCTAGAACTGTTCTAATTTTAGACAAACAGTTAGTTTGCATGTAAAGACTAATTTTAGTCTTGAGTCTACGTTTCTAATTATTATCTAGTTTGGGATCTATTTAAGAGACCCATGGGGCTATATTGTAATGTAAGCAAGATCAATTAGATATGCAAGGTGCAAGATCAAGAAGATCTGTAAGAAGGGAATAACAACTCAGTCATTGAGTTGATTGTAATTGATTGAGAGAGAGAGAGAGAGAGAGAGAGAGAGAGAGAGAGAGAACTCTTGAGGGAGAATTATTGTACACCCAAGAGGTGTGGGAAGAGTGAGATTTCTTCATTGTATTTCCTTCTAGAAGAGTTTAATACAAGATTGGTTATTTCTCATATCTCATATTCTTTGCTATTTCTGATTTATAGTTACTTATTACTTCTAGTTTAATTCTGTGTTTAGTTGCTTATACAAAAGTAATCAATTGAGCTCTAAGGTACTAACAATTGGTATCAAAGCTACAGGATCCTAACAAAGAAGAGTGAAGTGGCCACTAGAGTCACTTGTGAAAGAAAGAAGGCACATGAAGAGTGTCTTGAGAAATGAAAACAAGAAAGAGAAAGCAACCCAAAGATGCATGAGAAGAGAGATGTTTCCAATTGAGCGCAAGATATAGAAATAGAGAAGAGAGTACTCATTGAAGAGAAAAATAAGGAGAGAGAAGTTACAATAAGAGCACATGAGGATGAATACAAGAAGATAAGATGGAAAATTTCATGCCAAAGACATTTAAAGATACTATGTGGTCTCTCATTTTGTATTCTAACATTGATTTCATGTTTGTGTATGTATGCATGAAGACAATTTTGGAGAATACCAAGCATGAGGCCTCAAATTTGATGAAGGATGGGCCAAGAACATCACCCATCAAGTGGAAAGAGGGATACAAAGAAAGAAAACCTCTTGAAGAAGACAAATTAATGGAGATAGAGATATTTCCACATATTGAAGATGAAGATCATGAAGAATATTATGATACATTGCCAAGTCTAGCACCTAAAACAAGATAAGAATAATGCAAAGAGTTATATTTGGAGGTAAATGAATGTTTGAACATTGATTTTGATTACATGTATGAAGAAGAAAAGGATGATATGTGGCTTGAGAAAAATAAGGATAAATTACAGCCCTCAAAAAGAGAACAAGGGCATGGATATGTATGGCCTAAGTGACTGAAACAAACAAGGGTTGAGAAGTAAGAGGTGAACCTAAAACAAGATTTAAAAAAAGGTAAAAGTATAGGTGGAAATCAAACAAAAGTATGGAAACAAAGAACAAATGACAAAGAAAACCAAGTTGTTATGTTAGATAACCAAATCATGAGGCATGAAGGAGATGAAAAGAGAAACAAGGGGCAGCCCAATAAGGTACAATGAATAAAATGGGTTACAAAAATAATTATAAGATCATACGAGGATCATGTTACAAGTGAATACTAAAAAATTATGAAGATTGAGGAAGAGTAAAAGCCTACAAAGAAAGCAAAAGAGGTAATGTAAGCAAACCAAATCAATGAGATGAAGGTACAACCATGTGAACAAGGAAATGAATACATAAAAGAAGATAAGTGTTTATAATATTTGTTTTAAAATGTTTTATATGATGATGTGTGTGAATTTGACTCTATTGATGAATATCTCTTGTATATATAAACCCTTGAATTGATGAATGAGTGTGTATCAAGGAAAGATGAGAATGAAGCACATCAAAGAGTGATTGAGAAGTATGGTATGTAGTAGGAAGAGGTTATTATGAATCTCAAAAATGAGGGAGTCCAAGGAGAAGACAAAGAATAATTTGATCAAGCTAATGAAGAACAATGTGTACCAAGGTTTAATGAGGATTGTGAAGAGATGGATGCACCAAGGTTGCAAGAAGAGATGAAGATGTTGGAAGAGATATTCAGTCCATCCAAGGGGATGAAAAAAGGTGACTTATATCAAGTAAAGGTCAATGATGAACTCCAAGAAACATCAAAAGAGGAGCAACACGTAGAAGCATAAGAAGTTGAGCAAACAAGGCCATAAATAAGAAAGCAAATGGAGTATGAGAAATTAAACAAGGTGAGATATTTAATGGGTCAAGATAAATCTAAGTTTAAATTTGATAAACATGACTATGGAAAGTCAAATATGGGTCAAATAACATTTTATTATGTTAAGGATGAAAATAACAAGAAGTTGCTCTTGCACAATGAGAAAGATGATAGGAAAATACATCAAAATATGAAGAATTTTGAAGAAGTGGAAGAAAAAAAGAGTATAGATAATAAAATGATAGAGGTTGATATGCATGAGAGGCCATTAGAGCCTAAAGAATAATATACTAGCATGAACAAGAAGAAAAAATCACTAACCAAGAAAGAATCAAGTGGAATTCATGAGGAAACAAGCCATGAAACAAGAATGAGAGAGAATAATAAGACCTATATGGTTACAACTGAGTATGATGAGGTTCAAAGTGACATATAAAAATTGGAAGATGTAGAAAATAAGATTCTACATTAGTGGGAATACCTCATGGAGGTAGAAGATGCATGGACATGAAGATTAGACAAAGTCACAAGGAAGAAATGCAAGAGTTTGACAAACAAGAAGGATAAAGGAATGAAGAAAATAAATCAAGTGAATGTGAAGGAACCTCAAAGGATAAATTTGAAGGCAAGAAATAAATTTGGAGGTTCAAGTTCTCTCCCTACTAGGGAGTATGATACAGGAGCATCAAGCTATAAAACATTATTTTTGAGTTTTGTCAATAGGAGGTTTGTCAAAATTGAGTGTAAAAGTGTGTGAGGGACCTTATAAGGTCCATTTATGTCTTTGGAGTTTGTTTGGAGTCATCAAGGTGTGTTTCATGGCTTCTAGGAGTTTTCCCTCCAAAACTAAAAATTTGAAAATTTAAATGTTTGAAAAGAGTCTAGGAGGGTCAAATGCATGGTTTTAAGTGTTTAGGTGAACAATTTGGTTTAGGAGGAGTCCAATTAGTCATTAGAGTAATATTATAACATATCTCACTACAAGTCATTAAGGTAGAAATAATCAAAAGTCAAGATTCATCATGTAAATCACCTTGTATGTTGTACTTAGTTATGAAAAACAAGTTGATGTAACCAACTCAAAAACCAAATTATAAGTTGGTAAGAAGTAAAAATTTTAGGTTGGATGACATATAAGGAAAATATAGAGAGAGGATGTGATCTCCAAGGAGAGGGAGGCAAAGTAGAGAATGAGGAAAATGTTCAAAACCTCTCATGAAAGATGAACCAGTCCATTTGTGGATTGTATTATAAAGAAGGTTGATTCAATAAAAAAAGATAATATGATCATTGTGTTGTTCCTTTTCAAGATTTATTAATGGTTCCTTTTGTGTATTCATGTTTTTTTAACTGATTCTTAAATTTTATTTATGTACAGACTCTGTGTGTGTTTATAGGTTTTAAAAGGACTATGGAACATAGTCAAGAAAGAATGATTCGAATAATTGTTTGAGAATGAAGAAAAACAAAGAATTAATTATGTAAATTTGTGTAAAAGTGTCAAGGAAACCTTTGGTTTCTAATAAAATAAATCAAGATGTGTGAAAACTGAAAGCAAACCTTGTTTTGGAAACCCTTGCTCATAGTGATGACAATCTAAGGTATGCAAGTAGTTAGACATTCTTGAGACATAAGTGTAACCATGTTTGAGATGGAAATGGTGAGGTATATTATATTTATTATATAATGGATTAAAAACATATTGTTCTAATTTTATAGGATTAAACCTTGGTATTAGGATCAAACCTTGTTATGCAGTTAACACCCATTTCACGTTGAAAGGAACCTTGAGTACACAGTATGAAACCCTATTTTAGAAAGTATTGAAAGGAAAATTTACTAAAAGAGATAAGTGATTATGATTTAATGATTTATTTATGTTTTGGGATAAAATTAATATCTAATAAGAGTCTATGAGAAGGGAGATAATGTGTTTGAAGACAAATAGATGACAAGCACCTACAACTATGTGTACCCTATTTTGGACACACAATCCATGAAAAAGAGGTATTTAATCATAATGGAGAGTATGAATATATGTTTTTGAGGTGTTATCATGTTTTATTAAGGTCAATTATGTAAAATATAACTTTTTTTTAACTAATAAACCCTTTAAAGTCTGTATTGTCAGCCTAAACCCTTGCACATTCAGGAAAAGAACACATTGTTGACTAAGATTTGGTTGTTTTAGACTTGAAATGGATTGGATATGGGTTAAAAATTATTTAATAAGTTTAATAACACTAATAAATACCTAATAAAAGTGATTTTACCTTTTGAAACGTTGTGGAACTCCAGATATTGAATTTTGTATGCCCTCAAGCCTGTGCATGGTCAAGAAAACCCTAGATTAGGGTTTTGAGGTTTTTGAGAGTTATAACCATGGAAAAATCCTAAAAATTTATTATTTGATTTTTTTTTCATATTTAAAGAGAATAAAGTGGTTTGGGTATGATATTATATGAATAAGTATGGATTTGACAACAGAGGGTTTGGAATAGAGTTAATCAGGCCTAGTTTTAAGGACTTTAACAAAGGAATTATAGGATAAAAGTATAATTAGACCATGATATTTTAAAAATAAATATAAAAGGATAGAGTGTATCTATAAATTGTCTCACATTTTCAATATAGTTCATGGATTTGGTAAACTAAGGGAAA